>AP027102.1:82680938-83280938 GCA_028142955.1 Pinctada fucata
AAAATGCTTAGGATGCAAATGTGTGTCATGACCTGGAACCGAACCGAGGTCATAGGTCAAAGATCATAGTCATAAAACTTTCTGTTTAAAACCTTGCCTAGGGCTTAAGGTCTTCACCTCTGCATGCTTTTCAATAATATTTCAAAGAAAAGTTACTGTCCTGTTCACTTAAAGCCCCCTCTTTTATTTTCTCTTGAATATGCTGTTGTTATGGATTCACACTTTTTGCTTTCAGGTTTGTCTTCGTCCATTTAATGAGTTCTTAGCGTTAAATGTACCAGGTGTGGCTGAGGGAAGGCCGCCTCTCATTGTTGGTGACAAGGTTAGACTTACTGATCCAGTCCACCCAGGCAGCCTAGCTTATGAAGGATCTGTAGAAGACGTAAGATCAGTAATTTTTTGATACTGTATAATATACATATATAATCAGTTTTTTTGCATGATATAAGATTATAATTACTGTAAATGGGATGTTTTTGACGGGTTTGGCATTTCGCATGGGAGAAATATACGCTATAAAAATGTCTTTCTAGTTGTCAGAATGCAACGGGGATATTTTTGCATGGGGAAAATTTTCGCGAAATCCCTCTATTCACGAAAAACACAAAAAGAACCCCAATGCGAAAATTTCCTCGTTTACAGTATATGATGATTTTAAATTTTTATTATCCCCTCACAACATAGTCACTGGGGATATTGTAATGACACTGTTTGTGTGTGTACTGTACATGGGTGCTAAAGTGTGTGCATGTGTTTGTCACAATTTTTTAAAAAGCCTAGAGAGTGCAATTCTGATTGGATCTTTACCAAACTTCATACACTTATTGCTTATGATAAGAGGAAGAATCCTATTGATTTTCAAGGTCATAGGACGAAGGTCAAGGTTGCAGATTGGAAATGTTTCAAATCCTTGTATACAGCCAGAGGACTCAATTTTGATTGGATCTTTACCAAACTTCATACACTTATTTCTTATGACAAGAGAAAAAACTCTATCGATATTCAAGGTCATAGGTCAAGGGTCAAGGTCACAGATTGGACTGGTTAAAATCTTTGTACATATGTAGAGGGCACAGTTTTGACTTGATCTTTACAAAACATCTTACGCTGAAAAACCCTATTGATTTGCAAGGTCATAGATAAAAGGTCAAGTTCACTGATGAGAAATGTTTAAAATCCTTGTTTGCAGCCTTGAGGGCATAATTTTTTTTTATTGGATCTTCACTAAAGGTAATGGTTTTTTTAGAAATTGGTATTGGTTAAAGGCTGCTGCCCATTTGCATGCGAGTACATTGATATTGATGCCATGCGAGGTTATGCTATGCTTCGCGTTGCTTTAGTTTTATTTTACACTTGTCTTTTGTTAGAACAGAACACTGGGAAATATTTTTGTATTGTTCACCTAATTTTCATTTCCACAGTCATGATATATCGTCTTTGATGTAAAATAACAGCCTAATTTTTATGCCCCCGGTCATTTGACCAAGAGGGCATATTGCGATTTTTTCGTCCGTCAGTCTGTCATTCTGTCATTCTGTCCCGCTTTCAATAAATGAGTTTAAGATTTTAAGTAGAGATGACAGGGCTTTCATATTTTGCATATATATGTATCTTGAGAAGATTTTGCATACGTTTTTGTGTCGCCTGCGAAGCATAGCGACACTTATTGAGATATTTCATCGAAAGGAAGGGGGAGGGGGGTTGCAAACTAATAATTTTAAAACTTAGCTGTATCTCTTTAACCATAAGTGGTTAATATTTCACATGCAGATTACTTATGACAAGACCATTCATCTTAGACCATGACCTTTGATATTGTGACCTTGAAATTTGACTTACTTTTCTTAAATTTTGCACTAGGCTATATCTCTTGAACTATAAGTGGTAGGTAAGTATTTGATAAATTTTTTGCCCTTGTCAATCTGTAACTTTGTTCATTTTCTCTGTATGATAGAAACAAATGTCAAGATTTTAACGGAACATTTCAAACAGGTTACATGGAAACACCCATTTCTATAAATGTGACTGATAAAATAACGTAAATCGTTTTCATAGCTTTTGATGAATAAGTATGTGTTTTATCTACAAGCAGAAAGATTACATAATTTATACAATCATGTATTAGGAAGATGTAATAATTCATGCAATATACATGTTGGTGTTGATTACATTCATTGAAATTTATGCTGTGCTTGGCGTTCTTATGCTTCGCTTTGTCATTTTTTTGAATAAAATCCTGTTCTTTTATCAGATTATAGGTGCTGATGTTCTTCTAAGGTTTATTAAAGTTTTCCACGACAATTACACAGGAAAAGACTACAATGTACAGTTTATGCTCAACAGGTAACCATCTGCTGCATATATTTTCAACTTCAATGAAACAAATTTGAAAGTCCCTCATGTCCTATTTTGCTTTCAGACATGAACAGAAAAATCAAATTTCTACAGATACATTGTAGTTGTTCCTTCACTCGTCTATATTAAGGTTAAATGTTCAATATTAAGACCTTGACCCATAATCAGGTGATCTTCTTTTAAGATTAATTGTTCAAAAATTGTAGAAATACCTACTGAAACCTCTTTTAGGCTGTAATATGTATATATATATATATGATTAGGTTTATCAAACCTCAGGTATTCATTAGAACCAAATTAAAATGTGATTCATTAGAGGTCAAGGTCATTGGTATATATTTGCCTATATTTCCATCCAGTTTGTATTTTCTTAATCTTTGGTTGGAATCTCTAAAGATTTTATTCACAAACATTAATATCTATTAAGATTCCAATAATGTGCTTCTTGACCTTGACCCAGTTTTAAGTTTCCTGATGAATCATAGTCCTCAGTGCTGTCTGCTGATACATGTCTCCAGTAGATCTTTGTTTTGTGACTGTGAATTTTTCACAGACATTCATCTAATGTGACAGATATATTACAGTAAGCTTGAGTCAAGTTCATTTTATTTTCTTTATCAAGGTCACCCCACCTAAAAGTAATACTTAATTGACCTTTTTGTACGGTAATTCTGATGTTTGAAGATGGCATGAATTATAGCATTACTATATCAAAAGTTACAATAACAGTCTTACTTGTTTTGAGAATGAATTCATTTATATTTACGTAATATGCAATTAGATTGCTTCCTAATCTATTGGTGACATATCTTTTGAATTTTATTGAAGGACACCAATACGCAGATCACACCATGCAATAGAAATAGCTTCAAACCGCAAGGATAATAGTAGGTATCTTATGATTATTGAGTATCATCATGAGTAACAGTTTTTTATTCTCCAGTAATCACAGGTTCAGGGCATAGTTTTTGGCATGTCTTTTTGTCTGTCTGTTTTTAGTCCCTTACCGGCATTGCCGAAGGAGACTCTTAGTTTCCTCTCGGTCCGTCCGTCTGTCCATTGTTCAGTTTTCCAGACCTTTTCTGTAGCACATACACATATCAAGTGAAATTTGATACACAGCTTGGTCTTGGATAGTTACAGAGCAAGTTCAACTTTCGTCACACTTGACCTATTTTTCGAGGAGTTATGCCCCTTGATGACCTGAAAAGTTCAGTTTTCCGGACTTTTTTCTGTAACAAATAGAGATATTCAGGTGAAATTTTATACAAAGCTTAGTCTTGGATAGTTACAGAGCAAGTTTGACTTTCGTCACACTTGACCTATTTTTCAAGGAGTTATGCCCCTTGATGACTTGCAAAATTCAGTTTTTGTCAGCTTTCCGGACTTTTCTCTGTAACAAATAGAGATATTCAGGTGAAATTAGATACATAGCTAAGTCTTGGATAGTTACAGAGCAAGTTCACTTTGGTCACGCTTGACATATTTTTCGAGGAGTTATACCTCTTGATGACCTGCAAAATTCAGTTTTTGTCAGTTTTCAGAACCTTTTTCTGTAACGAATAGAGATTTTCAGTTGAAATTGGATACATAGCTTAGTCTTGGATAGGTTACACAGAGCAAGTTCGACTCTCACCGATAAAGGAGATAAATCCTCAGTTTTCTTATTTCTGAAGTGAGCTGCACGGACAAGTTTAAATTCATGTTTAATTATTGAGTTCTGAGCAGAATTGCAGGACTTAGATTTATGCTGCTCAGCGATCATAATTTTTTCCGAAAAATTTTAACCCTGGCCATAACTTTTGAATGGTAAGTGATGGGGCTTTCATATTTAACATTTTACATTTTTTTGTGACAAGACCTTTCTGTTGATACATGTACCAAACCTTGTGGTCTTGACCTTTGAGTTTGACCTACTTTTGAAAATTTTAAACCTTGGCAATAACTATTGAATGGTACGTGTTGGGGCATTCATATTTCATACTTCAATCAGTAAATAAAAGTCAAACACTAAAGCCAAAATAAGAATCCAAAAATCACAATTGAAAGGCTTACAAATTCTGGAAAAAATACAAACCAGAATCTTCTCACTTCTTTCTGTTTCATATTTCACATGGACATTCCTTGTGGTAAGGTGTTTCTGTTGGTATCAAACTTTTTAGCCTTGTGACCTTGACCTTGAAGTTTGACTTCTTTTTGACCTTGAAGTATGACCTAGTTTTTACGTTATGGCTGTAATATTGACAAAAATGCCCATGGGGGCATTAGTGTTTCACAAACACATTTTTTAGGGGAGACTCCGACTGCATTGAACATCTAACTTTTGAGTATAGCAAGGGGAGACTCAGACTGCATTGAACATCTAACTTTTGAGTATAGCAAGGGGAAATAAGATTTGCTTATAAAGCATTTATTTCTCTGAATTTTTTTTTTCATTTTTTATAGGAAACTTAGATAACATGCAACTTTTTATAATAAAAGATACACATTAGACCTTGTTTTTGTTCACCTGAGCAAATTTCTCATTTCAAAATGAGCTAGCCCATTGTCCAGCAAATATCTGTTTGACCAATTTGTTGACATCTTAAGTTAAACTCAGGTTCCAAAAACTGATTCACCTGTAGATCCAGTCATCAGATCCAAGATCATAGGTAATCAAAGATTACAAATCTCACCTTGTGGCAGCATGTTATCATGACAGCAAAATTCAATTAAGACAAGTTTTGCTTTAAAAAGCAAAACTTTTCCAAAAGTAGGTCAAGGACATTTTATGAAAGTTTGATCAAAGATACATTCATTATGCAAATTTGATAATGTAGCAATTATACTTTGCTCAATATTGGCTTTTAAAAGCAAAATCACTCAAGTGGAAAAAAAGTAGGCCATGTTATGAAAGTTTGATCAAAGATAATCCATTATGGAAGTTTGATAATGTAGCAATTATACTTCTATCAGTATTGGCTTTTAAAATCACTCAAGTGATAGCAGTATTTCAAGGTCATTTAATGAAAGTTTGGTCAAAGACATATCCAGTATGCAAGTTTGGTACATGTAGCATTTATACTTTGATCAATTTTGACGTTTAAAAGCAAAATCATTCAAGCGTAAAATGTAGGTGATGGCTATTTTTATCAAAGATCCATCCAATACACAAGTTTGGTACATATACCACTTATACTTTGTTCATTATTGGCTTTTAATAGCAAAATAATTCAAACGGAAAATAGTTCAGATGCTGCATCTTACACATGGGTCCATCTTAGCAATCAAAGATGAATCACTTGAGCAAGTCTGGTTTCTGTAACATCAGCACTTTGTAAGATACTGAGCTACCCTAAACTTCTTAAGTAAGTCACACTGAACTACACAAAACTTCTTAACCCATTCACTGAAGCAGAAAATGTAGGTCAGTTGCAGCATCAGATGAATGGGTTCACCTCAGCATCCTAAGATGAATCAATTGTGCAAGTTTACTTACTGTAGCATCAGTATTTTGTCAGATTGCTAGGCTACCCTAAAAAACGTTTACACATCGGGGACGCGGACGGGACAGGGACATGAATGGCAGGGGTATAGCATAAGCTCATCTCAACTTATGAGGTGAGCTTAAAATCCCTAAGTTACATTTTTCAGTATCCAAATATGATGCTACACTGAATATTCAATTTATTGTTCTCTTCAGTTCTTTTTCCAAGAAAACTTCTTCCAAAGAATCCTTTATACGTTTACCAATTAACTTCATCTGAGCAAGGAGATGCATTTCCTTTGTTTAATAAGCAGTCAGATACATTGGAACAGATGGATTTGCAGTTCATAAATCAAAATCTGAATGACCGTCAAAAGTCAGCTGTCTGTAGGATTTTTCAAGGTTGTGGAAGGCCATTACCATACATTTTATTTGGACCACCAGGTATAAATCAATTGTCAATGATAATATTGAAATATATGTTGTGTTATTATAACACTATAATTTCTGTGCACCCTATGCACATTTCCATAAGTAATGTCTAATCAGTGTTGGATATAGAGGAAATCCAATTAATGAATGTATCATGAGAAAAATTCTAAACATGACCTTAAATTATGTCATAGAACCAGCTAAGGACAGAGTTATGCCTTAGTAACCTTAATGCATAAGGATAAGTTTTGCTTTTTAGTTAGAGCTGCTTTTAATATCAAAAGTACACTGTATTTGTATCATGTTTTTCCTATTCGTAAACATGATTATTATGGAGAAGACTTTAGTACTACAGGAAAACTTGTTTTAATGGAGTTCAATAGAAAAGATTTTTTCCTTCATACATTTCTCTTCAGGTTGTACCCCCATAACTGCCTACTTCGGCTCAAAATTACACTTTTTGCCGATGACTAATGATATACTGATATTCGGCAATGTTCAGTAATTTTTTTATGTACCGACAAACTCGGCTGTAAAATACAAACTGTTTATTTCAATTTTTTTTTTTTTTTGCATTTTCTTTACATTTTCATCTTAAGGACTTCGTTCTAATTCATTTGATACCAAACACAACTACAGTACTCCAATTACATGCTTTAAGAATTAAATTCACACACAATAAATTTTGGGGGGGTCATAAAAGTTCTTTTTGCTAATAACTTTTTTGTTTCAAGTCTGATTTTATTGAGAAAAAGAATTCAAAATGACCGTCTTGGAAAGACCTTTTCAAAAATATATACATTTATGAGGTTTTCTCGAAAAATTGAATTCATAGAATTTTGATGCCATTTTCTTTTGGGAATCCTCTAATCACACTGTCATCAACTTTTGTTACATCAATGTCAACTTTTGCTACATCAATGTAACGAAGTGTGATGTGATGGAAAAGGTACTTGCACACTATCCATTCTTTAGTTATGGGTCAACTACCTTGTGTTTATTTTGCAAACACAAGGTATGTGACCAATGCTAATGTAACTTAGTAATTATAATGAGATGGATCTCAGAATGGGAGGGGGGGAGGTGGTTCATATACATTAAAAAAGTCTATTATTTAACGTTTGACCTCTTATATAAACAGGAACGGGCAAGACAATTACACTAGTAGAGATAATTCTACAGGTGTTCAGCAAGCTAAGTCACAGTAGAATCCTTGTGTGTGCTCCCTCCAACAGTGCTGCTGATCTCATTGTAAGTGTCAACAGGTATACTCTATTCTCTTCTCATTTTGGACGATATTGTATTTGTGGCATCATCAAATTCTATGAGAACAAGCATAAAATTCAGGATAAATATGCTTCAAATACGATGTTTCTGTAGGAATGTCATTACATCATAATGCATTTACCTCAGATACTGTCCAAAGTGAGAAGTATAACTCTGTATTACGAAAAGACAGAACATAAAAGTAGTTGACTTATCTATGGCATACTTGTACATGTACTAAATTCTATATCGAGTATTTCAGTTGAATTTATACTATTTCAGACTCTACGACTCCACCAGAGTGGCATGGTTAAAGTGAGTGATATGATTCGTTTATATGCGGCATCAAAAAGTAAAGAGGTAAGTGTGGAATCCTCTACAGGTATGGTAATTATCTAAAAACATGTATCTACTGTATGTGTAATTATCTAAATATCTACTGTATGTGTAATTCTTTTAACAGGATTCATATTGTAGCAGAGTACAAATGTAAGTGTTGCTAAGGCTTTTATTAGAATAGCTTGTTCAAGGCATAAAGCTAAATTGTTTAACTGTAGTAGATTGTAATGGAAAATAAGTCAACTATGCTATGATTACATAGACTTGTACATGCAAATGTATGTCATCAGGATTGCCTGGTTGCCTTAGGCGTTTTATGTACCAAGGAGCTCAGTTGACGAAGGAACCAGTACTGGTTTCCAACTTGGATTTTATATAAACGTATTATTGGTCAGTGTCAATCAGGAGACTTTGACGTCATCTCTATAATAAAGCATTTTAAAGATAATTCAAATATCCCCCTTGTGGTAGGTACTGTAAACATGGCAGTGTCCAGGTTTGCCGCACTCGATGCATGAAATAAAAAATCAGACAAAAAGGACAATAGGAAAGAATACAAAAAAACTGAAATACAGATTACTGAAGTAAAGAATTTGGTCGAATCTTTAAGAGTCTCGTTGAAAAATTCATTTGATAATAGGCTTCTAGAAATTTTCTGTTGGGAGCCTGGGTGGGTCCTAGAAAGCTCTCCTAAATTCCACCCCTGTAATCATTTTGCCCATTTTTGTCTTGTTTACTTCTAAAATTTGTTTGGCCAAACAAAGTACATGTATACGTACAGTATATATAGGTAGGATTTAACTCTAAGTTAACAACATATCTATGGAGAAATATAACATCAAGGTGTTGAAGTCTAAGGAGAGACATACATGGAATATTGAATATTGACTCTGTTTTGACAAGCCATTTGGATATTTCAAATTAAAACCAAAAGTAATCTTCTATACCTAATAATTATGCCACATGATGTTGGAAATAGGATATTTATCAATTGAGAAAACATATCATATCATATACTGCATTGTCTCAATCCAATTATTGATAAAAACCTAAAAAAAGAAAGAACAAATCAAAATATTGACACAATAGTTGATTTCCAGCTCTGCATCTTATAATGCAGATGTCATAAAGTGATGTGACAAGATATTGTTGTAGGAAAAAACAGCTTTCTTTCATGCAACTGGGAAATTTGGACATAACATGTTTTGTAATAGATTTTTTGAAATAAGTCTCTTAATGTCTTAGCTGATAACACTCGACATTGTCATTGTGACATTACAAATAAATTGTGTATCTATCAGTGATTGTATGGAGACTGGAAGCTATTATTTAAGAATTCTAGAGGCTTCATAAGGTAACCTAAAATATGGTATAGAGTTTATGAATGTATATAATCCTAAAGGTTTATTTCACAAATGTCCATTTTCATTTCCAGGATGTAGTGGAAGCAATTCATCCATACTTTATCTATGGCAGTGACCTTGACCTTGAAATCCACTACAGAATTATTGTCTGTACTTGTACCTCAGCTGGTACTCTTAATACTGTTGACATCAGAGAGGGACATTTTACTCATGTTTTTGTAGACGAGGTAAAATCTGAAATTTTTTCTGTTGAAAATTGTCAGTAAAAATCTAACAATAAAATTCAGTTGGTTACATTGAATAATTAACTTAATTTTTGTGCATCTGTCATTAAATGAGATGTAATATGTAAAAATGGTAACGGTGTCTGTCTGTCCATCTGTTTGTCCAGCCTGTAACTTTGAGCACCTGAATTGGATAATTTTACGGGAGACAAAACTGTAATTATAGTATGACACTATTAACAGTATTCTATGAAGGTCGAAAGTGATGAGCATGGTGTAGTTTTTGCATTTGTTGATTTGTTAGCTCTACTGGTCATAGACCAGTTTAGCTTATGTGATACCCTGTCTGTCCGTCCGTAAACAATTCTTGTGCTCGCAACTCCTCTGAAACTATAAGAGATAGAAATTTATCTCTTTTTGCATTACACTTGGTCTGTGGTCTAGTTGTGTACCTGACATTTTGTTTGAGCCCCTGACCCCAGGGTCCTAAAAAATGGGCGTGGTCATTTTCTCCTATATAACTCTGTGTAATCTTGTGCTCACAACTCCTCTAACACTATAAATGATGGAGACTTAATTCTTTTTGCAATATGATGGGTCTGTGGTCTAGTTGTGCACCTGATATTTTGTTTGAGCCCCTGACCCCCCAGGGTCTTAGAAAAAGGGTGTGGTCATTTTTCCTACAGAACTCTATGTAATCTTGTGCTCGCAACTCCCCTGACCCTATAAATGATGGAGACTTCATTCTTGTTGCAATTAGATGGATGTGTGGTCTAGTTGTGCACCTGATATTTTGTTTCAGCCCTTGACCCCCAGGGTCCTAGAAAATGGGTGTGGTCATTTTCTCCTAATATATAACTCTATATAATCTTGTGCTCGCAACTCCTCTGACTCTATAAATGATGGAGACTTAATTCTTTTTACAATATGATGGGTCTGTGGTCTAGTTGTGCACCTGATATTTTGTTTGAGCCCCTGACCTCCAGGGTCTTAGAAAATGGGTGTGGTCATTTTCTCGTATATAGTTGTGTTCTCAACTCTTCTAAAACTATTAATGATGGAAACTCAGTTGTTTATGCAATATAATGGATCTGTTGTCTTATTGTGTCATTGATAGTTCATTTGAGCTAGCAGCCCCCACCCCTAGGATCTTGGAAAATGGGTATGGCATTATTTTTTGAAATCCTTTATCTCGGATATTAAAAATGATATGAGTGATATTTTAGTTGCAGTTTAATGGATTTGTTATTTCGTTGTGCTACTTTAAACTTGTTAGAGCGCCTGCTCACTATGGTCTTTGGTTTAAAATAAAATGGAAATTGTTATTTATGTATATGTATCTTATTCACTTGTCAATGAGTGAATAAAACAAAACAACCAGGAAAGCTACAGTCTCGCCAGAGACTTCTGGTATAATCTTGCAATACTGTGAATTTATTATTTATTCAAGTTTAGTTCTGAAAAATGAGGAGGATGACTTTTTCATGGTGTTTTCTCATTCAAACTGATTCAGTAGGGGCATATGGTTTACAAAAATTCTAGACATGTGTGTAGTTTGGCTGTATACCTCTTATGAATTTTAAACTTGCAAAATAAATATTTCATTTGTTTTAATGTATTGTTTATGTTCATACAGGCAGGGTATGCCACAGAACCAGAGTGTATGGTACCTTTGAATTTTGCCAGCAAAAATGAAGGACAGGTAGGATACATATGATTATGAGTAATGTCGAAGGGTTCCAACTCTATACCTTCTTGAAGAAAATTCCAAACCAATATCCATGCACCAGATACGTGTTTCAAATATTAAATTCTCATCAGTGATGCTTCACGCGGAGCCACCAAAAATCATTTCAGTAGCGCCCTCTTTAATTTTTTGAATTTAGATTTGTACATTTACATTACAGAGAGTGCGCAGCTCTAAATTTCCTGTAGGGTCGATTCAGTAGCATATCCAAATAAAATCTATGTTCAAAATAGCATTGGAGGGATGGTGCTAAGATGTTAAACTCCTTTAATTCCAATGATATTTATCGGTGAAATGGTTAGTTTCCGAAATACCAAAAAAAAAAAATATGTATATGATGCCACATTGATAAAAGGCCATAACAGCTTCTTTCAGGTGACGGAGCTGGAAAAAAAGTCATTAATACACTTGACAAACATCAGGACACGGGGAACGATTATAACTATACATGTGCATAAAATTTAGTTCTTCAAAATGAAAAGCTGTTGAAATTGTATACATAAATGAATATGATGACTAGCTGAACAATAAGTCGTTTTTTATGTCCCCTGCAATGCTAGTGACATATATGGATCATTTTTTCCTGCATCAGTCTGTGTGGTAGTCACACTTTCACATACAGTCTTGGTTTTAACTCAATATGCTTTCAAATAAAACGGATGTTGCCAAATTCTTTTAACATTTCTTAGTCTCTATTAAGAAAAATATAGAAAAAAGTTTTATTTGTCGAACATTTCATTATCAAATAAAAAATTCAAAGAATTCACAGAATAAACTTTCTGACAGGTCGTGCTTTCTGGAGACCCAATGCAACTAGGTCCAGTTATAATGTCCAAATGGGCAAGGCATTATGGTCTCTGTCAATCGTACTTAGAGAGACTTACACAGCAACCCCTGTACCAGAGGAATGAGGATACCTTTGCTGACCATGGATGTTATGATCCATTATTGGTAAGTATTGGGATCTGATATGCCATTGTGTATTAAGTGAAGAATATGTGGACCGTTTGCTAAAATTTACAATGGAATACAAAGCAGCTACATTTGTATTTAAATTCTTTTGGTGCCTTTGGTGGCACTGTTATGCCACAATAGAATAACTTCTTTATTAATCATAATGAAACACAACTCCCAAAGTAGACAGTTTGAACTTGATAAAAAAATTAGAATGGCCTATAACGTAGTGTCACAAGCAAGTACATTTATTGTTCATACAGTGCATGTTAGCTCATTGCACTAGGTGCGTAAAGACTTTTAAAATTGTGCATTTGTGCACATGATGCAGTATTCCTTAATTTTTTGTGTTTATACCTGGATCAACGGAAAAAATAATAATAAGAATTTCATTATGCATGTAGCTCTTCACGTTTGTTTTTTCCAATATAGGTGACAAAACTGGTTGATAACTTTAGGTCACATGAAGCGATCTTGAGTCTTTCATCTCGGTTATTTTACGACAATGAACTTCAGTTCATGGCAGACAAAAAGCTCACTCATAGTCTTTGTGGATGGAACATGTTACCAAGAAAAGACTTTCCCGTTATATTTCATGGTGTTAAGGTAGGTAGACTCCTGTTAAAAGAATCTTATGTACCAATTAAAGTTTATCTTTTAAATAATATACAATTATTGCACAGTGATGAGGTGGATATGATGATTATGGAGTGATAAAACCAAGATTGACCCAGTCCGAAGGCCAAGGTTGATATTGGTTTTATTGTGTTCTATAACTGTTTTATCGTATACATGTACATGTTCATGAAAATCGGAAATGAAAAAGGTAACTATGGTTTTGCTTCTGTAGCACTGCTTGCTTTCAGATAAAGATTTTACATTATAGTAAAATGTTTTACCCTTGATCTTCTAACTTTCCCATTTACTTAAAAATGCTGCCAAATATCACGTTCAGTAATGTCAGTTGCACTTAGTTTGCTGCCGACTACCATTTTTTAGCTCACCTGAGCCATAGGCTCAAGTGAGCTATTGTCATAGTGTTGCGTCCGTCGTCGTCCGTCGTCGTCGTAAACTTTTCACATTTTAAACTTCTTCTCCAGAACGGCTGAAGGGATTTTGATGAAACTTGGTAGGTATGAAGTACTCATGGTCCCCTACAAGTGTTGTTGTTTTTCGTCCGGATCTGTCAACAGGTGGCGCCACCACAGCCAAAAGTAGGTCACGGGGGGTACCCTCCTTTGACAAACTTCTTCTTCAGAACCAAAGCATGTATCGACAAACCGAAAGCATCAGGATGATCTAGAGAGATGTCTTAAGAAGTGTTGTTATTTTTGGTTCCACTTCGAAGTCAAATTTTTGACGCGTCTTTTCGGACTTAGTCAGAAATGCACATTTTTGCACTATTTCTTTAAATAACTCAATAAGTGTATGATTTTACACACTCATTTACTACATATTTATCATATTTAACTTACTTAATGCTTTGATATGTATTTTATGCTTAAAATTTATTTTTTTGATTTTTTATGAATTTTTTTCTTATGTAAAAAGGAAGGGGGGGGGGTTGATTTTCATACATTTTCTGCTTCTTTTCTATAGCCACTCTTCAGATTGTCATGACAATTTGTAGGTATGAGGTTCTCATGCATGGTACCCTACAAGTGAAAGAATTTTGTCAAGATATCCACTTTTGGATTTTTAAGGAATATTTTTTAAGATTGTACATTGGTATAATGTATGTTTTCCATGCCAAATGGACCCATGGGGAGTAGCTTCAAACCCCGGCGGGACCCCAACAATTTTTTTTTCCCTTTTTCAGTTTTTTTTCTCTTTTTATTTTTATATTTATCGCTAGAAATGAAACTGTGAAAGAATTTTGTCAAAATATCAACTTTTAGATTTTTAATGATTTTTTAAATAAGACAAGCTATAGCTAGTTTGGCTTTCTGTACTTATTTTCATACTTCGAATTAACTTGGCCACATACGCTATCAAATATACTCTGAATTTATTTTTAAGATGTTGACTTTTTGTGTCGCCTGCGAAGCACAGCGACACTTAGGGATCACTTTGTCCGTTGTTCGTCTGTCCGTCCATCCGTCCCTCCGTCTGTCTGTCACACTTGGGTGTCACACCCCATAACTTTTGATTGGTAAGTGATAGGGCTTTGATATTTCACATGTGTATTCCTAGTGACAAGACCTTTATACACATATCATAATTTTTGACCTTGTGACCTTGACCTAGATATTTGACCTACTTTTCTAAAAATCTAATTTTGGCTATATCTCTTGATTGATTAGTGATAGGACTTTGATATTTCACATGTGTATTCCTTGTGATTAGACCTTTCTACACATAAAATGTTTGACCTTGTGACCACGATCTAGATATTTGACCTACTTTTCTGAAAATCTAATATTGGCTATATCTCTTCATTGGCAAGTGATAGGGCTTTGATATTTCACATGTGTAATCTTTGTGACAAGACCTTTCTACGCAAACCATATTTTTTGACCTCGTGACCTTGACCTACATATTTGACCTACTTTTCAAAAAATCTAAGATTGGCTATATCTTTTGATTGGTAAGTGATAGGGCTTTGATATTTCACATGTGTATTTCTTGTGACAAGCCCTTTTTTCACATACCATATTTTTTAACCTTATGACCTTGACCTAGATATTTGACCTACTTTTTAAAAAACCAAGATTGGCTATATCTATTGATTGGCAAGTGATAGGGCTTTGATATTTCTCTTGTGTATTCCTTTTGACAATACCTTTCTACACATACCATAATTTTGACCTCATGACCTTGACCTAGATATTTGACCTACTTTTCAAAAAAATTAAGATTTGCTATATCTTTTGATTGGTAAGTGATAGAGCTTTGATATTTCATATGTGTATTCCTTCTTGTGACAAGGCCTTTCTACACATATCATAACTTTTGACCTCATGACCAAGACCTAGATATTTGACCTACTTTTCAAAAAATCTTAGATTGGCTATTTCTTTTGATTGCTGAGTGATAGGCTTTGATATTTCACATGTGCATTCCATGTGACAAGACCTTTCTTCACATACCATCATTTTTAGCTCACCTCGACGAAGTTGAGTGAGCTTATGCTATAACCCCACGCGTCTGCGTCCGGTTAAGAAGTTTGGGGTAGCTCAGTATCTGACAAAGTACTAATGCTACAGTAACCAAACTGGCACAAGTGATTCATCTTTGGATGCTGAGGTGAACCCATGCATCGTATGCAGCATCTGACCTACATTTTCCGCTTGAGTGACTTGGTTAAGAAGTTTGGGGTAGCTCAGTATCTGACAAAGTACTGATGCTACAGTAACCAAACTTGCACAAGTGATTCATCTTTGGATGCTGAGGTGAACCCATGCATCGGATGCAGCATCTGACCTACATTTTCCGCTTGAGTGATTTGGATAAGAAGTTTTGGGTAGCTCAGTATCTGACAAAGTACTAATGCTACAGTAACCAGACTTGCACAAGTGATTCATCTTTGGATGCCGAGATGGACCCATGCATCGGATGCAGCATCTGACCTACTTTTTCCATTTGAGTGATTTCGCTTTTAAAAGCCAATATTGAGCAGAGTATAAGTGCTACATGTACCAAACTTGCATATTGGATGTATCTTTGATCAAACTTTCATAAAATGACCTTGACCTACTTTTTCCGCTTGAGTGATTTTGCCTTTAAAAGCCAATATTGAGCAAAGTATAAGTGCTAGATGTTCCAAACTTGCATATTAGATGTATCTTTGATCAAACTTTCATAAAATGACCTTGACCTACTTTTTCCGCTTGAGTGATTTTGCCTTTAAAAGCCAATATTGATCAAAGTATAAGTGATACATATACCAAACTTGCATATTGGATGTATCTTTGATCAATCTTTCATAAAATGACCTTGACCTACTTTTTCCGCTTGAGTGATTTTGCTCTATAAAGCCAATATTGAGCAAAGTATAACTGCTACATGTACCAAACTTGCATATTGGATGTATCTTTGATCAAGTTTTCATAAAATGACCTTGACCTACTTTTTCTGCTTGAGTGGTTTTGCCTTTAAAAGCCAATATACATGTACTTGATTATTTTCTCTGTCTTATTTCTGTATCTATGGTAAACATAGCCGCCATATATCTTGTGTTACAGATTTGATTGGTTCAATACCTCCTTGCCCCTTTAGTAGGGGTAACTACAGGAAATAAAAAGGTGCACACTAAAAATTTTGACTGACTTGAAATGCCTGGAAGTCTGTAAAATTGGTCTTTTTTGATTGCAAATCTTTTGCACGCATAAAAATGTAAAGAAAAAGGGGGGGGTCATGCATGTCCTTTTTTCGCAAATTTCACTTTTTTTAACGAAAATGTTCCGAATTTTGCATATTTTCAAACCTATCTGTAGATTGCATAAAAGACAAGATCAAGTTCGAAGTTAAATTTATCACGACTATTGATTCAATATGCTAAAAATACATTTCCAAGGGCCGCATTTCAGCATATTTACCGAAAATAATTTGTCCAAGTGGCTTCACTGGGTCATGAGGTTTGATACACCGTACACTGCTGTTTGGAAAATAAATTGGCTCAATTTCTGCACAACTCACTTGAATTAATATTGTCCGCTAACAACTTGTCTGTGTTAATTGGATTAACACGATTTTGACTGTACGTTACATGTATTAAGATGAAATCAGTACTATTCAAAAGCTCTCATTCATAGATTTCTGTATAATTTAATATGAATAAAGGCAAAACCGAAAAGTCTTTGTTTTTTATGCTTCCGGAATCAAAGATACGGGGGCATATAGTTTTTGGCCTGTCCGTCTGTCTGTTTGTCCGAAAAACTTTACATTGGGCATAACTTTTGAATGGAAGGTGATAGAGCTTTCATATTTCACATGTGTATTCCTTGTGACAATACCTTTCCATTGATACCAAAATTTTTGACCTTGTGACCTTGACCTTTGACCTACTTTTCAAAAACTTTAACATTGGGCATAACTTTTGAATGGTTAGTGATAGGGCTTTCATATTGTACATGTGTATTCTTTGTGACAAGATCTTTCCATTGATACCAACATTACTCTGACCCTGACCTCTCACATACTTAACAGAAAATGGTGTTTATACCAACAAAGATGCCACTGCGGGGCATTCGTGTTTCACAAACACAGGCTTTATTATTTTCTGGCATACTAGCTATTAATAATGAAAGGTTTGGTGTTCAATTTTAAATAAACTTAATTTATGAAATCATTTCATTGTTTTATTCTGTTTCTGTTGCACATTAATGTGGAATTTTACAAAATGATTTTATTTTTGATGTTGCAAACTATACTAGCCGGGCATATGACTTTGGATCGCATAATCCATCTTTTCAAATCAGTAAAAAAGTTGTTGTTTTGAAATGTGACTATTTTCTCTTGTTTGTACTTTTAAAGGTTGTCTGAAAAAAAAACTTGTCTGCATCCGGCAAAAATCTTGTTAGAAAGGTTGTCGGCTAAAATCCTGGTAGTGGCACTATCAGTATTCAATGTCAGTATGTCAATTAGAGCGTGCATGGGTATCAGGTGAGCGTTGTGCCCCCTGGGGCTCTTGTTTTCTAATACACGAAACCCAAATTGCATCAATATGACACCGGAAGCAGCTCAGTTAATGACGATTAAGATTAATTGCATTGGCTGTGATGATGTATTGGCCATTGGGAAAGCTTATGAATTGTAATATAAATTAGAGTATATGATAATGTAAAATAATATACAGAAATGTCATACATGGTTGAAAGTCATATATGCACCTTGGAGATAGTCATAATTATAAGCACCTTTTAAGGATTTTTTCCAAGTATCCACTGCTTTTCAAAAGTTCGCAATTACATAATACCAAAGTCTTCCTGATGTTTGGTTTTATTAAGTTTTTGCATAGATACATTGACTTGTATTTTCCTCTGAATTAATTTGTTAGATTTTCAAAACTCAAAGTTCAGTAATGTCAAATTGTAAGGGAGCTGATAAGATAAGATGTAAAATCAGTCGAAAAAAGTGGAATTTTGAAAATGCAAATTTTAAGACAAATCTTTCGGTAAATTAATACGCATATGATATCCCATCAAAATCTGAAGTTATTTTAGATCGATTATGCATAATATTGCTAATACTTGAGTCAAAACTTGTCTTTTTCCCATAGAAATCAATACAAAACGGAGGAGTTTTTTTTAACATTGTTCCCCTGGATATACAGAATGCCACTTAAACTAGTGGTGTTTTATGTATATCAACGATACAAATTGTTTGGAAAAGTGGGGTTCTGTATGTCCGGGGGGAACACTACCCCAGAGACGAAAAACCAAAGAAGGAAGGGGGGTACATTTGTTAAAGGATCGATCTTTTTAAAAGACCATAAAATATGGAAAATTTTATACAATTATTGACTTTTGATGAGGTCTACTCGTGACTGATACACAGACCTGGTCAGGTATTGGTTGCTTTATTAAATTATCAGGAATTTATTAACATTTGCATTGTAATGATACGAGAAGTCAAAGATCTAACATTATACAAAAATCAACGCACGCGTTAATCCAGAATAGGCCGCTTTGGAGCATTAGCTGTCAACTCACTCTGAGGTACACTCTATCAAACAGCGTCTCCACCAATCAGAAATAAGCAAAATCGGCAACAATTCCTGATCATTTAATAAGACTATTTGTTGACCTTAATCCATCAAAAAAGGTGTTCTAAATACTATGGAAAGAAATGTTCGAGAGTTAGGAATGAAATAAGCAGGAGCGATGTGGATTTCTCCACTGATGTGTATTTTGCGCTAAAATAGCTTCTATTATAGATATTACATACAAAATAAGACCGTATTTTAACCGAGTTCCAGATTTCATTATTTACCAAGTAAAGGAAATAAAACTTTCGAAACCTTATTTCTAATATACATTGTAGATATATTTGATATCTTTTAGTTAATATTTACACGTATCTATTTTAAGCAAAATATTCTAAAATTTCTACGTTTGTGGTCGATATTATCAGTTTTATTACCCGAGTACCCCCTACCTCTTTGGACCTTCATTTTAGAATCTTCGGAGTATTTCATCAGAAAGTAAAACATACAAAAGTCTTCAAATACATTATATTTCAATAATGATTATCTTTTTTCTGCATGTGTACCGTCATGCGGAAGAAATATGGCACAAGTTTCAGGGCTAAAAAAGGCCCCTATCTTATCAGCTCCTTTTGAAAAGGATTGGACTATGTACAGTGTTATGGAATATTTTTGTTGTTGTTGTTGTTTTAGCTCACTTGAGCTGTCAAAGGCTCAAGGTGAGCAATTCAGGAATCACCAAATGACAGACATCACACCTGTTAATGGACTTTAACATTATGACATCACAGTTGATAGCCCATCAAACAATACTTAACGGGCCATTTGATTATTACGTCATAATAAAAAATCCACTGACAGGTGTGACATTTGGTGATCCCTCGACTGTCGTAGCCCACATCAGCCATCATTATGTTGTGATCCCTCGACTGTCGTAGCTCACATCAGCCGTCATTATGTTGTGATCCCTCGACTGTCGTAGCCCACATCAGCCGTCATTATGTTGTGATCCCTCGACTGTCATAGCCCACATCAGCCATCATTATGTTGTGATCCCTCAGCTGTCGTAGCCCACATCAGCCGTCATTATGTTGTGATCCCTCGACTGTCGTAGCCCACATCAGCCGTCATTATGTTGTGATCCCTCGACTGTCATAGCCCACATCAGCCATCATTATGTTATCCTTCTTCTATCAGTAAATTTTCCACATAAACCTTACAAAAAGCAAGTTACTCAATTACCTTGATTTTTTTGTTTTTGATTCAATTAGTCTGATGCACTTTTTACTTCTCTTTTGCATCTGTGACACATCTGAATACTCAAAGTACTCTACCAAAATTGATTTTTTCAACTGCATCAGTCAAACATAATGGCTGCCAAGTGATAGGATTAGGAAACTCATTTCATACTCCTCAGGTGTTGTATGCACCAGCCAGAGGATGCTCACTCCTCCCAGGCACCTGAGCCATATTCCCCTGGATTTTTGACTGAACTACAATTGGTACTTCTCTGGTACATTTAATCTCTGCAACTTATAGTGTAATATACAGAAAGGCTTTACTGATCGAGTTTTGGTTGGTCAAAGTCACTCATTATAGATTTACTGATATGGAGCTTTAGTGATTGATATTAGCCCACTTCGGCCTCTTGATTTATACTTATTTTACAGGGACAGGATCTGCGTGAAGGTGACAATCCATCTTGGTTTAATGCATCAGAGGCATTACAGGTGGTGAAATATGTACAGGGACTTCTAAAAGCTACAGAGTTCAATATAAACTCAGACGACATAGGGATCATCACTCCTTACAGAAAACAGGTGATTACACGGTGTCATTACTGTTGATGTATTTATTTTACTCATGCGCTACATCATATCACAGCAGAAAGACCTCCTACACATCGATGACTTATTAACATGAAAGATAATGTGACCTTACCTTTGGTATGAAAGTAAGTGTTGTAACAGAAAGCTGTTTTACTGCAAATGTAGTACAATATAGCCGACTTTATCAGGAAGGTACGTACATTAATACACGTACCTTCCTAATATAGTCAGTCTTTACAAAAACTTTTTTCAACCACTGACCCGAGGACAATTTTTGGCCGGATTGCAAAGCAATTCCGGCCTATAGATTGACGATGTCCGTCCGTCTGCCGTCAACATTTTGGTTAAAGTTTCTGGTTGAGGCAAAATCTAAGGAACTATATGCAGTAGAAACTTTATATTATACATGAAGCTTGCCCATGACAAGACCTTTCAATTTATGCCATAGCATTTGACCTAGTGACCTTGACCTTGGACTTTGACCTACTCAAAGATTTTGGTTAAAGTTCCTGGTTTAAGCAAAATCTATGGAACTATATGCTGTAGAAACTTTATATTATACATGAAGCTTGCCCATCACAAGACCTTTCAATTTATGCCGTAACATTTGATCTAGTGACCTTGACCTTGGACTTTGACCTACTCAAAGATTTTGGTTAAAGTTTCTGGTTGAGGCAAAATCTAAGTAACTACCGGTATATGCAGTAGAAACTTTATATTATACATGAAGCTTGCCCATCACAAGACCTTTCAATTTATGCCATAACATTTGACCTAGTGACCTTGACCTTGGACTTTGACCTACTCAAAGATTTTGGTTAAAGTTCCTGGTTTAAGCAAAATCTATGGAACTATATGCAGTAGAAACTTTATATTATACATGAAGCTTGCCCATCACAAGACCTTTCAATTTATGCCGTAACATTTGACCTAGTGACCTTGACCTTGGACTTTGGCCTACTCAAAGATTTTGGTTAAAGTTCCTGGTTCAAGCAAAATCTAAAGAACTATATGCAGTAGAAACTTTATATTATACATGAAGCTTGCCCATGACAAGACCTTTCAATTTATGCCGTAACATTTGACCTAGTGACCTTACCTTGGACTTTGACCTAGGTAAGGATTTTATTTAAAGTTCCTGGTTTAAGCAAAATCTATGGAACTGTATGCAGTAGAAACTTTATTTTATACATGTAGGTTGCCTCTGACAAAACCTTTCAATTTATGCTGTATTATTTGACCTATTGACCTTGACCCAGTTAGTGACAAAAACTTACTTTGCAATCCGGCCATACCGTCTTTAGCGGTGTTTTATTACCAGCTATTTTTATAATTTATCAGTGAAATTTTACGAGCCCGGCAAAATTTCTACTGGCCTTGGCCATTGGGTTTTCGTGAAGACTATAGTAGAGGCCAGAGAACCATAAAATGTAAGATGACAAAAAGATTTGACATTGTAGGTAGGACAACAAAAGAACTTAACATGTAGAAAAAGATAAACAACGCATTGAAAATATGAATTGTAAATTGATATGAAGAAATTGTCGGGATATCATAAATGACAGACATGCATACAAGGAAGAAAAAATTCTGTTTTTATTGTCTGTTATTAAACATAAATTGCTTTAGTGATAAATCCCAGTTTGAAACAAAAATGCACTAAAGAATATCGTTGATTGTAATCATAATTTTTCTTTTGATTATTTCATAATGAGGATTTTTAAAAATGATATTTATTAAATCACTAGGTAGAGAAAATCCGTCTTCTCATAAAAAAATTTGGTATGGATGAGATCAGAGTTGGATCAGTTGAAGAATTCCAGGGACAACAAAGAAAAGTTATAATCATCTCAACAGTAAGTTAACTCATCATAATCTCAACAGTAAGTTAATAAACTCATCATTAGCTCAACAGTTAGTAAGCTCATCTCTATCTCAGCAGTAAGGTAACTCATCGCTATCTCAGTTGTAAGGTAACTCATCTCTATCTCAGCAGTAAGATAAGTCATCTCTATCTCAGCAGTAAGTTATTACTCAATAACTCATCCTAATCTCAACAGGAAGTTAACTTATCTCAATCTCAGCAGTAAGTTAACTCATTATTAGCTCAATAGTAAGTTAACTCATCTCAATCTCAGCAGTAAGATAATTCATCTCAATCTCAGCAGTAAGTTTACTCCTCTGTATCTCAGCAGTAAATTGACTCATCTCTATCAAACTCATCTCTATCTTAGTTGTAAGTTATCTTATCATTTTCGTCAGTAAGGTTACTCATCTCAATCTCAGCAGTAAGTTAACTCATCTTTATCTCAGCAGTTAGGTAACTCATTTCTATCTCAGCAGTAGGTTAACTCATCTCTATCTCAGCAGCAACTTAACTCATCTCAATCTCAGCAGTTAGTTGACTCATCTCTATCTCAGCAGTAATTTAACTCAATTTTATTCTCAATAGCAAGGTAAACTCCTTATTACATTATCTCATGGAGAAGTTAATCAGTAATCTCATCATTGCATCACTAAACTTGTCATGATCTCTACTGCAAGACAAAAACATCATCACCTCCATGATTAGGCACAAGTCATTTTATCATTTCATTTCTTCCAGTGGTTCAAAGTCATCATCATCATTCATTGTAGGTTGATCTCTTCTATTGTATCCCTGTAGTAAGTCTCAGT
The DNA here is from genome assembly GCA_028142955.1 of Pinctada fucata. NCBI lineage: Eukaryota > Metazoa > Mollusca > Bivalvia > Pterioida > Pteriidae > Pinctada > Pinctada fucata. Next base: position 82,704,237 of record AP027102.1, read on the forward strand.
TATCATTTTCTAAGCAATAAGTAATACATGTAGCTCATCATGGTCCTAAATGTATGTCAATTTCCTCATCATCTTAACTTTAAAGTAAAACTCCTTTTTTCTCACTCTCTTACATCTTGGAACCGAAGAAAACATGCAGACATGGTTGTGATCTCCAAGTTTTAAAATTGATTAAAAATCAGTTTTTGTCAAAATGAACTGAAATTTTGAATAATGATGGAAAAATGCATAATCTTTTACACGAGTCAAGGGTTTTAAGATTTTTTATTGCATTGTTGAGAAATAGCGTGCCAAAGGGGGGTGGGGGGTTACACATAACTTCAGGTGAATGTATATACAATGTGTATATAAAGGTTGTTTATGAGAATGTCATCATGTTTCCCACAATTGTTTATTAGGATAGACCCTTTAAGACAAGGGTGACTTAAGGTCATTCATAAAGAACAAGGTCATTTGCATTCCTGTGTGAAAATTTAAGAAATTAATTCAAAATCTACTGCAATTCAAAATGGTATGAAATTTTGTTAATGAACAGAAAAAAATTGTTTTTTGTTAATGAGAAATTGTGTACCAAAGAGGGGGGAGGGTGTATTACACATTACTTCATGGGGATAACTTGTTCAATCTTTACAAACTGTTTTGCATGATGTGGGATTTCAGACAAAAGTCTTCAAGGTTATACATGTATTAGGGTTAAAGGTCAAGGTTATTTATGATAATTTCTGAGAGGTCAAAGAAACTCAGAAAATCAAACTTTTGGTATCAAAATTATTATGTTTAGGGAGTATCCATCAGTTTGACTGATTTTGTCTTTACTTTTCAATGTTTTTTCATACTTCATACTAGGTGAGAGCCAATGAAAGACTTATAGGACATGACAAAAGACTCACCTTGGGTTTCCTTAGCAATCCCAAACGATTCAATGTTGCTATTTCTCGAGCCCAGGCCCTTCTTATCGTTATTGGCAATCCCTTTGTTTTGTCAACAGTAAGTACACCTTTAGCAGTTATGCTGGGTTTGGTAAAAATAGAAGTCAGGTAATTCACATCGTAGCTGGTAAATTTTACAATCTTTTTTAATGCATTCTCTCTCACTGTGAACTTGTAGTTTAGAGGCAGAATCAAAATCTTTACTGGTGCCAAAGCAGTAACTGAATGATTTTGAAGGTTTATTCACGATAACTTCATTGTTTTGTTAAATTAACACATGAAACTTGGAACAAATAATGGTTGGCATATGTCTCAAATATTTATCGAATAATTATCTAAAAAATTTGGACTTTCATCATCTTTTATGTTGATCTTTTAACTGCAAGATTTCATTAATTTTGAAAGTTTGCTAAAGCTGTGACCGAACGAACACTTGTGTTGATTTCTATGGAAACTTTATAACAAGTTTCGTTAATTTTATATAATTTTGTTATTCAAATGCCCCCTACACCATAATCGTTCGGTTACTTCTTCCGTTCAGTTACTGCTTTGACACCAGTAGTGTGAAGGTCAGGCAACTTCTTTCCCATGTTGATTGTTGAACATCTACTTTGACATCATACAAGGTTTATATGTACTTATTAGTTGACCAAAAAAAAATATTTTGAACATGTTCAAACAGTGGATGAATGAGTTACAAGACTTTATATAAGAAACTGCATGTAATCCAACCCTAGTAGTTTATCATAAGAAGAAGTACAAAGTAATATTTACTTTTGGCAGCTATTTTATGATCATGAATAGTTTATTTTCTATATTTTCATGTTATTTTCATGTTTCACATCCTCAAATATTATATAAATTTTATAGGATGAATATTGGAGAGTGTTGATCCAATACTGTATTGAACATGGTGCCTACAGAGGATGCGAGTATGTTGATGATCCAGACAGTGAGCCGGATGGTAATATAGGTACATCAAATGGCATGAGTGATAATGAAAGGGATTCTAAAGAGGAAAGCATAAAAGAGAAAAATATAGATTGAAGTGGTCAGATGAATTGGAGCAAGGATCCCTTTGTGGGTGTCTCACTTTACATACTACACAGTGTCTAGCTATCCATAAAGCGGCAAAGAAAAGTGTAAACCCAAGGTCTGTGAAACAGACAAAGAAGAGATATGAGGAAAGTGAACTGTTCAGCCATTTGTTTCCATCCAGAGTTGAATTACAAACACTAACAAGAAGTATATACATGAGTGTTACAGATGTATAGAACCTCAATTCCTATTCAACAACAGGAAATTTCAGAAACGTTTGAAACACCAGAACCTTTACAGGATTAAAGAATATAGAACGGTCGGTACCAAGTCTAGAAAACCGACATCATTAACATGGTTTGTTCAGGGCATGTAAAGTCATGGAATTTAACATCATTCATGGATTCTGATTTTAAGTCTTCAAAAGTCATGGAAACGATAGGAAATTTCATGAAAAGTCATAGAATATACACTAGTTTCATTTTTTAAGACTACAGGCTTAAAGGCTGTACCATACACAGGTTTCTCTCTTTCCATTGAATTACATGTATTTTGAGTGACACAGAAAGCCATAAGCAGAAATCATAGAATTTTACACCCATCATTTTCTCATATAAGATGGCATACCACCAAACTTTGAGGTTGGAAATTGAGTTGCAGTCACAGTAAAGTCATGAAATTTTATAGGAACCATGAATAACAAAGATTCAAACAAATGTTGTCATTTTTATCGTCATATTTTAGTATAATCTGATTGTCTGAAATACATGTATAACAAATGAAATACCATGTCAGACCATTGCTACTATGAATAAAATCCTATTTTTATGCCTACACATTGGCATTAAAAAAAAGTCTGCTTCTGTTATTCATTTAATGATAGCTCTTACAAGAGGCCTTTAATCTACAAAAAAACAGATGGATATTAGCGTATGTCTCAACTAGATAATTAGCCCAATACCATCAAATACTATTAGTTTCTTCTCAGTATGACCATCAGGCCGTGTGTTTTGGATGTGAGGATAATTCCTACACATTTTTGGTCAGAAAGAAGTGGAAGGACAATGTCACTTGAAGTTTCACATCTTTCAAATTTTAAACCTAATAGGGTCAAATTTGTGCTTCAGAATAAGCATAAGAAGGGGTCCTTCTGGACTCCATCAAGTTTCTAGTTCCCATGTGCATTAAATTCCTTTTGGAAAGACCTTTCTACCTTGACCTATGTTTTGGACAACTTTAACCTCGGCCATAACTTTTGGATGACAAATATGGATAATGACCATATCCCTGTATACAGCACAAAATCGATAATTCAGAAAATCAGAAACCGAAGGCATACAAAATCAGGATAAAACTGGAACCAAAGCAAACAAACAAAAACCTCCACCATTTATTTAAATGTTAGGCTTTTTAGCTCACCCCATTAGGTGAGCCTAAGGGAGCTTATGCCATCACCCTGTCATCTGTGTCTGCATCCACACTAGTATGTTAAGAAGTTTTATTTCTTTACTTTAAGCGCTAGGAAGGCCAAACATGCACAAACGATGCATCTTTATGAGTAGATCACAAATCTATGTTCAAATGACCAATATCTTCAGCTTGAGTGCACGCATGTTGGGAACATTCAGACATCAATGTTATGAAGTTTTAATTCTTCATTTTAAATGCTAGGAAGGCTTAACTAGCACAGATGATGGGGTCTTAATGAGTAGATGACACATCTATGTTCAAATTTAGGTCTGACCTATATTTTCCACATGAGTGCACATGTTTGGAATATTTGGGTATCAATGTTCAGAAGTTTTATTTCTTTATTTTAAGGAGGTATTGAACACTTGGACGCCAAATTCAATTTTTCTAAAAAATTCTGAAAGGAGCTGTTAAGATAAGGCGTAAAATCAGCCCTGAAAAGTGGAATTTTGAAAATTGAAATTTCAAGAACCTATTTTGGTAAAATGTATACCTATACGGCATCCCATCAGGATATGAAGTTATTTTTTATCTATTTTGCATAATATGGCTAATTTTTGGGTCAAAACGTGTCTTTTTCTCATAGAAATCAATAGAAAACGGAAAAGTTTTATTGAACATTGTTCCCCCCGGATATACAGAAAGCCACTTTTACTGGAGATGTGTATCCATGATACAATTTTTTTGGCAAAGTGGGGTTCTGTATCTCCGGGGGGAACACTACCCCAGAGGCAAAAAACTAAAAATGGAAAGGGGGTGCATTTTTTAAGAATCAATCTTTTTGACCATTTAATATAGCACATTTGACTAATTTTCCTCTTTTATCCATCAAACATTGTGTACTTAATATGATTGAATGAAAGATACAAGAATTAGGAACGAAATAAGCAAGAGTTATGTTCATTTCTCCGTCAATGTGTATTTCGCGCTAAAAGGCTTACATTGTAGCCATTGAATGAAGAATAAGACCGTATTTTAAGTTCCGGACTTCATTATTTACCGATTAAAGGAGGTAGAACTTTTGAAATCTATTTCTGATACACAATGTAGACATATTTGATGTCTTTTAGCTTATATTTATCCATTTTAGATAAAATATTCAAAAATGTACACGTTTTTTTGTCGATATTATCGGATTTTCTATCCGAGCACCCCTACCTCTTTCGACCTTAATTTTACAACCTTAAGAGTTCCTTAACATAATGTAAAACATGTAAAAGGTCTGAAAATACATTATATTTCAATAATGATTCATGTTTTTCTGTATACGATTCGCCATGCGCAAGAAATCAGTCACGAGATTCAGGGCTAAATACGGCCCTTATCTTAACAGCTCCTTACATAATTTTGTCTGTCCTTGACTATACAAACTTACATTTGATTCTATCCACAGGAAAATTTTCTACAAGACTTTGAAATATGCATTAATCGACATTTTCATTAATTTCTTGATGACGTCATAATATTGAAAGTGTCAATCCAGTTCTCGTAAAGCTATTGGAAATTAATTTTGATTTAACTTCAAAAATATCCATAAATATATTGGACTTACATATGAAAAAGATAAAATGAATTGTGTTTTAATTAAACACAGGCAGTATACTTGAATAAAAGCCGACACTGTCGCTAAAAAATTGCAATTTCGAGCCAATTTACTGTAGTTGCTAGTTAATTTAATGATTAGGAATCCCGTAGATGAATCTTTGTCAAAAACTACCAAAATTATCAAGAATGTCCAAGGATGATTTTATGATTAAATGGGAAAAATTGAATTTAGGATTGAAATATTACAAGGCTTTATATTTTCCCATTTTTTTTTCCAAAATCGTCCATTTTCAATGAGGTGACGCTTCGCTCGCCACAGTTTTCACTTTATATACAAAATTTTGGCTCGCTTCACTCGCCATACTTTTCTCCTGTAATCATGGTAATGGCAAGTTCATATTTCAAAATATCAAAAGTATGCATGTAACTGACTGTAAAAAAGGGGCTTCCATAAATGCTTAAATACCTTATCAATTTCATTTATTACTATATTAATAGAAACATGTATCGCCATAGTCCCGCGAGTCTAATATTTATATTCAATCTTTGAAGGAGAATTTAATTAAGTTTTTCACTAGTTTACATTTCTAAATTTAAAAATTTATCGAGAAGAACGGCTGAGGCTCCCTCAGGCTCTCTTACATGTTACATGACTTTATATACATTTTGTTGACTGCAAATTATATCATATTGTAAAAATCTTTTATCTCTCTCAGTTTAGAAGTGAATACAAGTTTTACATAAGAATTTAGAAATGTTTAGAGCAATTTAAGTTTAAAATAAAGAATTTCTGTTGAAAAAACACAAACATTTTTAATGTACACACTCAATTGTTAGAAAAAATTTCCTTGCTCCAACTTTGCAAGAAAAAAATAATTTTGCCCCGGTCCAGGCAGGGCGAAAAAAATAATCTTGCTCCGACAAAAAACCAAAGACCCCCCCCCCCCCCCGAATATCAAATGGACCGTGCCTTAGTACTTTTCAGACCACAAACCACTACTTGTTTCCAGAACCTGTTGAGGATGACGAATACTTAAGGGATTCAAGGTCAAAAGCTATTTAAAACTGCTTTAATTGATCAATGTATCCTAAATGAAGAAATATACAACAAGAGTTCATCTCATTCCAGGTTTTTTGTGTCGCCTGCGAAGCATAGCGACACTTAGGGATCACTTTGTCCGTTGTCCGTCTGTCAGTCCGTCCGTCTGTCTGTCTGTCACACTTTGGGTGACACAGCCCATAACTTTTGAATGGTAAGTGATAGGGCTTTGATATTTCACATGTGTATTCCTTGTGACAAGACCTTCCTACACATGCCATAATTTTTTACCTAGTGACCTTGACCTACATATTTGACCTACTTTTCAAAAAAATTAAGAATGGATATATCTTTTGATTAGTAAGTGTTAGGACTTTGATATTTCACACATGCAATCCTTGTGGCAAGACCTTTCTACACACACCGTAATTTTTGACCTTGTGACCTTGACCTAGATATTTGACCTACTTTTGAAAAAAAGATAAGATTCGCTATATCTTTTGATTGGTAAGTGATAGGGCTTTGATATTTCTGTATTCCTTGTAACAATGCCTTTCTACACATACCATAATTTTTGACCTATTGACCTTGACCTACATATTTGACCTACTTTTCAAAAAAAATTTAGATTGTATATATCTTTTGATTGGTAAGTGATAGGGCTTTGGTATTTCACATGTGTATTTCTTGTGACAAGATCTTTCTACACAGACCATAATATGTGACCTTGTGACCTTGACCTAGATATTTGACCTACTTTTCAAGGAAAGTAAAATTGGCTATATCTTTGGATTGGTAGTTGATAGGGCTTTGATAATTCACATGTGTATTCCTTGTAACAATGCCTTTCTACACATACCATAATTTTTGACTTACTGACCTTGACCTACATATTTGACCTTCTTTTCAAAACAAAAATTAGATTGTATATATCTTTTGATTGGTAAGTGATAGGGCTTTGGTATTTCACATGTGTATTTCTTGTGACAAGATCTTTCTACACATACCATAATTTTAACCTTTTGATCTTGACCTAGCTATTTGACCTTCTTTTCTAAGAAATTAAGGTTTAATATATCTTTTAATTGGTAGGTGATAGGTCTTTCATATTTCTTATGATGAGACCTTTTTGTTACCAATTTTTACGTAATGACCTTGACCTAGATGATCGACACTCTTTTCTGAAAATTTGAGAATGACCATATCTTTTAACTTGTAATTAAGAGGTCTGATATTTCAAATGAATTTCATTTGACCACTTTCTAGAATAATAATCAAACCGCTTCGCAGGCGACACAAGCATTCCTTGGATTGCTATTTTTATATACTCAATTGTCTGATGAGCATAATGGTCCAAAAACAGCAATAAGCGGATGTTACATTTCTAACGGTTTATGCCATAAAAAATTCAAAAATCGAAGCTTTTCAATATTTCCTTGATATTTAAACAAATGACATTCGAGTTTTCACTTTATACTGAATATAGGGAGCAACCATTTTATTTTTATGGGGGGGGGGGGGGGGGGGGGGGGCAGGAAGACTTTTGCCAGCCGGAAAATTTTTTTCGGCCATTTTAAGAGCCGGAAATTTTTTTTTGTAATTTTCCAATATTGAAAATTACCCTAAAGTTTAAATAATTCAGCGTGATTTTTCGGTGATATTAAACATCAAACACACAATGAGTTTATCTCTTGCCAGCAGATCACTTCATTTTAATTTCTTGAATGGCATATGGTGCCTATAATCTGTTTACTTAAATGATACTCAACGGAGACAGGCTATATGGTGCTAATGATTTTTGAATTTTATTTATTCACTCCAAATTGCGTAAAGTTTGTTCCATTTTTTACACTTTGTTTATGATACACAAAAAAGTGTTTACTGGGCAGTGGAAAGGAAGAAGAGAGGGGTGAGGGGCAATTTATGATCCGGAAAAATTTTTTCGCCGGCCCTTTGGGCCGGAAAATTTTTTTCCCTGAAATTTCGATCCGGAAATTTTTTTTTGAAAAGTCTTCCTGCCCCCCCCCCCCCCCCCCCATAAAAATCAAATGGTTGCTCCCATATGAATTCATTTAGAGCAAAAACTTCATCAGTATATACAAGTTTCAGAAAATATTCGCCATTTTGCCTCCATGTACCCCATGAATAATATCATAAAAACACTCAACAGTACCATATAAATCGCACATTAAACAATAAAATCAAGGCCAAACCATGCAAAAATGGCTGTTGATATATTCTTATCTATACGATCAATTGATTTGTGAAGAAAATTTTATATGTATCCATATAAATGGTAAAGATACAATGATATTCACCCCCCCCCCCATTTTTTTTCTCGAAAACAAAAGATATATTGCAACCTATAGTTTTTTACTGATATAGGTTTGCTACCTTAATATCAATAAAAAATATGAATAATTTTATGCATACACTGTCAGGCAATTCCATTGTAATGACCTTGATCATTGAGCTTGATAACTCTTTTACGTGTATATATATATAAAGACTCAAACGCATTCTGAGATTCATGTACAAGACGACACGAAGCATAGCCTTTCCTTGCCTAGTAATAAAAACCTTGGACTTTTCATAGTGTCTCATTCTGAGATGTTTTAGAATTTTTCCCACAAGTTTTCTTTTATTTTAACCTCTGAGCTTGAGCTTCAGCATTTGACCTTGAAAATCAATCAATTTTATCCAATCACCCAATCCATATAATAGTCATTGAAAATTGATGACGTCATCCGGCTATTGGTCCTTCTTAAGGTATGTTAACATACTATTTTAAGAAGACAAAAACATTTAATCTAAATACAAAACACCCATGCATGCAAATAGTCTACTTCCCTTTCTGTTTTGTTTAGGTTTTAATAGCAGATTCTCAAATTAACAAGAGGCCCAAGGAGGTCACATCGCTCATCTGAGTTGCAGACAAAAGAATGATAGTGAACAATTTGTATGAGGCCCTTGAGTATTTCCTTTCATAAAGTTTTGTGAAATTCTCTGCAGTGGTTGTGGAAAAATGCATCAACCAATCAGAGCTCTTGGCGTATTTGTTGACCAATCGTCTCGTTTAACACATATTTAGTAGTGTACCTTCTTCATGTAAGTTTCATGAAATTCTGTGCAGCGGTTGAACAGAGGAGGAGTCGAAAATGTGTCAGCCAATCAGAGCCCTCGGTGGCCATATTTGTTGACCGATCGGCACAAAAAACACAAACTTGATAGAGGACCTTGAGTACTTGATTCCTGTAAGGTTTCGTGAAATTCTGTGCAGCAGTTGCAGAGGAGGAGTCGAAAATGTGTCAGCCAATCAGAGCCCTTGGCTGCCGTATTTGTTGACCGATCGGCACAAAAAACAAAAACTTGGTAGAGAACCTTGAGTACTCGCTTCCTGTAAGATTTCACGAAATTCTGTGCAGCTGTTGCAGAGAAGCCAAAAATGTAAAAAGTTTACGCCTGACGGACGACAGACAGCGCACTATGACAATAGCTCACTTGAACTTTGCTCAGATGAGCTATAAACTGCATTATCTTTGACTACACCCTGTTTGCTACCATGAAGTGAGCTTTGTATTCTTTGATTACACGTTTTTGAATGGAAAGGCTTTTACATTATGATTCAACGGATTCCTCCTTAGCTGGTCATTATCATTATTATGCGAGGTTTCTTTACTGTACATCAAGAACTTGAATTTGAGGGGTTTTTTAGCTCACCTGAGCGAAGCTCAAGTGAGCTATTGTCATAGCGTGGCATCTGTCGTCTGTCCGTTGTAAACTTTTCATTTTCGACTTCTCAAGAACCACTGAAGGGATTTTGATGAAACTTGGTAGGAATAAAGTACTCATGGTCCTCTACAAGTGGCGTTGTTTTTTGTCCGGATCCGTCAATAGGTGGCGCAACCACAGGCAGAAGTAGGTCACGGGGGGTATCCTTCTTTGACAAACTTCTTCTTCAGAACTGAAGCACATATCGACAAATCAAAAGCATCTGGATGGTCTAGAAGGATGTCTCAACAAGTGTCGTTGTTTTTGGTTCCAGTCCAAAGTCAAGTTTTTGATGCGTTTTTGACGTCTTTTTGGACTTTGTCAGAAATGCTCATTTTTTAGCTGTTTCTTTGACTATTAAATCTATCAATGTTTGGTTTTGTGCCCAGGCTCATTTAGTGCATGTTTGTCATATTTAAGTTACTATTTGATTTGATATACATTTCATGCTATAATCTTCTTTTTTGGAATTTAATGAATTTTCTAAAATATGAATAGATATGTTTAATGTGCACATGGACCCAAGGGTTGTGGGTTCAAGTCCCGGCACTCGAAATTTTTTTTTCTTCCATTTTCATTTTTTTCAATTTTGTCGCCTTTTTATGCACTTTTGAATCATCTGAATACCTTAAATTCCATTTTTAGTCCCCTACCGGCAACGCCGAAGGGGACTCTTAGTTTCCTCTCGGTCTGTCTGTCTGTCCGTCCGTCCGTCTGTCCCATTTTCAGTTTTCCGGACTTTTTTTCGCTGTTGTTGCATATATTGAACTCATTTTTGGTATGTGGATATATCTCAATGTGATACAGATCAAGTTTGAGTTTGCTTTCGATTGACCTAATTTTACAAGAGTTATGGCCCTTGGACTTAGCAAATTTTATGAAAGTTTCAGTTTTCCGGACTTTTTTCCGCTGTTGTTGCATATATTGAACTCATTTTTGGTATGTGGATATATCTCAATGTGATACAGATCAAGTTTGAGTTTGCTTTTGATTGACCTAATTTTACAAGAGTTATTGCCCTTGGACTTAGCTAATTTTATGAAAATCTCAGTTTTCCGGACTTTTTTCCGCTGTTGTTGCATATATTGAACTCATTTTTGGTATGTGGATATATCTCAATGTGATACAGATCAAGTTTGAGTTTGCTTTCGATTGACCTAATTTTACAAGAGTTATGGCCCTTGGTCTTAGCAAATTTTATGAAAATTTCAGTTTTCCGGACTTTTTTCCGCTGTTGTTGGATAAATTGAACTCATTTTTGGTATGTGGATATATCTCAATGGGATACAGGTCAAATTTGAGTTTGCTTTAGATTCATCTATTTTTACAAGAGTTATGGCCCTTGGACTTAGCAAATTTTATGAAAATTTCAGTTTCCGGACTTTTCTTTGGTTCTATTGCAAATAATGCACTGATTTCTGGTAAATTAAGACATCTCAGTGTGATACAGACCAAGTTTGAGTTTGGTTTCCATTGGCCTATTTTTACAAGAGTTATGGCCCTTGGACTTAGCAAATTTCATGAAATTTTTAGTTTCCCGGACTTTTTCATGCCTGTTATTGCAGATAATGAGCTGATTTTTTGCATGTGAATACATTATAGTGTGATGCAGATTTGAGTTTAATTTAGACTGACTAATTTTCACAAGAGTTATGGCCATTGGACTTAGCAAATTTCGTGAATTCAGTTTCCCAGACTTTTCTTGGCTGTTGTTGCAGAAGATGAACTGATGAACAGAGATGCAAGCCATAAATTTATGCCGCCGGTAGGGGACTTATATCGCACAGCGATCGTTGCATTTTTGACAATTTTTTTTCTTCCATTTTCATATTTTCATGCCCCTGGAATCAAATATTCGGGGGTATATAGTTTTTGGCCTGTCCGTCTGTTTGTCCGAAAAACTTTAACATTGGACATAACTTTTGAATGGGAGGTGAAAGGGCCTTCATATTTCACATGTGTATTCCTTGTGACAAGACCTTTATATTGATACCAAAATTTTTGACCTTGTGACCTTGACCTTCATCCTACTTTTCAAAAACTTTAACACTGGGCATAACTTTTGAATGGAAAGTGGTAGGGCTTTCATATTTCACATGTGTATTCCTTGTGACAAGACCTGCAATTTCCATTGATACCAAAAGTTTTGACCTCATGACCTTGACCTTTGACCTCCTTTTCTATAACTTTAACATTTGGCATTACTTTTGAATGGTAAGTGATAGGGCTTTGATATTTCACATGTGTATTCCTTGTGACAAGACCTTTCCAATGATACCAAATTTTTGACCTCGTGACCTAGACCTTGACCTTTGACCTACTTTTCTAAAATTTTAACATTGGGAATAACTTTGAATGGTAAGTGATAGGGCTTTGATATTTCACATGTGTTTCCTTGTCACAAGATTTTTCAATTGATACCAAAAATGTTTAACCAAGTAACCCTTACCTTGACCTTTCACATACATGTACTCAACAGAAAATAGTGTTTATACTAACAAAGATGCCACCAGGGGCATTCGTGTTTCAGAAACACAGGCTTTATTTTTTCTGTTTTGTACACTCTTTCACTGTGTATTTGACATATTTCAGTCTCTTATTGCTGTGATATATATTTCATGCCTAAATTTTATATTTTTGATTTTTTTTTAATTTTGAAAAATAGTTTATGTGTATATAGTAAAAAGGTTGTAGGTTCAAAGGAGCTGTTAAGATAAGGCGTAAAATCAGCCCTGAAAAGTGGAATTTTGAAAATTAAAATTTCAAGAACTTTTTTATGTAAAATGTATACCTATACTGCATACCATCAGAATATGAAGTAAATTTTTATCTGTTTTGCATATTATTGCTAATTTTGGGGTTAAAACTTCTCTTTTTCTCATAGAAATCAATAGAAAACGGAAAAGTTTTTTTGAACATTGTTCCCCCCGGATGTACAGAAAGCCACTTTTACTGAAGATGTATATCAATGATACAATTTTTTTGGCAAAGTGGGGTTCTGTATCTCCAGGGGGAACACAACCCCATAGACGAAAAACCAAAAATGGAAAGGGGGTGCATTTTTAAAGAATCGACCTTTTCCACCATAAAATATAGCACATTTGACTATTTTTCCTCTTTAATCCATCAAAAAATGTAACCTAAATATGACTGAATGAAATATACAAGAATTAGGAATGAAATAAGCAAGAATGATGATTATTTCTCCGCCAATGTGTATTTGGCGCTAATCATTCAAAATCAGTTAAGTTGCGCCAATTGCAAGTTCAAAACGGCCGCATACTTTAAGATCAGGAATAATTCAAAACCATGTCAATTTTGAAGCTTGGTATATATGTGTTTTGGAAAAGGCTTTAGAAAAATTTTTCACCAGCATTTTAGCCAGAAATTTAATAAGATGTAGACTGCTGTGTAATTGTATGTGAATTACGTTACATATGAGGGCATATGTTAATAATAATATTTCTGACAATGAAAAGCGCCGTAAGTGTTCAATAGTTTGCTTTATTAGTAACTGTAGTCATTATGTTGGTCAACGAATACATTTAGTATAGATTTTCACATATTCATGAAGGAGAGCAGCTGATTTATAATACCTCAAACCTATTCGTGATAATTAATCACGAAGTTTAAGTTATTGATGTTTTTCAATTATGATAGTTTGATTTTAAGGGATAGCAGAGTAAAACAGATTCTCCAGATTTTGCTTTTAGTTGATAGTAAAAACATATAAACTGCAAAATCTACAATAACTCGGAGGGAATGGCTATAAGATAAAGACAAACATTGAAAGTACCTCGTAACGTAATTCACGAATCGAGGAATTACGTCACCTTTTAAGCAAGATTTCACTTGTCTTATCTCTGATAGCATTTTATATCAAGAGGAAATGATCATAGAACAGTAAATCATACTTGAAGAAATAAAAAAATATTGCATATTACAGCCAAATGGCATCAAATATTGTCATGCAATGTTTTATGATTAAGAGTATTCACATGTATTTAGCTTATCAAATTCGTTTTTACACAGACATATTTTGAAAACCACCATCCCAATTCTTTTTAAATGATGATTTGAATTGATATGATAAAACCTTTAACAGAAGACCCCAAAATTATCATGTTTAGCTTCCAATTTTCAGAGTTTTCATAACCAAAAGTGCCGTAACGTAATTCACAAAAAATATTTTAAAGTTTTATTTTCCATGAAATAATTATGGTTAACTTAACAATTCCTTGCCAATCAATTGCTCTGTAGACCTTCAAACAGGATCTGAATCTATGCTAGATCAAAATATATCACAAACTTGAATCATCTGGCATGTTTTAACGTACTTCAAATAGAACATCTTACAGACAAGAAAAGCAAAGTGTTTTTGTACAAATAGCTACTTTATATTAGTGTATTTCTTTCGTATTTCAAAGCTGATTCTATCTTCCATATCATCTTTTGTATACATCTGTGTGATTCAGTATTACTCTGAGCAATCACTGTCCTCTGTAATCAATCAAGATACCCAAAAGTGAATTACGTTACGCAGTGTGAATTACGTTATGGCAGGAATTCTCGCTTGTTTTGGAAACTTCAGCATTATCTGATGACTATTTTTCTCAATACACATACGTATGAGATACATTCAAATGTTTCAACTACAAACTTTATCAAATAACGTGCAAAATGAAGAATATTGTGATTAAAAAGAACGCCTACTGGCTAAAAAATGGTAAATTGTATATATTTGACATTTTAAATGGTGTTTCTGCCCACAAACTAAGTTTTATTACTAGCTAGCATGTCTGAAAGTAAAATAATTACGATAAATCCCATCTAGACACCTCAGGAATGGATATTACTCTGAATTTAGTATCTACTACGTAACGTAATTCACCGTAACGTAATTCACCGTCATGTTTTTTTTTTCTGTGTTTATTATCTGCCTCTCTGTACGCAAGGGAGCTTTAATCAAATTGTGATTGTCTTTATATACAGGCATAAGCACCCGATTACGACATGACCTTAGTAATGCACTCTGCGATTCTTATCACAGTAAAAGCTGCGTAACGTAATTCACAAAATAAGTGAATTTTTCAGAAAATAAGAAATGAAAGGATTTTTTTCCTAAAATGTAACGAATGTAAAACATTCAATGAAAAACTATTGAAGTTTGGTCTATTACAAGTTAGAAAAGTATTGTTATGATATTACATAGTTCTAATTTGAACTCATCCTAGATCTCCAAAGATGGTAACGTAATTCACCGTAAATCTTGTGACAATAGAGTTTAGTATAATTCAGAGTAAAATACTATAAAGCGTATGAACTGAACTCGATTTTTTAAAATACTGATATCGCTTTTATTAAAATATGTGCTAAATATTTTGAATTTAATACATTTTCGCGTCACTGACAATCCATTTTATCATACGCCTGAGTTTGTGACATGCATTTTTTGACAAATACTACCCTTATATGATAGAAAAATCCACATATATCGAGTTCAAAGGTAACCATAAGGCATATGGAGGAATAGCAACTAATGCAAGTAAAAAGTAAAAGCCAAAAAATCTTTCCATGGTTCAATGTTTCTTTCAAAAATGTCTTGTGACACAGTTTTTGCGTTTTGGCGCAACTTAACTGATTTTGAATGTAATAGGCTTACATTGTAGCCATTGAATACAAAATAAGACCATATTTTAAGTTCCGGATTGCATTATTTACCGATTAAAGGAGATGGAACGGTCGAAATCTATTTCTGATACACAATGTAGACATATTTGATGTCTTTTAATTTATATTTATTCATTTTTGGTAAAATATTCTAAAATTTTTACGTTTTTTGTCGATATTATCGGTTGTTCTATCCGTCCACACCTACCTCTTTCGACCTTAATTTTAGAATCTTAAGGTTTCTTTAACGAAATGTAAAACATGTAAAAGGTCTGCAAATACATTATACTTCAATAATGATTAATGATTTTCGATATACGATTCGCCATGAAGAAGAAATAAGTCACGAGATTTAGAGCTATTAAAATAGGGCCCTTATCTTAACAGGTCCTTTTGACACCGACAGGATCATAATGCAATATTAATAGGTTAAGAGTATGCATGGGTATCGAGTGAGCGTTGTGCCTACTGGGGCTCTTGTTATGTTTTCTATCTTTAGAGTGTGACCTTGAGTTTTGAACCAAAAATTGAGAGGGTTTTACATGATGTTGTTTAAAGTTTTTGTCCCACGACTTTTCTCTTCATTGAAATGAAATATGCATATGAACAAATAAAACAAAATCAATAGGGCTCTTCCCTATACGTTTTTATATTCTATATGTGAAGTTTTATCACTGTATGTCAAGAAATACCAAGAGTACTAGTATATTTTAAGCAGTTTCTCATACATACAAAGCTAAATCTTGACCTTTGACCCAAAAATCAATAGGGTCATCTTAAGGCTTAACTTAAGGTAAATAGCAAGTTTCATCATCATAAAGAAATACTCAATTTATGCTGTGGATATATTATAACTACATTTGTAACTTGGCATTGACCTTTTATCCTTTCATCATCAACAACTTCAGTGCAACTGAATTTCATCACTGTCGCTAAGCACTTCTTGGCACATCCATATTTAAACTTGTAAATAGATACAATATATTGGATACATCTAAGCAATCGTTGAATAAAAGTCAAACACAAAAGCCGAAACCATATTCCAATAAAGCCTACTCTAACGTAACAAGATACGTCTGTCTGGATTTATTGTATCTAAAGTACTACAAGAAAACAAATTGACGCAAGCGTCAAAATATCGGGCCGTACAAATGTGCTATAATTATTCAATACATGGGGATATGTTTGCAGTTGTCTTTTTGTTTTCTTGCTACAGTCTAAGATCTGGTATGTTGTTGACATTATTTAAAACATGCTGCGGTTTATTTCTTAAATTGTTGAATATCCATTAGAGGAGATAATTTTACAACATTTTTGTAGGTCGTCAAATCTGGTAAAAGAAATACCTCGCTGAGTAATATAAGCTATGTGTACTAGTACGACAGGTCTTTAAAGACAAAAATTGGTATTTTCTAATATTTTAAATTCATTTCTAGTATAAGGAATTCTTTTTTTATATTAGAAATTACAATGTAATTTCTTACATTAGAAAATCATTCCTTATGAAATTCATTTCTAATATCAGAAATTATTTTCTAATATAAGAAATTCATTTCCTGATATGGAATATTCATTTTCTAATATTAGAAAAATAGATTTCATATAATAGAAAATTAATTTCTTATAATTGACGATGAAGATCTAATATTTAAAAATAAATTTCAAATATTTAAAGATAGATTTCTTATATTAGAAAACGAACTGAAGGAGCTGTTAAGATAAGGCGTAAAATCTGCCCTGAAAAGTCGAAATTTCAAAATGCAAAATTTAAGAATTTTTTTCAATGGAAATGTCAAGTAACTTGGTCCACATATGAATCTGCTATCAGATGGGATAATTTATTCAAAATAAGATCGATATTTGGGTCAAAATAAGCGTTTTTTTACACAGAAATCAATGGAAAACGGAAAAGTTTTATACAACATCGTTCCCCCCCCCCTCGCTTTACAATGCCATTTTCACCAAAGGTGTTTATTAACAAAACACATTTTCTGACCAAGTGGGGTTCTGAAGCAAGGGGGGGGGGGGGAACAATGTCCCACAGGCGAAAAACGAAAAAAGGGGGAATGGATGACTATTTTTAAACGTGTCTCTAGAGCGATAATATAATTAAGTTATAATTGAATTTTTTTCATTTTATATTGTGGAACAATATATTCAGAGTGTGTTCTGATCAAATATTTAACCGTTTGGAAGGAAGTAGACGAGAAAGTTGTCTATTTCTACACCGTGTGTATTTCGCGCCAAAAACCTACATCAATGGCTGAGAAGAACGAAACAAAACCGTTTTTCAGTTTCCGGATTGCAGAGTTTGCCGATTATTGATATAATAACCTCATGTTAATTTCTCCTATCCAATTTAGACTTGAAGGTAACAGAAGTACAATAAACATTAAAAATGTGTAGAATAATGCATTTTTTGTCCATTTTCGTTCGACATTCGACGTTTTCCGTCATCTGTACCCCTACCTCTTCAACTCGTAATTATAACATCTTTCATCAAATTTATTTACATAAAATACCTACTAGGCATCTTATAATACTTTATATTTTTATCCTGACCGACTTTCATCTGTTGGAAGGACAACGCATGAGAAGTAATCAAGTGATTTCAGGGCTAAATCCGGCCCTTATCTTAACAGCTCCTTTCTAGGATTATAAAATGAATTTCTAAGACTAGGTATGCATCAGCCATGTTGAATGGAAGCAGTCATTATCATGATTATGAGAGGAAATTTTGAATTTCTGTATTAGAAAATAGTTTTTTATTTCTTATAACAGAAAAAGAATTTCAAATACATGTATTACAAAATCAATTTTTATACAAGAAATTGACTTTTCAAAAAAAAAATTTTAAATGAAAATAAATATATTCCCTATAAGAAATTATACCAAGAAGTTACATTTTCTAATACTTGAAAACATTTTCCTGTACAAGAAAATAAGCTAAAAAAAACAACTATTTTTCCGATTTAAGAAAATAGTAGGTATGAGAAAATGGGGAATTTCTGATAGTAATACAATGAATTTCAGGGGCAGGGGCTCAAACAAAATATCAGGTGCATCATTTATAGTGTCAGAGGAGTTGCGAACACAAGATTACCGGTACATAGAGTTATATAGGAGAAAATGACCACACCCATTTTCTAAGACCCTGGGGGTCAGGGGCTCAAACAAAATATCAGGTGCATAACTAGACCACAGACCCAACATATTGCAAAAAGAATTAAGTCTCCATCATTTATAGTGTCAGAGGAGTTGCAAGCACAAGATTACAAAGAGTTATATAGGAGAAAATGACCACACCCACTTCTAAGACCATGGGGGGTCAGGGGCTCAAGCAAAATATCAGGTGCACAACTAGACCACAGACCCATCATATTACAAAAAGAATTAAGGAGGTATTGAACACTTGGACGCCAAATTCAATTTTTCTAAAAATTTCTGAAATTATATAATTCTTGTCTGTCCTTGACTATACAAACTTACATTTGATTCTATCCACAGGAAAATTTTCTACGAGACTTTGAAATATGCATTAATCGACGTTTTCGTGAATTTCTTGATGACGTCATAATATTGAAAGTGTCATCCTAGTTCTCGTTAAGCTATGGGAAATTAATTTTGATTTAACTTCCAAAATATCCATAAATATATTGCACTTACATATGGAAAAGATAAAATGAATTGTGTTTTAAACACAGGCAGAATACTTGAATAAAAGATGACACTGTCGCTAAAGAATTTCAATTTCGGGCCAATTTACTGTCGTTGCTTGTTAGTCCCCTACCGGCAACGCCGAAGGGGACTCTTAGTTTCCTCTCGGTCTGTCTGTCCGTCTGTCTGTCCGTCTGTCCCATTTTCAGTTTTCCGGACTTTTTTTCGCTGTTGTTGCATATATTGAACTCATTTTTGGTATGTGGATATATCTCAATGTGATACAGATCAAGTTTGAGTTTGCTTTCGATTGACCTAATTTTACAGGAGTTATGGCCCTTGGACTTAGCAAATTTTATGAAAATTTCAGTTTTCCGGACTTTTTTCCGCTGTTGTTGCATATATCGAACTCATTTTTGGTATGTGGATATATCTCAACCTGATACAGATCAAGTTTGAGTTTGCTTTTGATTGACCTAATTTTACAAGAGTTATGGCCCTTGGACTTAGCAAATTTTATGAAAATTTCAGTTTTCCGGACTTTTCTTCGGTTCTATTGCAAATAATGCACTGATTTTTTGTAAATGTAAGCATCTCAGTGTGACACAGACCAAGTTTGAGTTTGGTTTCCATTGGCCTATTTTTACAAGACTTATGGCCCTTGGACTTAGCAAATTTCATGAAATTTGCAGTTTTCCGGACTTTTTCTTGCCTGTTATTGCAGATAATGAACTGTTTTTTGTATGTTAATACATTAAAGTGTGATGCAGATTTGAGTTTAATTTAGATTGACTTATTTTCACAAGAGTTATGGCCCTTGGACTTAGCAAATTTCGTGAATTAAGTTTCCCAGACTTTTCTTGGCTGTTGTTGCAGATGATGAACTGATGAACAGAGATGCAAGTCATAAATTTATGCCGCCGGTAGGGGACTTATATCGCACAGCGATCATTGCATTTTTAATTATTAGGAATCCTGTGGATGAATCTTTGTCAAAAACTATCAAAATCATTATGAATGTCCAGAGATGATTTCATTATTAAATGGGAAAAATTGAATTTAGGATTAAAATATTACAAGGTTTTATATTTTCCAATTTTTTCTTCCAAAATCGTCCATTTTCAATGAAGTGACATCCGCTTTCCTGTAACGTAAATTTGTCAACGAATACACTGTGGTGAAGATTCGATTTTCTATTTTATACATGCTTAGTTTCAATGCAATACTATGAGTGATAATGTTTTTATTGCATTTTGAATGCGAAGATTTGTGACGACATTTTTCCCGATAACGTCGAAATGACGTCGTAGTTTGCTCATGGATAAAACTCCCAAAATCGCCATAATTTCTTCAAATGACGCCGGAAATTATTCAAACTTCATCAGGATAATCAAATGCGTATATCAATCAGAGTATCAAATGTTTTAAAGGAGTTAAGACTGTACTTTTCCTAGGATTTAAGCGAGAAAACAAATAATGCCGCCGCCATCTTGGTGTTCAAACCCTCCTTAAGTCTCCATCATTTATAGTGTCAGAGGAGTTATGAACACAAGATTACATAGAGTTGTATAGGAGAAAATAAAATAGTTGCCAGAGTCACCTAATGCTCGACTGCATAGCATAATATCTCTCATGACAGCCAATTTATTTAAACTCCCTTTCTCAGGCAACAACATATATCAAGTCACATAAAAAATTTAAAGTTATAAATTACAAGTCTACTTTCTGTCATTCAAAATGGAATTTTCTCGCAGTTCTTTAAAATAGGGCGTGGCTGTCGCCAAGGCGATCCAGCCTCGCCCTACATTTTTTTGTTATGTGCAGAGATAATGGGTATTCTTATCAGGAATAATAAAGATATTATAGGGATCTCTTTAAAACAAAAAGAATATAAGCTCCTACAATATGCAGATGACACCGCTCTCCTATTAGATGGATCTGAAAAATCACTTAGAACAACCCTGACTTTGATTGATCAATACTCTAAATTTTCTGGCTTAAAACCAAATTATGATAAGACACTTTGTATAAAAATAGGCTCAATCATAGATTCTGATATAAATTTTTGTGATGATTATAATTTAAAGTGGACATCTGAACAATTCACCTTTTTAGGCATAACATTTACTCCAAATTTAGATAACATGTTAAACCTTAACTTTGACAAAAAAATATTGGAGATAAAAAAAGACATAAGCTCATGGAAGAGAAGACTTATTTCACCTTTAGGGAAAATCACTGTTGTTAAGTCCATATTACTTCCTAAACTTACTCACTTATTTATTAGTTTACCAAACCCTTCAGAAATGAAAATTAAAGAATTGGAGAAAATGTTTTACAAATATATTTGGAATGAAAAACCAGATAGAATTGCAAGGAAAACAATTGTACAAGAATATGAAAAAGGGGGCCTAAAAATGACTTGTATAAAAACTTTTATAAATTCTTTAAAATTGACTTGGATAAGACGAATTTTAGATTGTAATGAATCTGCATGGTACAAATTACTATGTGATAGCTTGCCACATGATATCAATTATATATTTCAATTTGGTAGAGAATATATAAAATTTGTATATGATAAAATTCAAAACCCCTTTTGGAAAGATGTTTTAAATGCATTCTATTCAATTACAGAAATTACACAAAAAGAGGAAAATATTTATTCTCAACCTTTATGGTTTAATGAAAAGATCAAAATAAATAACAAAACATTATTTATTACAGATTGGATTAAAAAGGGTATTTATTATATTGGTGATATATTGAATGTGAATGGACAATTTTTGACATACGTAGATTTCTGTAACAAATTCAATTTGAAGCCGGTCTTTACACTATATTTTGGTATTATAAATATTGTAAAACAACTTGTTGATAGGTCATCAGAAACATTTGTATACATTTTACCTCATAGACCAGAGATAACGAGAACCATTATGAAAAACAAGAAAGGCGTTAAAGATTTTTATCAATTGTATATAAATAAGATTTATTGTAGACCTGTTAGCCAGCAGAAATGGGAATCAAAACTGAATTTAATATGTGATGAAAAATGGTGGGAAAACAAATACAAAATGATCTTTAAATTAACACAAGATGTAAAGATAAGATGGTTTAATTATAGAATTATTCATAGATTATTAGCAACGAACGAATAATTACATAAAATAGGTATAAAGGAATCAAGTGTTTGTGATTTTTGTAATGATGACACAGAAAACTTACAACATGTGTTTTGGGAATGTAGTTTAATAAGACCAATTTGGGAGGGACTGTGTAATTGGGTGAATGAAGAATTAAATTTAAATATGTCTTTAACCTTAGAGGATGTTCTATTTGGAAGTGATATTGAGAAAGAATTTAATAATGTAATTAGTGTGTTCAAATCATTTATATACTATAGTAAGATAAAACAGACAATTCCATCTTTCAGCGGAGCAAAAATATACTTTTTAAATTACAAGAAAATTGATAAATTCATATTTAAAGGAAAATCAAAATTAGAAACTTTTAAGAAAAAATGGGGAGTTTTCCATAATTTATAAGATATACAGAAGCTCATCAATCTCTAAATCTCTTAACACTTATGCTATCAGTTCATCATACTTATCGATATTTTTAATCAAGACTTCATGTAGCTAGTATTATTAAATGAATAAGTGGTGTGAACATGTGAGTGTGAAAGGTGTCCTTGTCTTTGTTGCAAAAAAAAAAACCTCATATTATTATTATCAGTATATTACTATACATGTCATGTGAATGAATATGAGAACAAAAAAATAATAAAAAAAAAAAAAAAAAATAAATAAATTACAAGTCTGGTGCATGTAGCACTTATAGTTAGCTCAATATTGCCAATTTAAAGCAAAATCACTAAAGCGGAAAAAGTAGGTCAAGGTCATATTTCAATAGTCTAACCCAAGATGCATCCAATATGCAAGTCTGGTGCATGTAGCACTTATACTTTTCTCAATATTGGCGTTTAAAGGTAAAATAATTCAAGTGGAAAAAGTAGGTCAAGGTCATTTTATGAAAGTTTGATCAAAGATACATCAAATATGTAAGTTTGGTACATGTAGCACTTATACTTTGCTCAATATTGGCTTTTAAAGGTAAAATCATTCAAGTGGAAAAAAAGTAGGTCAAGGTCATTTCATGAAAGTTTGATCAAAGATACATCCAATATGCAAGTTTGGTACATGTAGCACTTATACTTTGCTCAATATTGGCTTTTAAAGGCAAAATCATTCAAGCGGAAAAAAGTAGGTCAAGGTCATTTTTTGAAAGTTTGATCAAAGATACATCAAATATGTAAGTTTGGTACATGTAGCACTTATACTTTGCTCAATATTGGCTTTTAAAGGCAAAATCATTCAAGCGGAAAAAAGTAGGTCAAGGTCATTTTTTGAAAGTTTGATCAACGATACATCAAATATGTAAGTTTGGTACATGTAGCACTTATACTTTGCTCGATATTGGCTTTTAAAGGCAAAATCATTCAAGCGGAAAAAAAGTAGGTCAAGGTCATTTTTTGAAAGTTTGATCAAAGATACATCAAATATGTAAGTTTGGTACATGTAGCACTTATACTTTGCTCAATATTGGCTTTTAAAGGCAAAATCATTCAAGCGGAAAAAAGTAGGTCAAGGTCATTTTTTTTTTACCTTATCATCTTAACATTTGCCTTATCATTTGAAATAATTTTAAAAATCCCAACCCCAGGGGCTATATCCTCATCTGGATATATTATATGATGTATAATTAAACATTTGCAACAAAAAAAAACCAACAGAATATGAATATAGGAAAGGTAAATGTGTAATCTTAACATTTACCTTATCATCTAGTTCGGACGACGCCGACGCGGACGCGGACGCCGGGGGTATTGCAATAGCTCTTTTGCACTAAAGTGCAGTCGAGCTAAAAATGACCACACCCATTATCTAAGACCCTGGAGGCCAGGGGCTCAAACAAAATATCAGGTGCACAACTAGACCACAGGCCCATCATATTGCAAAAAGAATTAAGTCTCCATCATTTATAGTGTCAGAGGAGTTGTGAGTACAAGATTACATAGAGTTATATAGGAGAAAATGACCACATCCATTTTCTAAGACCCTGGGGGTCAGGGGCTCTAACAAAATATCAGGTGCACAACTAGACCACAGATCCATCATATTGCAAAAAGAATCAAGTCTTCATCATTTATAGTGTCAGAGGAGTTGTGAGCACAAGATTCCATAGGTTTTCATAACCATGCCCATTTTCTAAGACCCTGGGGTCAGGGGCTGAAACCAAATGTCAGGTGCACAACTAAACCACATATCAAGTAGAATGCAAAATGAATTAACTTTCTATCACCTATGGTTTCAGAGGAGTTGCGAGCACAAGAATTGTTTGCGGACGGAAGGACGCCAGATGTCAAGGTATCGCATAAACTCGACTGGTCTGGGACCAGTAGAGCTAACAAAAGGGGCTTGGCTAAATGTACATTTAAGAATATTAACAGACGTTGGTTCCAAAGGTTTTTGTTTCTTCAGTGTCGGCCACTGGGTTATGTGAGGTACCATCAACCCCAGGGGTTTACACGATGACCATTAACAGTTTTAGAGGATTCACAAGAAAAGTTTAAGGGACAGCCAGACACAGGGCGGTCGCATGGGCTTGACTGGGAAAAAATCAACTTCTATTAGTGACAAGTTTGTTCCTGTCATCCTTCCTACTCAAAGTAGGTGTCTAAATTTGAGGTGTGTGATTCACCTACTTTTATTAGGAAGTTTGATGAGAATGAACCCTACAATGAATTGATCATGCCGAGAACCATTTTGTGACGTCACGTTTTCTTTGTAATTTTTGACATTTGAAAATTAAGTGAACTACTTCAGTGTCAAGGAAGAAGATCACATGACCATCATACTACAACATGACTGGCTGAAATTATCACATGACCATCATACTACAACATGACTGGCTGAAATTAATACGAGGCATGATAAAATACACTCTGCTCTTCATAAAACATCTTTAATTGAATTAACAAATTCATGGCCTAGTCCATTTAAAAAATGGGAATCTAACTCCTCCATCCAATCGTATTATTTCACCATTTATCAGGGGATTATCTAAAATTGTATGAACAAGATGCACATATTCTTCAGGATAACCGAAGCGTTTTGGAAATGGAATTTGACTGATAAGAAAGGGAATCAAAGATAATGGTCCCTTCATCATGTGTAGCTCTGTATCCATGTGACCTGAAAAAAAAACACAAATTTTAATTTTGATTAAATGGAATAGTACAATTGTTTCAAGCTGCATGCTCATCAACCCGCTATTTTTGAAAGGCATATAAGCTTAAAATGCATAAAAGAAGCAAAGTTCCGAGTTGCAAAACTTGAATGTAAGCATGAATATTCAGACTTAAACTAGAACTGCCCTTAAAGTGACGAATTATACCCCCCATGGGACGTTTTTCTCTAAATGGATTCATTTAAGACATAGGAATCTATATGATAAGCATCATAGCCATATCCCTTACAGTTTAAAAGTAGGTCAAAGGTCAAGGTCACTAGGTCAATAAAACACTGCTAAAGACGGTATGGCCGGATTGCAAAGTAAGTTTTTGTCACCAACTGGGTCAAGGTCACAAGGTCAAATATTACAGCATACATTGAGAGGTCTTGTCAGAGGCAGCCTACATGTCTACTGCATACAGTCCCTAAGATTTTGCTTAAACCAGAAACTTTAACCAAAATCTTTCACTAGGTCAAAGTCCAAGGTCAAGGTCACTAGGTCAAATGTTATGGCATAAATTAAAAGGTCTCGTCACTGGCAACCTACATGCATAACATAAAGTTTCTACTGTTCTGTCTAGTTCCTTATATTTTGCCTCAACCAGAAACTTTACCAGGCAGAAGGACGGACGGACAGACAAACGGGGTGGAAACTATAAGTCCCCTCTGGCAAGTCGGTAGTGGACTTATTACTTGAGTCCGATGAATTTGACCTTTGATCTTTTGATCCAAAAATCAATAGGGGTCATCCTTAATTCATGGAAAAAAATTCTGACAAGTTTCATATTATAGGTGCAATACATGTTCAAATATAGTCCCGAAACCATCTTCAATTATCAGAGTCCTATCACCTTTAACTTTGATCTTTTGATGCCAAAATCACGAGCAAAGTGTAAGTGCTACATGTACCAAACTTGCATATTGGATGTATCTGTGATCAAATTTTCATAAAATGACCTTGGCCTATTTTTTCCGCTTTAGTGATTTTGCCTTTAAAGGCCAATATTGAGCAAAGTATAAGTGCTACATGTACCAAACTTGCATATTGGATGTATCTTTGATCAAACTTTCATGAAATGACCTTGACCTACTTTTTTGCTCACCTGAGCGAAGCTCAAGTGAGCTATTGTCATAGCAAGTCGTCCATCTGTCGTCGTCGTCATCGTCGTCGTCCGTCTGGCGTAAACTTTTAACATTTTCGACATCTCCTCTTCAACCGCTGCACAGAATTTCATGAAACTTTACAGGAAGGAAGTACTAAAGGTCCTCTACCAAGTTTGTGTTTTTTGTGCCGATCAGTCAACAAATATGGCCGCCGAGGGCTCTGATTGGCTGACAAATTTTCGACATCTCCTCTGCAACCGCTGCACAGAATTTCATGAAACTTTACAGGAAGGAATTAGTCATGGTCCTCTACCAAGTTTGTGTTTTTCGTGCCGATCGCTCAACAAATATGGCTGCTGAGGGCTCTGATTGGCTGACACATTTTCGACATCTCCTCTGCAACCACTGCACAGAATTTCATTAAACTTTACATGAAGGAAGTACTCAAGGTCCTCTACCAAGTTTGTGTTTTTCGTGCCGATCGCTCAACAAATATGGCCACCAGGGGCTCCGATCGGCTGACAGATTTTTGACATCTCCTCTGCAACCACTGCACAGAATTTCATTAAACTTTGCAGGAAGGAAGTACTCAAGGTCCTCTACCAAGTTTATGTTTTTCGTGCCGATTGTTCAACAAATATGGCTGCTGAGGGCTCTGATTGGCTGACACATTTTCGACATCTTCTCTGCAACCGCTGCACAGAATTTCATGAAACTTTTCAGGAAAGAAGTACTCAAGGTCCTCTACCAAGTTTGTGTTTTTTGTGCCGATCGCTCTACAAATATGGCCGCTGAGGGCTCTGATTGGCTAACACATTTTCAACATCTTCTCTGCAAAAAAACCACTGCACAGAATTTCATGAAACTTTACAGGAAGAAAGTACTCAAGGTCCTATACCAAGATTGTGTATTTTGTGCTGATCGGTCAACATATAGGCCGCCGAGGACTCTGATTTGCTGACACATTTTCAAAATCTCCTCTCCAACCATTGCACAGAATTTCACGAAACTTTGCAGCAAGCAAGTACTCAAGGTCCTCTGCCAAGTTTGTGTTTTTCTTGTCGATAGGTTGTCAAGGGCTTTGATCTGTAGAAGTATTTTTGTGACTTTTAACCCTTTGTCTGCAACTCGGGTGAGCGATGTGGCCCCCTTGGGCCTCTTGTTTCCACTTGAGTGATTTTCTCAATATACTTGTACTTAGAGATATGTTTAAATTTAACTTTGCTGCCGCGAGGTGAGCTTCGTAATCTTTGATTACACTATGTTTTCATTTTAAATTATGTTTCAGATAACGGATAATAATGAAGTAGAAACAGTTTTCAATGCTACCCAGGACAAATTTGGCGGTTTGGATTTTTCCATCCATTGTTTTGAAATTTCTACTGCTTGTCTTTTCTACAATTTCACTAGAGATGCGTCACATGAATTTTTGGAAGAATATATGATGAATTTGTTGCATTCCCCTGTAATTTTAAACTCCTAAAGTTTTCGTTTTGAAGTATAAATTATTTGCAATAACAATCTTCTTCTGAAATTGAATTCAATGATAGTTTCAATGCTTTACTTCTACTATGCCCAAATATTTTACTGAATAATTTTCAACAAGTTTTTGAGTGTTTTAAAGATATAAGAAGTAGTTCCCTCTTTATCCCAAAATGTCTCATATTTTCCCAAACAAAAGGGTAGGGGTGGTTTTTGAAAATGGCAAAAAAAAATCACTGCATTCAAATCTATACATGTAGATATGCCCTCACACTGACTGAGAAAATCTGTACTTCCCCAGAGTCTTGTTTTGATTAAGTTATACATGTATGTCTCTTATTTGTAATATGTTTCATTTTACTGCAATTAGGTTTCTTTTCATAGCTAACAAACACACAGAAATCTTATTTTTCATAAGAAATGATCAGTAAAATGATATTTTGGTTCTGAAAAAATTGTTATGTGAAACTGGAAACTGGAAATTAATCTGATTTTATCATCAAATGGTAACAAAAGGTGAAAAAAACTTGTTCGCTTGCTCGCTCGCTCCATGTTTTGGTAATTTGGAAATTTAAATATTTAAATTTACATCATCGCTCGCTCGCCCCTAAAAATTATTTTCAGATTACGAAGAACTAAAAATTAATTTGGTGTGGCCTTAGTTAAAAATTATGGTATGTGTTGAAAGGTCTTATTACAAGGAATACACATGTGAAATATCAAAGCCCTATCATTTACCAATCAAAAGATATAGCCAATCTTAATTTACCAATCAAAAGATATAGCAAATCTTAATTTTTGAAAAGAAGGTCAAATATCTAGGTCAAGGTCACTAGGTCAAAAATTATGATATGTGTAGAAAGGTCTTGTTACAAGGAATACACATGCAATATCACAGCCCTATCACTTGCCAATCAAAAGATAAAGCCAATCTTAATTTTTTTAAAAGTAGGTAAACTATCTAGGTCAAGGTCACTACATGTAGGTAAAAAAAAATATGGTATGGGTAGATATGTCTTGTCAGAAGGAATACACATGTGAAATATCAAAGGCCTGGCTATCACTTGCCAATCAAAAGCTATAGCCAATCTTAATTTTTTTTGAAAAGTAGGTCAAATATCTAGGTCAAGGTCACTAGGTAATGTCACAAGGAATACACACGTGAAATATGAAAGCCTTATCACTTACCAATAAAAAGTTATGGGGTGTGACACCCAAAGTATGACAGACAGACTGACACACGACAGACAAAGTGATCCTTAAGTGTCGCTATGCTTCACAGGCGACAAATAAATTTGCACCAGAACATTTAATTACATAACAAATAGACTCGCCAGAAGGCATCGGTCATTCGGGCTGACTATCGAGAGGAACATAATTTTGCCTGTCAGGTCCAGCGGACCGATGTTATTGCGAAAGACTGCACAGGACATATATTTCTCCAATGATACCTGTGTATATGTTACAGAGTAGGCCCATGAAATACAACTATGTGAGCTACATCGATCTGTATTACATATCATGTGACGCTATTGTTTTGATTGTTTACATAATTGTAACGTCATGATTTCAGCCTGCAAAACAAACAAGCTAGTGGCAACGTGGCAATAAAACATCGTTTTTAAGATCGTTTTTTAATGTTTTCTATTCATTATATTTTGAAAATCATTACATCGATTTACACACATTAAATTTGTGTTTAAAAGATATATCGTTTCCACCCTTGTGGTCTGAAAATTTTGCAAAACCCTCCGGTTTTACATAATTTTGAGAGATTTTTTATGATAATACATTGAATGTCACTTCCTATTCAAAAGACTTGTCATAGTTTGTTTAATAAATATCAAGTGGGGCAAAATTGGAAACATGGGTTATTATATAAAGATGTAATTTATCATTTGGGATACCCTTATCATCTTTCATTTAGGGATAGAGGTTGTGAATAAATATCACAGACAACATCATACCTATTTGTATTGTGTTAGCCCTTACACCATGTGAAGCGAGGTCACGTGCTAATGGCAAGGTCATACTGTTTATAGCTGCTTTAGATGCTCCATAAAGTGCTTGTCCATGAAACCCCTCATCGGCAGCAACATGTGTTGTGTTGATGATACATCCCCTCTCTCCTTGTGCATTTGGCTCATTCTTGCATATCAGTCTAGCTGCATGCCGACAAAAGTTAAAAGTGCCAACTGTGTTATACTGAAAAGAAACAAGAGGCCCAAGGGGGCCATATGGCTCACCTGAGTACACTCTACATCAAACTTTCTATGTTAATGGCATTCAAACTAAAGACAAAGGTTTATGATTGAGTCTAAGACCTGAAGAACTCAGTGAATTATTGAAGAGGAATGGAAAATGTCATTCATGCATACTTGCGGACACGGGGCTGATAGTGGATAATTTGATGGAGGCCCTTGAGTACTTGCTTCCTGTAAGGTTTCTTGAAATTTTGTGCAGTGATTGCGGAAAAGTCAAAAATGACGTTTTAGACTTTTTTACGCACCAATATCTTTTGTAAATGAAGTTTGATTTTTGTAAAATTTTATCTTTTAACTCTTTGCTATAACTAGAAGTCTCTGACGAGACTGAAGCTCTCCTGGTTGTTTAGTAAAATTCATAGCTAAATGACACAACTTTTTTCTAAGACCCAAGGGTAAGGAGCTGAAAAAGTATATATCAGATGTGCAAGCGTAACATTAGGCGAAAGTCTAAACATAATGCAAAAAACTTCTTATCAGTCATACTTTCTACGTAATGGTGTCCAGAGGATTACATAGAGTTGTATACTAGAAAATGACCACATCCAATTTCCAAGAACCTGGAGAACAGGGGCTAAAACTAATAATCAAGTGGATAATCAAACCACATACCCTTTACATACATTGTATGTATTAAGCAAAAAGAATGTATACTCTATCAATTATGCACTCTGAGAATTGGTGTTCACAAGAATGCATAACATATATAATATATATGAGCATTTTCCAAGACCCTTGGAGTCTGAATCTCAAAACAAAACATCAGGTACATGTACACAACAACACCATAGACCCATAATGTTGCAAAAAGAGTTGACTTTGTATCCTTTATACTTTCTGAGAAAATACAGTAAGTCATATATATAGGAGAAAACGACCGCATCCATTTCCTAAGACCCCAGGGGTCAGGGGCTCAGATGAAATATCACGTGCACAACTAGATCATAGACCTTTAATATTGCAAAAAGATTTAACTTTCTATCATTAATACTTTCTGAGAAATGGTGACCACAAGATTACACCAGAAGTCTCTGATGAGACTGAAGCTCTCCTGGTTGTTTGCTTAAATTAATCTAAGTGCCACACTCATTTTCTAAGACCCCGAGATCAGGGGCTCAAACAAAATACAAGACCAGAGAATGATTAATATAATGCTAAATGAATCATCTTTCTATTAATTATACTTTCTGAGAATTGGCGCTCGCAAGATTACATAGAGGTATATAGAAGAAAATGACCACACCCATTTCCCAAGACCCTGGGGGCCAGGGGCTCAAACAAAATATCAGGTGCACATCTAGACCACAGACTGAGAATAAAGCAAATCAATTATCTTTCTATCAATTATACTTTCTGAGAATTGGTGCTCACAAGATTACATAGACTTATATAGGAGAAATGACCACACCCATTTTAAAGACCCTGGGGGTCAGGGGCTCAAACAAAAGATCAGGTTCAAATCTAGACAACAGACTGAGAATAAAGCAAAATCAAGTATCTTTCTATCAATTATACTTTCTGAGAATTGGTGCTCACAAGATTACATAGAGTTATATAGGAGAAAATAAACACACCCATTTTAAAAGACCCTGGGGGTCAGGGGCTCAAACAAAATATCAGGTACACATTTAGACCACAGACTGAGAATAACTCATAATCAATTATCTTTCTATCAATTTAACTTTCTGAGAATTGGTACTCACAAGATTACATAGAGTTATAATGAAGAAAATGACCACACCCATTTTCCAAGATCCTAGGGGTCAGGGGCTCAAACAAAATATCAGGTGTATATCTAGACCATAGACTGAGAATAATGCATAAAGAATTATCTTTCTATCAATTTTACTTTCTGAAAATTGGTACTCCCAAGATTACATAGAGTTATAATGGAAAAAATACCACACCCATTTTCCAAGACCTTGGGGGTCAGGGGCTCAAACAAAATATCAGGTGCATATCTAGACCACAGACTGAGAATAAAGCAAAAACAATTATCTTTCTAGCAATTATACTTTCTGAGAATTGGTGCTCACAAGATTACATAGAGTTATATAGGAGAAAATTACCACACCCATTTTCCAAGACCCTAGAGGTCAGGGGCTCAAACAAAATATCAGGTGCACAACTACTGTCCTGTTCACTAATTCCAGAGCACCCTGTTTTCCCGGTTTTCTCTAAAATATGATAATGTCATCTTCCAAAAAGATATCAATTTTATAGTACTCCTTTAGTCGTAACAGAAAATACCATTCTTTTCGCTGTGCGTCAGCTAAGTTAGAAATAGGACGGAAAATAAAAAGTCTACGGGGATTTTCTATAGTAAAATCGCTGAAAATGCGTGACGTCTGAGGCTTTGACGTCACTGTTTACTATTGTTGACACGGAGAACAATATGGTGGCGGCTTGAAATTAACATGGGAATTTCCCGTAGACATTTTTTTTTTCATATTGCGGTTTGAAGGCAGCTGATAGGGTAAGTTGAAGTTAATTTCCAGTTACGACTAAAGGAGGTCAATTCTCGGAAACAATAATTTATAGCAAAATTCTTCAGACAACAGAATAAATCGCCCAAACAGGGTGCTCTGGAATTAGTGAACAGGACAGTAGACCACAGGCCCATTATAATGCAAAAACAATTATCTTTCTAGCAATTATACTTTCTGAGAATTGGTGCTCACAAGATTACATAGAGTTATATAGGAGAAAATGACCACACCCATTTTCCAAGACCCTAGGGGTCAGGGGCTCAAACAAAATATCAGGTGCACATCTAGAAAACAGACTTAGAATAATGCAAAAACAATTATCTTTCTATCAATAATACTTTCTGAGTATTGGTGCTCACAATATTACATAGAGTTATAATGACCACATCCATTTTCCAAGAACCTGGGGGCCAGGGGCTCAACAAAATATCAGGTGCACATCTAGACCACAGACTGAGAATAAAGCAAAAACAATTATCTTTCTATCAATTATACTTTCTGAGAATTGGTGCTCACAAGATTACATAGAGTTATATAGGAGAAAATGACCACACCCATTTTCCAAGTCCCTAGGGGTCAGGGGCTCAAACAAAATAGACCACAGGCCCATTATAATGAAAAAACAATTACACGTTACACGATGCACGATACGAAAGGATACACGTTACACGATGCACAATACGAAAGAAAACACGTTAGAAGATGTACATTATGCACGACACGATAGACTAAATGTTAAATAATGTGCATTAGCTTGCACAACTAGACCACAGGCCCATTATAATGCAAAAACAATTATCTTTCTAGCAATTACAGACCATACAACGTTATTTTTTACAAGATACATGATACCATGTGATACACGCATGATACGATAGGATACACGCATGATACAATAGGATACACGAACGAACACGATATACCTCATACACGATAGGAAACGATACAAATGGATACGATACGATGCACGTTACACGATACGAAAGGATACACGTTACACGATGCACGATACGAAAGGATACACGTTACACGATGCACAATACGAAAGAAAACACGTTAGAAGATGTACATTATGCACGACCCGATAGAATAAACATTAAATAATGTGCATTAGCTTGCTTCGTACAGCGCATAAACACTATAAAGCAAACAAATCAACTGTGCACGATACGATAGGAAATAAAATGTGCGAGTTATGTACGTTTATTGTTAATATTTGTATGATAATAAATAGTATTCGTTTTAGTTAAAAAACACACACATTTTTTTTCGCATATCAAATCCGTGATTTGGGATCTATTATTTTCATTTACTCTACCCATGTCGCCAAAAAGTAATAATAATAATAAAAAAAAACAGTGTCCTTACTGGCAGGGCACATTATTAATCAAGCGAGGCAAATTGACTGCATGGAAGTAAAACAAAATAAATGTATTTTAATTGATTTGCATGTACATGTATGCAATAGTACTGATGTCATTTTGACCGAAGGATACATCATATGTACATTGACCAGGTAACATTTAAAGGCAACGATAGGTCAAGTTACTTTACCGGCTACTCTACACCTACCTTTGAGTTTTTTTATCCTCCATTAAAGTTAGATTAAGTATAACGAAGTATATACATGTAATAGGTATATTTATTGTTCCTCATCAATGCATGCTTTCACTAAAGAATCCATAACGAGATCAAAACAATCCGAATATAAACAAAATAAACGGAAAAGAAATTCCGACGATTTGATTGGCTACCTGATACGATAGGATACACGTTACACGTTGCACGATACGATAGGATTCATGATACACGATACACAATAGGATACGATAGGATGAGATACGATATGATACACGTTAAACAAAATTATAAACGCATGATACGATACGATACACGCATGAAACGATACGATAAACGCAGGATACGATACGATTAAATTGACAAAAATAACGTTGTATGGACTGTATACTTTCTGAGAATTGGTGCTCACAAGATTACATAGAGTTATATAGGAGAAAATGACCACACCCATTTTTCAAGACCCTAGGGGTCAGGGGCTCAAACAAAATATCAGGTGCACATCTAGACCACAGACTGATAATTATGCAAAAACAATTATCTTTCTATCAATAATACTTTCTGAGAATTGGTGCTCACAAGATTACATAGAGTTATTTAGAAGAAAATGACCACACCCATTTTCCAAGACCCTGGGGGTCAGGGGCTAAAACAAAATATCAGGTGCACAACTAGACCACAGGCCCATTATAATGCAAAAAGAATTTATATTGTACTATACACAGATTATGAGGATTCGCGCTCACAAGAAAAGTTTAACGGACAGACAGACAGACAGACAGACAGACAGACAGACAGACAGACAGACAGACAGACAGACAGACAGACAGACAGACAGACAGACGGCCGGACACTGGACGCCGGACACAGGGCGATCGCAAAAGCTCAAGTGGTCTTTGACCAGTAGAGCTAATAAGAGTTACCGTATATCGGGAATTTTTCGCGTGTGTCCAATTTTCGCTATTTTCGCTAGCATCATCAAATCGCGAAAAATGGACATAGCGAAAAAAAGACACAAACTAATGCTTCTAAAGAGGTTCAGTTATATGCAACTGTCCCAAGGTATTAGTGAGTACTCAGCTTATTAAAATAATTATGATTATTTTACCGGTAATTGATGTTTACAGATAACAAGTAGTATTAATTAATTCAAATACCCAGTACAAACATGGTAAATCAAACAATCAGCGATGCATGTCAGCTTTTATTTCAAACCACCTGTTGTCGTTCTGTAATTATGACATATAGCATTTTGGTTATCCGTATATTTCTCACAAGAAACTAAACCTAAACAATGATTTGGGGGTTAAAAGTCTTTTTCGGACCACAAAACTATATGACTACTTGAATGGGAAACAAGAAAATTATAAGCAATGGCTTTGAAGAAGTTGGCATCGTTTATGCATTGAACGAGTGAACTGAAGATGTACATTCTTGTACATTTGAGTATTGTACACGTATACATAGATACATAAATCCAGCAGAAAAACGTTTGCAATTACATGATTGTATTTCATTTCACATTAGATAAATCTTTGTACAAATTTTATTTTTTGGAATTGATAGATTAGCGAAAATTAGACTAAGCGAAAAAAGACACACCTTTTTAGGGTCATTTTCGCGATATTTACCCGACGCGAAAATTACCCGATATACGGTATATAGGAGAAAATGACCACACCCGTTTCTTAAGACCCCAGATATCAGGGGCTCAGATGAAATATCAGGTGCACAACTACCGGTAGATCATAAACCTTTTATACTGCAAAAAGAATTAACTTTCTATCATTTATACTTTCTGAGAAATGGTGTCCACAAGATTACACAGAGTTATAACGGAGAAAATGACCACAACCACTTTCTAAGACCCTGGGGTCAGGGGCTGAAACAAAATATCTTGTGTACAGCTTGATCATAGATCTATAATATAGCAAAAAGAATTAACTTTCTATCATTTATACTTTCTGAGAAATGATGTCCACAAGATTACACAGAGTTATATAGGAGAAAATGACCACACCCACTTTCTAAGACCCTGGGGTCAGGGGCTCAAACAAAATATCTTGTGTACAGCTTGATCATAGATCTATAATATATCAAAAAGAATTAACTTTCTATTATTTATGCTTTCTGTGATATTGTGACTACAAGATTACATTGAGTTAAATATAAAGAAGAAAATGACCACGCCCAATATCTTAGACCCTGGGGTAAGGGGCTCAAACAAAACTTCAGGTGCACAACAAGCTCATAGACCTTGAATATTGCAAAAAGAATTAACTTTCTACCATTTACACTTTCTGAGAAATGATGACCACAAGATTACATAGGGTTATATAAGAGGAAATGACCACACCAATTTTCTAAGACCCTGGGGGTCAGGGGCTCAAACAAAATATCTTGTGCTCAACTCAATCATAGATATATAATATAGCAAAAAGAATAAACTTTCTATTATTTATACTTTTTGAGAAATGGTGACCACAAGAATATATTGAGGTCTATATACATGTATATAGGATATAACGACCACACCCACTTTCCTAAGACCCCAGGGGTCAGGGGCTCAGATGAAATATAAAGTGCACAACTACATCATAGACCTTTAATATTGCAAAAAGAATTAACTTTCTATCATTTATACTTTCTGAAAAATGGTGACCACAAGATTACATAGAGTTATATAAGAGAAAATGACCACACCCATTTTCTAAGACCCTGGGGGTCAGGGGTTCAAACAAAATATCAGGTGCATAACTAGACCACAGACCAATTATGTTGCAATAAGAATTAACTTTTCATCACCAATAGCTTCAGAGGACTTTAAACCACAAGAAGTGTTTAAATGACGGACGCAGGGCGATCGCATAAGCTCGACTGGTCATACACCAGTAGAGCTAATAATATAAATATATCAAAAATCCATTGATGCCAAATAATTAAGTATTGAGGTATAGACAGTTTAAATATGCATCAAAGTGAATTTTTGCGTTGTAAAAATGTGAACGATAAATAGATGTAAATAGCTTTTTTTATGAAAAAAAAAACAGCTTAAGAAGCAGTTATGTCAATCAAACAGACATACACATCAATTTTCATTAATATAAGATTTTTTAAAATAGAAAATTTGTATTCCAACAATTATAGCTTATACTGTATATTAACATCTACCGGTATATACAAATAGATGTGTGCACAAATTTTCTATAGCTCTATTTTCTAAGGTCTATATACATGTATATAGGATATAATGACCACACCCACTTTCCTAAGACCCCAGGGGTCAGTGGCTCAGATGAAATATAAAGTGCACAACAAGACCATAGACCCATCATATTGCAAAAAGAAATAACTTTCTATCATTTATACTTTCTGAAAAATGGTGACCACAAGATTACATAGAGTTATATAAGAGAAAATGACCACACCCATTTTCTAAGACCCTGGGGGTCAGGGGTTCAAACAAAATATCAGGTGCATAACTAGACCACAGACCAATTATGTTGCAATAAGAATTAACTTTCCATCACCAATAGCTTCAGAGGACTTTAAACCACAAGAAGTGTTTAACTGACGGATGCCGGGCGATCGCATAAGCTCGACTGGTCACCAGTAGAGCTAATAATATAAATATATCAAAAATCCATTGATGCCAAATAATTAAGTATTGAGGTATAGACAGTTTAAATATGCATCAAAGTGAATTTTTGCGTTGTAAAAATGTGAACGATAAATAGATGTAAATAGCTTTTTTTATGAAAAAAACAGCTTAAGAAGCAGTTATGTCAATCAAACAGACATACACATCAATTTTCATTAATATAAGATTTTTTACAATAGAAAATTTGTATTCCAACAATTATAGCTTATATTGTATATCAACATCTACCGGTATATACAAATAGATGTGTGCACAAATTTTTACCTGCAACAAATTCATCATATATTCTTCCAAAAATTCATGTGACGCATCTCTAGTGAAATTGTAGAAAAGAGAAGCAGTAGAAATTTCAAAACAATGGATGGAAAAATCCAAACCGCCAAATTTGTCCTGGGTAGCATTGAAAACTGTTTCTACTTCATTATTATCCGTTATCTGAAACATAATTTAAAATGAAAACATACATGTAGTGTAATCAAAGATTACGAAGCTCACCTCGCGGCAGCAAAGTTCAATTTAAACATATCTCTAAGTACATGTATATTAAGAAAATCACTCAAGTGGAAACAAGAGGCCCAAGGGGGCCACATCGCTCACCCGAGTTGCAGACAAAGGGTTAAAAGTCACAAAAATACTTCTACAGATCAAAGCCCTTGACAACCTATCGACAAGAAAAACACAAACTTGGCAGAGGACCTTGAGTACTTGCTTGCTGCAAAGTTTCGTGAAATTCTGTGCAATGGTTGCAGAGGAGATTTCGAAAATGTGTCAGCAAATCAGTCCCATCGGCGGCCATATTTGTTGACCGATCAGCACAAAATACACAATCTTGGTAGAGGACCTTGAGTACTTTCTTCCTGTAAAGTTTCATGAAATTCTGTGCAGTGGTTTTTTTGCAGAGAAGATGTTGAAAATGTATTAGCCAATCAGACCCCTCGGCGGCCATATTTGTAGAGCGATCGGCACAAAAACCACAAACTTGGTAGAGGACTTTGAGTACTTCTTTCCTGTAAAGTTTCATGAAATTCTGTGCAGCGATTGCAGAGAAGATGTTGAAAATGTGTCAGCCAATCAGAGCCCTCAGCAGCCATATTTGTTGAACAATCGGCACGAAAAACATAAACTTGGTAGAGGACCTTGAGTACTTCCTTCCTGCAAAGTTTAATGAAATTCTGTGCAGTGGTTGCAGAGGAGATGTCGAAAATCTGTCAGCCAATCGGAGCCCCTGGTGGCCATATTTGTTGAGCGATCGGCACGAAAAACACAAACTTGGTAGAGGACCTTGAGTACTTCCTTCCTGTAAAGTTTCATGAAATTATGTGCATCGGTTGCAGAGGAGATGTTGAAAATGTGTCAGCCAATCAGAGCCTTTGGCGGCCATATTTGTTGACTGATCGGCACCAAAAACACAAACTTGGTAGAGGACCTTGAGTACTTCCTTTCTGTAAAGTTTCATGAAATTCTGTGCAGTGGTTGAGAGGAGATGTCAACCAGAAGTCTCTGACGAGACTGTAGCTCTCCTGGTTGTTTTTTCTTTAAAACATCAATTTCCTTTCCTTTTTTTAAACCAAAGACTATAGGGAGCAGGTGCTCTAACAAATTATAAGTAGCACGACAAAACAACATATCCATTAGACTGCAACTAGAATATCGCTCATATAATTTATAATGTCCGAGATATAGTATTTCAAAAAAGAATGCCACATCCATTTTCCATGATCCTAGGGGCCAGGGGCTTCTAGCTCAAATGAACTATCAATGACACAACTAGACCACAGACCCATCATATTGCAAAAAGAATTAAGAATCCATCATTTATAGTGTCAGAGGAGTTGCAAGCACAAGATTACATGGAGTTATATAGAAAAAAATGACCACACCCATTTTCTAAGACCCTGGGGGTCAGGGGGCTCAAACAAAATATCAGGTGTACATCTAGACCTGTGACAGACCCATCATATTGCAAAAAGAATCATTTAAAGTGTCGGAGGTATTACGAGCACAAGATTACATCAAGTTAAAATGACCACACCCATTTTCTAGGACCCTGGGGATCAGGGGCTCAAACAAAATATCAGGTGCACAACAAGACCATAGACCCATCATATTGCAAAAAGAAATTAAGTCTCCATCATCTAAAGTGTCAGAGTAGCTGCAAGCACAAGATTACATAGTTATACAGCAGAAAATGACCACATCCATTTCTAGGACCCTGGGGGTCAGGGGCTCAAACAAAATATCAGGTGCAATACTAAACCACAGACCCATCATATTGCAAGAAGAATTAAGTCTCCATCATTTATAGTGTCAGAGGAGTTGCAAGCACAAGATTACATAGAGTTATATAGAAGAAAGTGACCACACCTATTTTTTAAGACCCTGGGGGTCAGGGGCTCAAACAAAATATCAGGTGCACATCTAGACCATAGACCTATCATATTGCAAAAAGAATTAATTTTTCATCATTTATAGTGTCAGAGGAGTTGCAAGCACAAGATTACATAGAGTTATATAGGAGAAAATGACCACACCCATTTCTAAGACCCTGGGGGTCAGGGGCTCAAACAAAATATCAGGTGCACAACTAGACCATAGACCCATCATATTGCAAGAAGAATTAAGTCTCCATCATCTATAGTGTCAGAGGAGTTGCAAGCACAAGATTATATAGAGTTATATAGGAGAAAATGACCACACCCATTTCTAAGACCCTGGGGGTCAGGGGCTCAAACAAAATATCAGGTGCACAACAAGACCATAGACCCATCATATTGCAAAAAGAGTGAGGTCTCTATCATTTATAGTGTCGGGGGAGTTGCGAGCACAAGCACAAGATTACATGGTTATTTAGGAGAAAATGACCACACCCAATTTCTAAGACCCTGGGGGTCAGGGGCTCAAACAAAATATCAGGTGCACAACTAGACCACAGACCTGTCATATTGCAAAAAGAATTAAGTCTCCATCATTTTTAGTCTCAGAGGAGTTGTGAGCACAAGATTACATAGAGTTATATAGGAGAAAATAACCACACCCATTTTCTAAGACCCTGGGGGTCAAGGGCTCAAACAAAATATCAGGTGCACAACTAGACCACAGACCCATCATATTGCAAAAAAAATTAAGTCTCCATCATTTTTAGTCTCAGAGGAGTTGCGAGCACAAGATTACATAGAGTTATATAGGAGAAAATGACCACACCCATTTTCTAAGACCCTGGGGATCAGGGGCTCAAACAAAATATCAGGTGCACAACTACACCACATACCAAATAGGATGCAAAAAGAATTATCTTTCTATCACCTCTGGTTTGAGAGGAGTTGCGAGCACAAGAATTGTTTATGGACGGACGGACGGACAGACAGACAGACAGACAGACGGACGGACGCTGGACGACGGGGTATCGCATAAGCTCGACTGGTCTGAGACCAGTAGAGCTAAAAATGTGTCAGCCAATCAGAGCCCTCGGCGGCCATATTTGTTGACCGATCTGCACGAAAAACACAAACTTGGTAGAGGACCTTGAGTACTTCCTTCCTGTAAAGTTTCATGAAATTCTGTGCAGCGGTTGCAGAGAAGATGTTGAAAATGTGTCAGCCAATCAGAGCCCTCAGCAGCCATATTTGTTGAACAATCGGCACGAAAAACATAAACTTGGTAGAGGACCTTGAGTACTTCCTTCCTGCAAAGTTTAATGAAATTCTGTGCAGCAGTTGCGGAGGAGATGTTGAAAATGTGTCAGCCAATCAGAGCCCTCGGCGGCCAAATTTGTTGAACGATCGGCAAGAAAAACACAAACTTGGTAGAGTACCTTGAGTACTTCCTTTCTGTAAAGTTTCATGAAATTCTGTGCAGCGGTTGCAGAGGAGATGTCGAAAATGTGCCAGCCAATCAGAGCCCTCGGCGGCTATATTTGTTGACCGATCGGCACAAAAAAACACAAACTTGGTAGAGGATCTTGAGTACTTCCTTCATGTAAAGTTTCATGAAATTCTGTGCAGTGGTTGCATAGGAGATGTTGAAAATGTGTCAGCCAATCAGAGCCCTCGGCGGCCATATTTGTTGACTGATCGGCACGAAAAACACAAACTTGGTAGAGGACCTTGAGTGCTTCCCTCCTGTAAAGTTTCATGAAATTCTGTTCAGCAGTTGCAGAGGAGATGTCGAAAATGTGTCAGCCAATCAGAGCCCTCAGCGGCCATATTTGTTGACTGATCGGCACAAAAAACACAAACTTGGTAGAGGACCTTTAGTACTTCCTTCCTGTAAAGTTTCATGAAATTCTGTGCAGCGGTTGAAGAGGAGATGTCGAAAATGTTAAAAGTTTACTCCAGACGGACGACGACGACGACGGACGGACGACTTGCTATGACAATAGCTCACTTGAGCTTTGCTCAGGTGAGCTAAAAAGTAGGTCAAGGTCATTTCATGAAAGTTTGATCAAAGATACATCCAATATGCAAGTTTCGTACATGTAGCACTTATACTTTGCTCAATATTGGCCTTTAAGGTATTCAACCCCTAATGCATTTTCAATAATAAATACCAGAAATAAGAATTTTCAATCTCTTCAAAAAGAATGCTATACATACTTTTCTAGCTAAAATTAGGGATTACACTTCTTATACAATGATCTAATCTGTCACTCCGAAGATTACCGATAATGAAATCATCGGCATTTGTCGGGAAATTGTGAAAATGTGCATAGATTTTAACCGGAAGTACTCTATTAGGGTGCGGGATCCTTAAAGGCAAAATCACTAAAGCGGAAAAAGTAGGTCAAGGTCATTTTATGAAAATTTGATCAAAGATACATTCAATATGCACGTTTGGTACATGTAGCACTTACACTTAGCTCAATATAAACCTTTAAAGGCAAAATCACTCAGGTGAAAAAAGTAGGTCAAGGTCGTTTTATGAAAGTTTGATCACAGATACATCCAATATGCAAGTTTGGTACATGTAGCACTTATACTTTGCTCAATATTGTCCTTTAAAGGCAAAATCACTCAAGTGGAAAAAGTAAGTCAAGGTCATTTTATGAAAGTTTGATCAAAGATACATCCAATATGCAAGTCTTATACTTTGCTCAATATTGGCCTTATAAGGCAAACTCACTCAAGTGGAAAAAAAATGCTGCATCCGATGCATGGGTTCACCTCAGCATCCCAAGATGAATCACTTGTGCAAGTTTGGTTACTGTAGCATCAGTACTTTGTCAGATACTGAGTTACCCCAAAAACTTCAACCGGATGTGGATGCGGACGCGGACGAGGACGCGGACGCCTGGGTTATAGCATAAGCTCATCTCAACTTCGTCGAGGTGAGCTAAAAAATCATTGATCTAGGGATCAATGATACCCCCACCAAGCATATTTCACATAAAGCTACTGAAAGCATGAATATATATGTATAAAATTTCAAGGGGCATAACTCCATACAAAATTTAGCAACATGACCTGTATTTAAACTTGATCAGTATACTGGTATATTTCTTATATAAAGCCATATATATTATTGTTAAATTCAAGGAATGAAAAGATTCTCTATAATGGTTTTCCTCTAAATGTCCAGAAACTGAAGTTTCAAGGGGCATAACTCTGGACATAATTGAGGGACATGACCCATATTGAAACTTGACCTGTATTTCTTAGTGTAAAAGCTATATCCAAGACATGAATTGAATATCTGTAACAGTTTTCCTTTAAATGTCCGGAAACTGTAAAATATTGAAATTTTCTAAGTTTCAAGGGGCTTAACTCTGCATGTAAGTGAGAGCGGCAGATTTGGGGAAAAAGTTTATTTTTTCATTTGGCCTTGTGGGAATACAAATAATTACTGAAATGTGAATGAAAAGGACGTAGAAGAAGGTTTATGTTGTACAAGTATATTAAGTAGAATGTAAATTACATACATCTATAGGGTGAAACAATATATTGTTCCCATACTCTGCCAATTTTTCTGGACATTCGGTTTCTTTATCACCAACAAGTGACAGCCTCGACCCCTGTTTTAGGAAACTCTCTGCAGTAGCTTTACCAAGTCTTTCAGTGGCCCCTGCAATCAAACCTACCAGGCCCTGAAACGAACATGTTAAACATAGCACTCATTTCTGAGAAATCAATCATGTTTAATTTCATAACAGATTAAATAAAGTACATGTAACACCACTGCATAACACGAGATACATGAATTATCCAGAGTATGGGAACCCCTTCAATAAAACAAGGTAAATACTGCTTATGCTTCATATGAATTTATTTTAGGCCTATCATATGAACATTATTTATCATTTATATGATGGTAATCTTTTCTGGTCATGAATAGAGGTACACTCATAGAACACTTAAGCAGAAAATTTTGTTACTCAAAGAACATTTAAGCAGAAAATTTTGTATCTTTATGTGAACTGTATCATAAAAGCAGGGCTGTAGCAGGGTATTTCAGAAATGGGGCCCAGATCTTTAAAAATTGGGAAAACTGTGTCATTTTGAGAAAAATTGGGAATTTCATAGCTGAAATGAAAATAAACACGATTAAGATTATTTATTTTAACTATTTATTGAGGCAAATTCACTGCTGATAGATGGTGGAATTTCAAACAGAGACCTCAGAGAATTGGGAATTTTTAAAAGACCTAGATCTGGAAAAACAAAAAAAAAACTAGAACTGCCCTCCCTCAAGTGACGAATTATACCCCCTGCAGGACTTTTTTTCAAAACAGATTTATTATAATTATAAACTGATACTTTTCAGGAACATGCACCAGCAATGTCATTTGAGTGTTGCAAGACATTTAGTGTGAATTCTGTG
Source organism: Pinctada fucata (assembly GCA_028142955.1). Taxonomy (NCBI): domain Eukaryota; kingdom Metazoa; phylum Mollusca; class Bivalvia; order Pterioida; family Pteriidae; genus Pinctada; species Pinctada fucata. The sequence continues at coordinate 82,749,043 of AP027102.1, forward strand.
TCAATTGTTCTGAGTTATAATCCCTTTTGTGATTCTGGTATGCTCCGTTTTATTATAATGCTGTTTTCTGATTGTCCTTTCCTAACAAGGGCAATCCGTATATGCAGCATATAATAAAACGGCCCAAGCAAGAATCGCAAAAGGGATCTCAAGTCACTTCAACCTTTTGCAACTTCATCCAATATGCCACTTCGGCCTCATGAAAGACATTTTAACCTCCTCCAGATCTTTAAACTCTCTGGACACTAATAATTAATCTTTGGATAGGCCGGATGCTTTTTTTTCTTCTTTGTGAGGCCAAAGTGTTTTTTTCAGAATGTACATGTGTTTAATCGTGAGAAATAATTTGATAAAAAAAAAAATAGAAATGAATAAAAACATTGGTAATCACAGATTACAACTCACCTCATGGCAGTAAAATTCAATTTTAACATATTTCTAAGTACATGTATATTGGCTTCTTAAAGCAAAATCATTCAAGCGAAAAAAGTAGGTCAAGGTCATTTTATCAAAGTTTGATCAAAGATACATCCTATATGCAAGTTTGGTACATGTACAGGGATTGGGAAGGTCACACGCCCTGCAACATGGTCCCATTCCGATCAAAAATGGCCCATTACAACTGCAACTCACTGCACCCTGGTGAGAATTAATTGTTCTGCAGTGTCCTTTTTCTTTTTTTTTTTTTTTGTCTATTTAAAAAAGTTTTGTACGTGAAACAAGAAGCAGCAACACTTGGATATCACAGCTTACACATGGCCAGACAGAAGTGCAATTTTTTTCTGGTCATTGACAATTGCATTGCTCACTCGAGAGATTCTTAAAGTTTGCTATTTCATTTCGAAAAAGTATTGATTTTCTCTGACATTCTTTTTTTTTTCTTTTTCTGCACCTAGCTGAAATTTAAATCTCTTACATATCTTATCTATGTACTTTTAAAGTATGCGTTCTTTTATAAAATTATTATGTTATTTTGAAGGGTACAAATTGAAGTAATAATGCCGAATGTGTTGAGACCTCCTCCTCCAACTCATGGACACCAGTTTGGGCTGTTCTGTGAAGGCTGTAATACATGCAAAAATCGTATTGTAGATTATCCATTGGAAATGGTAAAATTTGGAATTTCATGACCAATAAAACACCGCTAAAGACGGTATGGCCCGATTGCAAAGTAAGTTTTTGTCACTAACTGGGTCAAGGTCAATAGGTCAAATAATACAGCATAAATTGAAAGGTTTTGTCAGAGGCAACCTACATGTATAAAATAAAGTTTCTACTGCATACAGTTCCATAGATTTTGCTTAAACCAGGAACTTTAACCAAAATCCTTAACTAGGTCAAAGTCCAAGGTCAAGGTCACTAGGTCAAATGTTACGGCATAAATTGAAAGGTCTTGTCATGTGCAAGCTTCATGTATAATATAAAGTTTCTACTACATACAGTACCATAGATTTTGCTTAAACCAGGAACTTTAACCAAAATCTTTGAGTAGGTCAAAGTCGAAGGTCAAGGTCACTAGGTCAAATGTTACGGCATAAATTAAAAGGTCTTGTCATGGGCAAGCTTCATGTATAATATAAAGTTTCTACTGCATATAGTTCCTTAGATTTTGCCTCAACCAGAAACTTTAACCAAAATGTTTAACTGGGTCAAAGTCCAAGGTCAAGGTCACTAGGTCAAATGTTACGGCATAAATTGAAAGGTCTTGTCATGGGCAAGCTTCATGTATAATATAAAGTTTCTACTGCATATAGTTCCTTAGATTTTGCCTCAACCAGAAACCTTAACCAAAATGTTGACGGCAGATGGACGGACAGACAGACGGACGGACATCGTCAATCAATAGACCGGAATTGCTTTGCAATCCGGCCAAAAATGTAACGATCGCTGAGCGATATCAGTCCCCTACCAGCAAAAATTTATTTCCTGCATCGATCTCTATTCATCAGTTCATTATCTGCAAAGTCCGGAAAACTGATTTTTCATGATATTTGCTAAGTCCAAGGGTCATAACTCTTGCGAAAATTGGTCAATCGAAATTAAACTTGAACTTGATCTGACACTACCACACTATAATGTATTCACATTCTAAAAGTCAACTCATTATCTAAATAACAGCCAAGAAATGTCCGGAAAACTGAAAAATTTATGAAACTTGCTAAGTCCAAGGGCCATAACTCTTGTAAAAATAGTGTGATAAAGACCAATTTTGATCGCACAGCGATTATTACATTTTTGGTATATGAATATATCTTAGTGTGATAAAGACCAATTTTAATTTTGGTTTCTATTGACCTAAGATATATTCATATACCAAAAATGTAATAATCGCTGTGCGATACAAGTCCCTTACCGGTGGCATAAATTTATGTCCTGCATCTCTGTTCATCACTTCATTATCTGCAACAACAGCCAAAAAAAGTCTGGGAAACTGAATTCACGAAATTTACTAAGTCCAAGGGCCATAACTCTTGTGAAAATTAGTCAATCTAAATTACATTGTGTAAACTCGATCTTGATCTGCATCACACTATAATGTATTCACATACAAATCAAAGCTCTAAAGGAACTGATGGCGAGTTTCGTTTATTCATTTTAGAATGATATCAATCTATTTTATGGGATTTTTAAATATTGTATTAGCAGATAGAACAAATTCATTTTCCAATGTTCAGGAACAAAACATTTATGAACCTATGTCAGCATGACTGCTAGTCAGTGACGGATTCAAGGGGGGCGTAGTGCCCCCTAAAATTTTCCAATCATGGGTAAAACAATCATTTTGAATCAAGAAAGAGTGAATATTAGTGAATATTACCTACCTTTTAGTAAATATAATTGTTAAATGCATCAAATTCCATTCTTTAATTAATTATGTACAGTCAATTTCTTTATGTCAAATATATCTTCAAGAGTAACTTTATTATTTACACTATTATGTACACATTATTATGCACGGTTTCTAAGTCAGTGTAAGTCAGCGGGCTGGTGCTAGGTTGGTCATCAAGTTCGACAAAATCCAACATGGCGGCACCATTGAAAATCATTCTTCTCTCATTGATCATTGCAAACATTGTTAGGAACTCTCACGTCAACCCAATCCGGAGTCATCATCCACTCAGGCAAACTCATCTAGCATATCCTTGCTTTAAGAAAGCACGATGTGACCTAATTTCACATAGAAGTCATTCTACATCGAACTCTATTCTCGTTACTTAATAAGTTAGCATCCTACTATCGGGTGACATACAACCCAACCCAGGTCCTGATTCCGCTTATCCTTGTGGTTACTGCGAAAGACCTGTAACATGGCAGAATCATAGGGCAATATGCTGTGATGAGTGCTCAATATGGTACCATTCTGATTGTATTGAACTCAGTGCGAATAAGATTGATATACTTTGTCATACGTCTACATCCTGGATATGCTGTAAATGTGAAACACAAAACATTGATAATTTCACGTATCACTCATTCGAATTGGACGTATCAAACCAATTCCATGTTTTGAGTAACATCTATACCATCCATCGATTCCTCATTTAGTCCAACAGCTTTTAGCTCACCTTTTAGCTCAAGTTACCATCGCTTGATTCCACACTGTCGAATAAATCGACACTGCCGAATAAATCGACACAACACCGTAATAGAAATAAACAAAACCTACGTGTGCTGATTGTAAATTGCCAGAGCATTCGTAATAAAACTGCGTCTTTCTGTGAAAAATTTGACTATATACAAAGCCAGATGTGGTTATCGGATGTTAATCGTGGCTAGCCGCAGAACACAAAAACTCAGAAATCTTTCCAGAAGGTTACAAGTCAAACGTCTTTCGAAAGGACCGTAACAACATGGGCGGATCCAGGATTTTTTTCCAGGAGGGGTCCTAAAATTCATTGGTCCTAAATTTTTTGAAAAGCAAAAAAAAAAAAACAAAACAAAAAACAAAAAACAAAAAAAAAAAACAAGGAGAAAATCTTGAATTTCCACCACGCTGTTCTTGATAAATAATCAAATTATTTGTAACTTAGTCTTCTGGCGAGCGGTAGCGAGCCAGCGAAAATTTGTCAGAGTTTGAATAAAAAGGACAGACAATAATACTATTTGCATCCTCTATTACTGTATTTATTCAGTTAATTGTACTTGTTTATTGACAAAGATGTACAATGTATAAGGGGTTGCAAAGGTAAGCATCATTTGAAATTGATATGTATATGCAGTAAAATCTGGCGAGCGTAGGCGAGCCCGGGAAAATTTTGAAATGTGGACCAAAAATGAATAAAAATGAAAGATTTTTAATACAAATTCATGTTATTTTTCAAATGTTATAACAAAAAAGGGTAATCAGGACTTAATCTTATGAAATATGTATATTTTAAAGCGTTATCAAACTATGCTTCGAAAATTCCAGGGGGGTCCGGACCCCCCCCCCCCCCCCTCTAGATCCGCGCTTAAACAAGAATGGAGGAGGGGTCTTCATATCTATACATGATAGTCTAACCGCAAGTGAAGTTGACGACAGCCAGTCATCATGTGAATCAGTTTGGGCAGAAGCGCAGACTAAAGGAAAATCTGTACTTATTGGCTCTTACTACCGACCGCCTAGGTCTACTGTAGAAAGTTTACTCAATTTGTCTGCGACTGTGCACAGGATTACACACAAAAAGGACAAACATGTCATTATTGCAGGCTACTTCAATCTGCCCCATATAAATTGGAATCACTGCACAATAAAACCAGGTGCGCCACAACTCAATCAACATAACGAGTTACTGAACATCATGAATGAATATGGGCTTGAGCAAGTACGAACTAAACCAACTAGATTAGCCAACATATTGGACTTATATCTCACCAACCACCCAAGCCTCATAAAATCATGTGACACTATCCAAGGGATATCAGACCACCACATGGTTATAGTGGACACAGATGTCAAACAAAAAATACAGCAAACCAAAACGTAGGAAAGTATACAAATACAGTAAAGCAAACTGGGAAAACATACGTACATCAGTCAGGTCGCTGGGTACCGACATTATACAACACACAGAAGACAGCATAGAGAAAAAGTGGACGGATCTAAAGGAGGGAATTACGAAAATAATGAACGATAATATTCCATCGAAACAAACATTTGAACGATATAACTTACCATGGATGGACAACCACCTATGTAAGGAAGTCAAGAAGAAACACAAATACATGCAAAATGCTAAAGAACTGAATACCAGCGAAGCATGGGACATCTACAAGGAACAAAAGCGTTTAGTACAGAAAAGCATAAGACGTGCACATTGGAAATATGTAAATGAAACTATTGAGAAATCATTAGACGAAGGGAACAACAAAACATTCTGGAAATACATTAAGGCTAAGAGACACGACAACATTGGAGTAGCAGGTATCAAAAGTGAAGGGATTTTACACCAGGATAGCAAAACCAAAGCAGAATTGTTAAACAAACAATTTGAATCAGTATTTACGAAAGAAAATAGTGAGGAGACATTACCATCTCTTAGTGAAACACCATATCCTAAGATGTCTGATATCAAGGTTCGTATAGACGGAGTAAAAAAACTTCTTGGGAAACTCGACACCCATAAGGCTAGTTGTCCCAATAATATAGCAAACACGATGCTAAAAAACTGTGCTGAAGAACTTGCATCTGTGTTCTCTAACATTTTTCAACAAAGCCTTGATACAGGCACCCTACCAAAGGACTGGCGAAATGCCAATATCAGCCTAGTGTTCAAGAAGGGAAATAAACACGTAGCAAGCAACTACCGTCCAGTCTCGTTAACAAGTGTCTGTTGCAAAACACTCGAGCATATTATTTGTAGTAATATACTAAAACACTTGGAACAACATCATTACAACATGGATTCCGAAGCGGCCACTCATGCGAAAGCCAACTCATAGTCACCATACATGATGTATTACAAACGTATGACCACGGAATTCAGACCGACATGGTCATACTAGACTTTAGTAAAGCTTTTGACACTGTGACCCATCGGAAATTGCTTTACAAATTAGACAACTATGGAATCTTGGGGACTACGCACGCCTGGATAAGCTCATTTCTCACACAATGTGAACAAAGGGTAGTCATTGACGGAGAGGCTTCATCATCTTGTACCGTTGATTCCGGGGTACCCCAGGGTACCGTACTGGGGCCCCTGCTATTTCTCTGCCACATAAATGACTTGCCAAAATGTGTCACATCCCAAGTATGTCTCTTTGCAGATGATTGTCTGTTATACATGTATAGGCCTATTAAGTGCATAGACGACCAAATCAAGCTCCAACAAGACCTTGAATCTCTGGAGTTATGGGCACTGGATTGGGGCATGCGGTTTAATGCTTCGAAATGCTATCTCATGTCTATCGCTAGGAGTAAGCATCCGCATCAGTTTCGTTATACATTGGATAATCATATTCTTGAACATGTTCACGATAATCCGTACCTTGGAATCACACTCAGTGACAGCCTCAAGTGGTCTACACACATTAATAAAATTTCAAACCGTGCAAACTCCATACTAGGATTTCTCCGTCGAAACTTAAAATATTGCTCTAAATCTCTAAAGGAGACCACTTATACATCACTTGTACGTTCTATTTTGGATTACGCTTCAGTCGTTTGGGATCCGTACCAGAGAAAGGATGTTGATCAACTAGAAGGAATACAAAGGCGTGCTGCCCGTTTTGTTTGCAACGATTACAGTAGATACAGTAGTGTCTCCAAGATGATGGAGGAACTCAAGTGGCGACCACTTGCAGATCGTCGACGTGACCTGTGTCTCATATTACAATATAAAATCATACATGACCTAGTAGCCATACCCGCTGACTCGCTCTTCGAATATAATACCAGATCATCTAGAACTCTACATAGTAAGTCTATTAAAGTGTTTAGTTGTAACACCGAAGCTTTCAAAAATTCATTCGTACCAGCCACGATCAAGGACTGGAATAAACTTCCGTGAGATGTTATAAACAGCAAAACAGCTGATCAGTTTAAGGCCGCAATTGCATCCTATATTGACTTACTTTGTTTAATTTCGCGCACTCACCCTCCTGGATGAACTTTGCTCAGAGTGAGCTATTTTCCAGTATTCATACAGATACAGACAGATACAGAAAATGGGTCCTAAAAAGGCTGAAATTCAAGAGATTCCAGGGGGCTTCAACCCCCTTAACAGGGCTCTGCCCTGGACCCGCTGGGGACCTAGGAAGTCCCCAAACCCCTTGCCAATTTCTCCCCCCCCCCCCTAAAAAATAAGCTGGATCCGCACTGATAGTACAGACGTTTATTTTTTCTTCATGTATAGCACAGGAGTGAGGTATTATCGCTGGGTCACAAACCCTTTCCTCTATACGTACCCTTTCTTCTATATGTCTATATTAAAAAGTTTTATATATAGACATATCGAAGGGATTGTATTGAGGAAAGGGTTTGTGACCAAGCGATGATACCTCACCCCTGTGGTGTATAGATCTGCATATCTGTTCCACAGGCCGTAAAAGCGCCTGGTATGTGTACGTATGTGTATGACCTGTGTATTGTTTAAGGCCAGTATCTTGCAGATACACAGTCATGTAAAATTTCTAACTTCAACCATTGCAAAAATTCGCTATAGAGGCTCAAATAAGATCATACTTTCTACGATTGTACCTATATATTTTATCTACTTTGTCACCAAATTTCATTAAAAAATTCCCCGTAATTCCAGAAATATCGTAGGTACCATTTCTTCAGTGACCTAGTTTTTGTTTACTCGAATTTAGCTGTTTAGCGTGTCCATTCCAGCCCTGGCTCGGTGTTCAGTCAGTGCATTCTATTTTGCGAGATGCGACAGACCACTGTGCTATGAACGCTTGATTGTTTGTGAATTCTAAATTGATTTCTATACCTAGAAGTGTAATGTATGATCGTAACTCCTTGTTAATCGCTTAAACACTCGAACTGCTACGATTTGAAGATCAGCACCTTCCATTTTAAGCAATTTGATTGGACGAACTTTTACCATAGTCTTGTTCTGATCTCTATTATATTTTAGAATTCACAAACAATCAAGCGTTCATAGCGCAGTGGTCTGTATTGCACGAAAATATAGAAAAACCGAACGTTCTGCGTTTCCTTGCCCACTGAGAACAATTTTACCTACAGGATTGTGTCATGTGGTACAGTACAGCCGATAAACTTAAAAGCAATCTCAACACACGTGCACACAAGACGGTTGATGTTTACTGCATCCTAAAGTATCCTTTTTTAAATAATCTCTAACTTTTTTAAACATTATGAAACAACTGTTAAAACGCGGAATGCAATGTACGCTATCTTGAATAAATATGGTGAATAATGAGGTCCAGGGTCATGGGGCCACACGATCGGAGTTAAGAAAAACTGAGTGAATACTGGTCGGGTACATATTATCGCCGGGCACATATTATCGCCACTTCATTTGTATCTCCGCATATTATTGATGTAGGAATTTCATTTTTTCACCATTATTACATCTTTGATACATGAAAAGGTATACAAAATTTCAAATAATTCCATTCCCTGCAAATACTAAATTTTATGATAGAAAGTCGGCAAAACTGAATGTATTTCCCCCACCTCTCGGGGGTAAGGGTAGGTCACTTTGTCCTCCTATATCTCTTTGGTTTTTGAAAAAAAATTGTATCAATTTTACACATACAATAGAAGAAAGTTCAAAGATTTAAGTAATGTAAATTTTATCGAAAAATTCTAAGATTTTTAGTAAGAACTGGAGGAGGTGGCGATAATATGTACCCTCCCTTTGTTCAAACTTGCCCCAACCCTTATGTCCAAGAATCACGAGTTTACAAGAACCAATCATCAGATTTTCATGACAATCGCAATCGGAAGAAATGTGTATTAAGGCAGGGACGTATATAAAAGGGATGTGCAACTCCCTGGTTTCCCCCCTGAAATCTCGTTTCTTTCATTGATATAGAGAAAAACTACGTGCCGGAGCCGAACGCGGTTTTACATACCCGGATTGCATAAATGACGAGATCAGATTCGGAATCGAGTTTTCCGGATTTGACCATATCTACAATGTAGATTTATCCACCACGTCGACCTTTAAGGCATGGTCCATTTGATATTCTGGGGGGGCTTGGGTTTTTTTCGAAAAAAATAATTTTGCTCTCAATTTTGATGAAAAAAATAAATTTGCTTATGGTGTGACAGAAAAAAATAATCTTGCTCTTACAAAAAATCTGAATTTGAAGAATTACCATAAAATTTTGCTTCAATTCTTGAAAATTTTCCGGCTCGCTTCGCTCGCCGCAGTTTTCAATACATATCAAAATTTTTTTGGCTCGCTTCGCTCGCCATTGTTTTTTATCATAACATTATTTACTAATTTATAATTCTACATATAAAAATTGTCTAGAAGACCTTCTCCTCTGACCCTCTTATATACATGTACCTTATATAAACTATTGTAAAAATCTTTTATCTCTCTCTTTAGAAGTGAATTGAATATTTGCATAAAAATAAACTAATATATTAATATTTAGAGTTTTGAGTAAAAATATAGATAATTTCTTAGATAAAACACAATATGCGCATCACTTTGTTAAAAAAAATTTCCTTGCTCCAACTTTGCAGGAAAAAAATAATTTTGCCCCGGTCTGGGGCGAAAAAAATAATCTTGCCCCAATGAAAAACCCAAGCCCCCCCCCCAGAATATCAAATGGACCATGCCTAATCGGTTATTAATTTACATTTTTAAAGCAATCTAGAGGTTGTGTATTTCAATTTGAGAGATCAAAGGCGTGTCACAAAGGTAGGCTAGTGTAATACGTAATATTGGCCTACCCAACGTGCAAGGTGTGAACGAATGAAAAGTTAGATCGCACTAGACTTTAGAGGGGATGTCCGACTTCTTGCACTTGAATTTGTCGAACTCTTGATGAAATATTAAGGAAACGCAGGAGCTCGATGACATCGATCCACAAGAATTTCTTTAACTTTGAGTAGAGAGAGATGGGAAGGGGCGGGTGTCATTTGGGGTACGTTGTTGGCATCGAAACTATAATGGTGATATAATGGAGATAAATAATGGCGCCGACGAAACCACGACTGAACGGAAAATAATATGGTCACTTACATATATATAGTTTTCACAGTCTATAAAATGTTGAATACCATAATTATCTATAATTCTATTTTTTTTAAAGCTAGGTTTCGTAGCCAAACGATCCATAATTTGTAAGGTATCAGGATGGTTAGATATCGATGCTTAACAAGCATAATGAACAACCATGGGCCTATTATAAATGTTTATCCTAAAACTAGCTTATTTTTTAATCGTTTTAACTTGAGAGTATAATTATAACGCATTTCATTTTGATTTTTTTTTTTTTTTTATTTCTGTATTTTCTTTTTTATTGCTCTTTTTTTTTCAATGACCCGTCATCGGGTCGATTCAAAATTTTGACAAGTGAACAGAGCTTTTCTTCTTTTCTATGTTTTATTATTTTTCATTCAATATTATTATTTTACTCTTTTATCTTTTTTTTATTCAAAATGACGTGCATTTGGTCGATCCAAGATTTTGACAAGTGTATGAAGTTTTTTTCACTACCCTTTTTTCACTTGTTTGTCACTTTGATTTTTCACCGAATCTGAACAGGAACATGGCTTTTACTTATCATGATGACATTTAGCCGGGTATTAATTAACCTGTGGTCTCTCGTGTCAGTATGTCGAGGCTGTATATTCCAATTGGAGTGATCGCAGGTATGTCACATGCAGGTAGGCTTGAGGATTGATACAACCTATGGGGGTATAAAGTAACAGTGTAATGAAAAAAGTCAAAGAAGTATAACTGTCAGGAGGACCTGTATGTACAGCATTTATGCTTTGTTAAAGCTCTTCTTCTAATAAACTTCTACAAGGTAATTAATAGTATTCTATTAAATAATCATATTCAACAAACCTGATACTGAACAGAATGTTGGTAAATTTTCCAACCAAATTCAAGGGGCATAACTCTGTCAAATTTTTTTTGATCGGATTCGAAGTGCAAGGGGCATAACTCTGTCAAAATTTTTTTGATTGGACCCAAATATAAACTTGACCTAGATTTTCATTTGATGTGTCTGTACACAAGATTCATTTCAGTATGTGAATACACTCCAGAGATATTGAACGAAAATCCTGAAATTTTGGTACTTTTCGAAAAGCAAGGGGCTAAACTTTGTCAATTTTTTTTCATTGGACCCAAATATGAACTTGACCTAGATTTTCATTTGATGTGTCTGTACACAAAATTTCATTTCAATATGTGAATCCACTCCAGAGGTATTGAACGGAAACTGATGTCGTGGACCGACCGACCGACCGACCGACGGACCGACAGACAGAAAGTCAGACAGCGGCAAAGCAATATGTCCCCTCTTCTTCAAAGGGGGGCATAAAAATTTTTGATTGAACCCAAATATGAACTTGACCTAGATTTTTATTTGATGTGTCTGAAAACAAAATTTCATTTCAATATGTAACTCCACTCAAGAGATATTGAACGGAAACCCTGAAATTTTGGTTTTTTTCAAAGTGCAAGGGGCATAACTCTGTCAAAATTTTGTCCATCGGACCTAAATATGAACTTGACCTAGTAGATTTTCATTTGATGTGTCTGTATACAAAATTTCATTTCAATATGTAACTCCACTCAAGAGATATTGAACAGAAACCCTGAAATTTTGATATTTTTCAAAGTGCAAGGGGCATAACTCTGTCCAAATTTTTTTGATCAGACCCAAATATGAACTTGACCTAGATTTTCATTTGATGTGTCTGTATACAAAATTTCATTTCTATATGTAACTCCACTCAAGAGATATTGAACGGAAACCCTGAAATTTTGGTATTTTTCGAAGTGCAAGGGGCATAACTCTGTCAAAATTTTGTCCATCGGACCTAAATATGAACTTGACCTAGAAGATTTTCATTTGATGTGTCTGTATACAAAATTTCATTTCAATAAGTAACTCCACTCAAGTGCAAGGGGCATTGCTCTGTCAAAATTTTGTTGATTGGACCCAAATAAGAACTTGACCTAGATTGTCATTTGATGTATCCGTATACAAAATTTCATTTCAATATGTAACTCCACTCAAGAGATATTGAACGGAAACCCTGAAATTTTTGTATTTTTCGAAGTGCAAGGGGCATAACTCTGTCAAAATTTTGTCCATCGGACCTAAATATGAACTTGACCTAGAAGATTTTCATTTGATGTGTCTGTATACAAAATTTCATTTCAATATGTAACTCCACTCAAGAGATATTGAACAGAAACCCTGAAATTTTGGTATTTTTCGAAGTGCAAGGGGCATAACTCTGTCCAAATTTTTTCGATCAGACCTTAATACGAACTTGACCTGGATTTTCATTTGATGTGTCTGTATACAAAATTTCATTTCAATATGTAACTCCATTCAAGAGATATTGAACGGAAACCCTGAAATTTTGGTATTTTTCGAAATGCAAGGGGCATAACTCTGTCAAAATTTTTTTGATCAGACCCAAATATGAACTTGACCTAGATTTTTGTTTTATGTGTCTGTATCCAAATTTCATTTCAATATGGGAATCCATTCCAGAGATATTGAACGGAAACTGATGTCGCGGACCGACCGACAGACCGACGAATGTGTTAATTCCAGTAAAATTCACGTCAATGTCGTTTGATATTAAAGGAGTTTAGAAATTTTGACTCGTACGAGTGAAGTTGACCCAGTTTACATAAGGGCCACCTGCAGTGTGTTCATTTCTTATGTTTAAGAGCTTGCAGCATCATTCTAAGTTCTTAAAATGAAAATTATCAATAAATAACAACAATATAGATGGACTTTTCATCAATACAATATTTTCTTAGGCTATACAAGCCCTGACAAATATCGAGTCGAAGGATTTGTTTACATAATGGCGGAATGGATTGATTGCGCATGCGCAATTCTAACACCATAAAATCGTCAAATCTCGTTCCCAGTTTCAGAGCGAGTTGCATATCCCTTTTATATACGTCCCTGATTAAGGGTTATTCTTCCATCAGAGATTAATCTACAATTTGATCTAAATGGGTCCTTTGGACCCAATGAAATTTGACCAATGGGTCCCGAGCCAAAACAATGGGTCCCAGTAGAATTTTATGGGTCCCAAGTACCATAAATCGTCTTTTTTTCGCGGCGTCCTACGTTCGCGAATACAAGTGTGATGAATGGCTTTGAGCAATGCGGCAATTTATGCCCACGAGATCGTTATATTCCAGAAAAAAATTATTTGAAATAAAACGGGTATCTTCCAAACTTCAATCTATATAGTCAAATTTGTCAAATTAAGTAATTTATTCTTTATTTACGCAAGTGAGGCTTCGTACATGAGTATAGTAAAACATCCAAACATACCAGGTGTAGGACTCGGACGGTACTTACTACACTTAAGTGTGAATTAAACGATTTGAATTGTTGATTCATATTATCCTGCAAAGTTTACCTTGGAAGAATTTTTCATAAATATATTGTATATATTACACGAATGATAAGAAGTTAGACTCGCATTGGACCACATACAACTATTATATCGAAAAAGTTTGATGCCCAACAATACTACGGACATGATCAACCTTCTATAAGGTTTCAAAAAGTGTATAAAATATACTAGTAAACACGATACATGAATAATACACTACCAAATTTCTCGACTCTAAAAGTTTTATGTAAACAATAAACTAAAGGGGACGCATTATACGAGAGAATAATGCGTTCGGTGGGACGCAGCGATCAAGAACCTATGGGTCCTGAGCGATTTTTATGCGTCAGAGACGCAGGACGCAGAGGTAGATTAATCCCTGTTCCATCTGTGAAAATTTCATTAAATTGCATGAAGAAATAAAGATTTCAGATTCTAAAACACTGAAAAAAGTGGCGATAATGTGTGCCCGACCAGTACGTATATATTTATCTTTTTCCATTATTTGAAGGACGTAGGGGTTATGACTGCATGTGTATCTGTAAGATACTGGCCTTAAAAAATACACAGGTCGTACACGTACGCACACATACCAGGCGCTTTTACAGCTTGTGATTTTGCAATAGGAAGGGGCCGAAATTCGGCCCAACACAAGGGGGAAAACCCTGATGATAATAAATTTTTTTGTTGACAGCAAAACTTTCGGACTTAAGCTCACAGGCACCTGATTCCTAGAGATAAAACTATAACCCATCTAAAACTCCCTTTCTCTTCTCTTTATCCTTTTACCAGGTTGGGGAAAGGCACCGATCGAGCTAATATACCTCGATTGGGCTAATATACCTCGATTGGGCTAATCAATCTGAATATTTTCAGTAGTAAAAAATTAAAACATTCTCAAAATTATTCTTTTGAGCAAAATCGCATCAGTTCTTTATAAAAGAAGTTATGGTTACAAAAGAGACATACCTGAAAAGTGAATAGTTACTGAGAAAATATACCTCCACTTTTCTGAATATATTGGGTGAGATTTCTCGAAATCTAAAAAGTTTTCAGGCATACTTGCTTTTTAAATATTATTTCTTGATATAAAAACTGGTGCGATTTTGCACCCAAATATGATTTGGAGGTAAAAAGTACTTTTTTCTGAATAAAAAAGTCAGATTGATTAGCCCGATCGAGGTACATTAGCTTGATCGAGGTATATTAGCTCGATCGGTACCTTTCCCCAACCTGTTTACAAGGCATGACAGCTCCCATGTTTTAAATCGAGTCGAAACCTACACTTTACCGTTAGCGGCAAGGATGACAACTCCAACTAACAACCTGCGCATGCTAAGAATAACGTAAAGTGTAGGTTTCGACTCCGTTTCATGTTTTTGGATTAATTGCGGCTAAATACAAGTATAATCAATGACAAGTAGGTTACGATCGTAGAGAAAAATATCTGTAGAAAATAATGATATATAGCTTAATGCTGAAATCTTGTTGAAACTTAAGATATTGAGGGGGTAAAGAAGGGGGATGGTGTTTAAATATGGAAGCTGTCATGCCTTAAGGAAAGAGTAAAGAGAAGAGAAACGGGAGTTTAAGATGTGGTATTAATTTTTATTTAGGAATCTGGCGCCTGTGCTTAAGCTATGTGAATTTAAACTCGGGGGGATAGTCATAGACACGGTTTAATATGGGAGTCACAAGGCTAACCTATTATTAAGACTACCTTCGCTTTCATAGCTGATCCCATTTTCCCCGTAAGCATGCAGCCAAGAGCCGAGCCAGTCTTCGAATGTATAGACAACTCGGATTCACACTTCTTTCGTCCCACGTCTATTCAATTTGTCTTCTACTATCCAGAAGTCATCTCTTTTTTTATTTTGTCAATCAAATGATAAATGAGCATTGAAATAGAATTGGGAAAGTGAAAAAAAATATTAATATATATTTGAGCCTAGTCCATGCTGCTAACAAATAATTTGGTAAAAACCGGATTTGCTACTGTAACGTGCTCATTTTTAACAAATCTTTTCATTTTCTACTTTCATTTTGAAAAGGCATGGCGTTTCACCAAACTCAAACTGAAATATCTAACATCAACAATGAATTAAAATCACCAAACCTAGATTTTTCGAGTTTGCGCTCAGCTTTAGAAGATGTTACACGTAACACAGTTTGTAAGAATAGGTAGAACTGTACATGAGTACGCTCAGCTCACTTCAGAAATATAGGAAAATTGAAGTTTTCTCTACTTTATCAGAAAATTCTGCCAAAAAAAAAATAAATAAAAATGAAAAAATAGCCTTAAAGATTCAGGGGCGGATCCAGAACCTCAATTGGTTGGGGGGGGGGCACATACAATTTTTATGGAAATCACTTGTGAGGCCTGAAGGGCCTCCCCCGAGAAAATTTTGAAAAAATGAAGCAATTTGGTGGCATCTGAAACGTATTTGAACCGAATTTAGAAGGGATTTGGCGCGCATGATTCAGTCAGTGTCAGTAACAATAATTATTATTTATATAGAATATATTTGAAAATTTTCGAAATTTTCTGATATGCTATACTGTTCTTGTACGGCATGCAGTTCTTATAAGTCAACATAATCAGGATTTCCTAAAGAAACTGGCGGATCAGGAGAAGTTTTGAAAGGGCATAGAGGTCAGCCCATGGGAGGGAGGGGTGTCCAACCATAAATTCTCGTAAAACTAGGAAAAATCAGCATTTTATGCAAATTCCAGGCAGGACTTGACCCCCTAATCACTCTAGATCCGCGCTTGTTTGTTAATATTTGTATAAAGGTAAAGAAAATAAGTACACGTAATTACAAGGTTTTTTTCTGGCCCCTGATGTCAGGGGCCTGGGTCGATGAAATTGGGAATTTTGCAACATTTTAACCTAAATTAGGAAATGAATTTCAAACAACAAAAAGATATATTCATGCAAATTATCAATTGTCTATATTTTGAATCCCTCCTAGAGCATGTTTGTTTTACTTTCGTTTTTCTTTTATTAGTTAATGATATGTAAATTGGAAATGAATTTCTCGTTTTGGAGAAAAGATTGAATTGGGAGTTTTTATGTCTAAAATTGGGGAAAAATACCTCTTTTTACCGAATTTCGGCCCTATACAGACCCTTAAAAGTTCCCTTGTAAATGATATATTTCCTAGAGATCACGGGTGCCCCATTCCCTGCATCGTCCAGCTTGAAAGGTTTAATTATTTCTTGGCAGTTCTATCATGATTATATTTTTGATTTACCTAGGGGCTTAACCAAAAATGTAATCATGATTACTTCGATTCTAAAAATAAAGAAAAACGTACATTTTTATCTTTTCAAAATTCTTGGAGGTACATGTAGCCGGTTTAAATCTGGCCAAAACAATTTCAATTGTTTGATCATTTTAAAACGATTGATCACGACCTCAAATTTAGAGTTAAAAAATGTAAGTTTTAAAGGAGGTTGTACGTATCAAATATTTGGTCAAGAAATATGTGTGTTAAATATGCCTTGCATAGGATATAAAGTTCCCGATTCATCCCTCAGATAAAGAAAATTCGATATGAACATGATTCAATGTAGGTTGTTTCCGAAACGTGTGTACGTCCACGTACAGACAATGGACATGACTATCTATCCCCGAGAAATTTTTGGAAAATTTACTCAAATCGGTGGTTTCTGGGGTGTTTTGGGGCTATTTCTGAATAGTCAGGGGTTTTTTTTCCTTGTTTTGGGGCCGAATTTCGGCCCCTTCCCAATGCCAAATTTCCTCTATTTTTCCCAAAAAAATCCCCTGAAATTCCCAAAGAGGAATTTTGAAAAAATCACCTGAGAAAATAAGACTCAAAACCTGGAAGTCAGCACAAAATGTCCGATTTCGAAGTGCATTTTTGAAAGTTTTTTATTCATTCCATGTTCAGTTCCAGCAATTCAATGGATTATCAGTGTAAATAAATGATACTTTAGGATTATACTTTTGTGAGAATTTGTTCAAAAATTTTCCCAATTTCAGCAAAATGTCGCAAATTTTCCCAAATGGGACAGGCACAGGCACCTTCCCCAAAATAAAAAAGAAACCCTGATAGTTTCACAGATTTATTACGGAAACAGTAATTTAATGCTTCCAAAAGCATGTCATGAGTGCACCTTCTTTGGGCATTGCCGGGGGGGCACGTGCCCCCGTGCCCCCCCGGGTGAATCCGCCACTGAGATTATAATATAACTGTATACACATTATTTTATATAATTTCCATGTAATGTTAGATTTGCCCTGAATATTATGCCCTTTTTTTTCATGAAATTTGACCTTTAAAAAATAATTTTTTGCACAAACACCACTTGAAACCTGTCTTGTCCACAAACTCTGAAAATACAAATAATCTAAAATCTTAGAAAATAAATATTTCCACTTGAGAGGTGTTAAATAGCAACATAAATTTCAAAAGTTTATAGTTTGTTTCACTCGTCATTGACACTTGATTCAACGTTTTAAAAAAATTTCGGACTCACTTCGCTCGCCCACACATAATGTTTTAGATGGAAAAGTATTTGTCCTTCTTCTGATTATTTTAATGACATATACGGTAATAATTAGACCAAAACTGAAAAGTACAAATTAATCTATTCATCCAGGCGGGGCTAAGATTTTGCACCTATACAAAACTTTCTGGGGAGAACCCCAATAGTTTCTTCAAAGTTGAAACATTTAAATTCAGAAATAACAGATTCTAAAAAATAATAGCAATTACTGCACCGCTCTGTTGTAAATTTCTGACCTTCAATAACATGTATTATAAAATAAATAATCCAGCAATTATTAGCTCTTTGACCTTTCCTTTCTGAGATATCCTTTCAAAACCTGTGAACATTACCAGGGATCACCCTAGGCCGCGATTTTGTGATATTCTGGCATTTTTTACTCAAATATTGCATTTTTGCTGCTCTGTCGTGCTAAAAAATCGCATACCTCCTTTGCATAAATCGCACTTAGGTTGATACAATGCGACAGAACAAGAGTTTCATCTTTAATTTTCAAAATTGTAAGCCGATTATTCGAATTCCGCATGGTACATCACGTATGTGTTTATGAAAACTCGGCAGGTATTGCCGACTCTGTATATGTATACCCAATCTTTTCCCCGAAATTTCCGTTTCTCGTATTGATGTTTGTATGCGGGCATTTTTTTTCCGTAGATGCGAGCATTTAGTTTTACATTTTTCTAGCAGTTGTCAGCGGTATGTGCTCTTTTGTCATTATAATACCAAAGACTCAATAGAGTTAGTGAAATATTACAATGCAGTCTCGGTATTGACTTTTGTTTGCATAGTAAATGACCGGAAAAGAAAATGACTATATATAGTACATACACACTGTATACCAGTAGTATTGCGCACGTGAGTAGACCGGCTATGTTCTCGAAACGTGTCGCCTTGTAGCCAGTACTCGGCAAAAACTACAGGTTAGTATATTCAATGACTTGTAAACAGTTTTTAAGTCCTTGAAATCGTCAATGTGCACATGAACAATAGCTATACAAATTCCTTAAAAATATTTCCAATGCGTGAATTTTAAGTCTTGGCGTACACCCTAATGACCCCATACTCGCAGATTAGACGTTTCCGTAAAATGACTTGTCACGACGCGCTGAAATCCGTTGGAACATTTAAAATAAACATTCGCAAGACAATGTAATTTCCTTTGAATGAATAGATACTTCATATTTAACCAGCGATTGTTAATGAGGCAAGCCGATATTTTTCTCTGAAGTTGTGAAAAAAAGTATCGTCGGCGACAAATTATAGCGGTGTATAAGAAACAAAGAATTGGTCTTATTTGACCTCATTTGTCATTTAAAATGGCATTCAAACAATGGAAAAAATTCCATGGCGATTCTCACATTCAAATAATGTGTTGCTAGATGTGGACTCCACGGAAATAAAGGGAAATGGAAGTTTGATTTCTATTTCATTTTTTTTCATTCAAAATCTCATTGAAATCGAAAAAATCTCATTGCTTTTTAGCAAATGAGATTTTTATCTCATTACTCTGCAGGGCTAGGGTGCTCCCTGCATTACCAGTCTAAAATTGCTTTAGTGCCAGGCTTGCTGTTGATTTTTCTGTGTAAACTGTAATACTTACTGAAAATTTTGATAAAAAATGATGGAAAATCTCCTACTTTTTTCCTACTTTTTCCTACTTTTCTCCTACTTTTTTTTTCATTGACTACTCCTACTTTTTCATTAAGGTAGAATAGAAAGCCTGGCAGTGCCTAGTAGCAGGGATTAATGTAGTACCTCTGTGTCCTGTGTCTCTGCATGACGCATAGAATTCATTTAGGACCCATTGATTTACGAGTGCTGCGTCCTGGTGACAGTGCGCATTGTTCATTTTCGTATAATGCGTCCGTTTTAGTTCATGTTTACATATATAATAGATTCAAAGTCGAGAAAGTGTATTTACAGTATTCATTTAGCTGTATAATGTGTAAATGTCTCTTGTTTATATTTTGACAGCTCTTTTAAACCTAACAGAAGGTTGATCATGTCTGTGGTATCGTATGAGAAATCATTGCGGAGCATCATTTTTTTTTTAATTAAAAGTAATATGCAGTCCGACATGAGTCTAACTTATTTATATCATTCGGATACAGATAATATATATATATTTATGAAAAACTTCTCAACTGTAAACTTTACATGACATTATGAATCAATCTATTGAAATTGTTTAATTCACTCCATAATTGTACCGTCTTTGTAAACCATATAGAATTAGTTTGTTTGGATAACGTTTTACTTTATAAACACATGTACGAAGTATTGATAAATAATTAAACAATCAATATACTTAATTCGGCAAAATTAGATTGAAGTTTAGAGTTAGACTTTTTTTGTGGAACATATAACGATCTCAAGGACATGAAACGTCAGCTCACTTGTATTTGCAAACTTAAAACGCCGCGAAAAAAGAAGGTTTGTAGAAATTGGGATGCATTAATTTCTGCTGGGACCCATTGTTTTGGCTGGGGACCCATTGGCAAAGTTTCAATGCATCCAGAGGACCCATTAAGATCAAATTGTAGATTAATCTCTGAAGTAGTATCTTTTTTTCTCAGTTGCAGTACTTAAAATTCCCAATTTGATGCCATAAAATATGAGGGCTGATTGATATGTTGTGAGTCTTGGTTTTCTGGGTTGCAGAAGGTATTCTGCTGATAGATTATCTCAAAAAAGGACAAACAATTAGTGGCACATACTATTCTTCACTTCTGACACAGTTACAGGAAAATATTAAACTTTTAAAGCGCCATAGAAAGCTCACTTGTTAAAGGTGTGTTTTCCATCAGCACAATGCTCCTGTTCACAAGTATGTCACTGCCACGGCTGCCATTCATGACTCAGTGTGGCTTTAATTTGATTGAGCATCCACCTTATTCACCTGATCTTGCTCCATCAGACTTTCATCTATTCCCAAATCTGAAAGGAGCTAATTATGGCACCCACTTTCAGAACGATGATGATATAATACTTGCAGTGGATGGCTTTCTAACCAGTCAAGATGAGGAGTTCTTTAAAAGTCAGGTCATGAGGCCCACACCAATGGCAAAAGTGTATAGTTACTGAAGGGGATTATGTAGAAAAATAATGCAAAATAAAATTCAAATCCTTAAATACGAAGCTCACAAAATATCAATCAATCCACGTTTTTGATGCAGCATTTCCTAAAGTTGTGCACCAAAGACTCACCAACGGCTGTGATCAATGACATTACACCCCCCCCCCCCCCCCCCCCCCCCCAACTACCACCCACACACAGACCTGGCTGGATACATTCAACCTTGGATCCGAGGGATTGTTTTATCTAATTCAAGCAAATGTTCAAGTTACTTAGGCACGGTCCATCTGGTACTCTTTGGGGGGGGGGGGAGCTTGGGTTTTTTTTGGAGCAAGATTATTTTTTCCCCCCGGACTGGGGTAAAATTTTATTTTTTTTTTGCAAAGTTGGAGCAAGAAATTTTTTTTTAACAAAGTGATGTGCATATTAAGATTGTTTGTGTTTTATCAATAAAACTTATTTACATCTCTAAATATTAATATATATTACTTTATTTTTATGCAAGTATTCAATTCACTTCTAAACAGAGCAAAATAAAAGATTTTTTATACAATATATATAAGAGGGTCTGAGGAGAAAGTCTTCTAGACAGATTTTTAAATGTACAATTGTTAATTGGTGAATAACTGAAGTTCTCCTTCCAAGATTACAAGAACATAAAATTAGACTCTATGGGATGTAATAAATGCAACATGTATTAATAGTAATACATAATTAAATATTGATAATAAATTTATATTTTCATTCACATTCATGTGTACTTTTGATATCTTCAAATATATGAACTTTGCCATTAGTAAATAATGATATAAAACTATGGTGAGCAAAGCAAGCCGAAAAATTTTAGGTATAAATTGATAACTGCGACGAGCGAAGTGAGCCAGAAAAATTTCAAGAATTTTATGGTAATTCTTCAAATTCAGATTATTTGTCAGAGCAAGATTATTTTTTCTGTCACACCATAAGCAAATTGAATTTAATTTTTTTCAGCAAAATTCAGAGCAAAATTATTCTTTTTCGAAAAAAACCAAGGGTCCCCCCCCCCCAAATATCAAAAGGACCGTGCCTTATACTTATATGTATGTATTAAAATGCTACCAAACTTATTGAAAGCAACTGAAAAGATGACATTTTACAACACTATGTTCATTTTGAACAATTTCTTCAATCAGATTAAGAATTTATAACTTACATAGATACATGTATTAGATGTAGCAAAGGTCTTTGAAAATAAGTGCATGCAGAACAAATGAAGAGGGTACGCTAAGAATCCACTAAAGTTTCTAACCTGCTTGTTACTGTAATGAAGATCATGTATGTATCATAGCATGGGTTTATAAAGAACATGAACATAATTGAAAAATTAGAATTCAAATCATATTTATAGGTCTTATAAAGATATTTATCAAGCATAGATCAGTTTGTAGAAAATATGTGCATACAGGAAGCACTATAATTTAAAATGTACAACAGAATTTATCAAAGCATTCATATGATTTGATAAAATATATGTCCAATGTCACACAATAGAATTAATATTAATATAAGTTTAATCGTATTTCTAGGTCCAATTTGACTAAGGAGGATAGCTTGGTTTTTCTCTCAGCTTTAGCCAAACTTACATCACATTACAATGGGCAGAGGAGCCAGCATAAAATTCCAGTTATCCAGTGTTTGACGGAGTTATTCCGCAGCCTTCGGAATTCTTGTGTCGACTGTCCGCAGAACCAGGACTATGTATCAGAGAGCCCTCAATATTTTGTCTGTGTTGCTGATCTTGTGGGGAAACTCCCATTGGAAGATGATGGTAGCAGAGAAGAGATGACTATCTTGTATAGATGTCTCGTTCAGTTCCTTGGAAACTGTGTTACACAACATGAGAGGAATCAGCAACTGGTTTTGGAACATGTTTTTCCTATGTTTAGGTTGGTATATTTTATACACAGGAGCTCGATGCTAACGATCCACAACTTTGAATATAGAGAGATATGAAGGGGCGGGTGTCATTGAAGGTTGTTGGCATCAAGCTCCTGTGATTTTATACAGCATGTAGTATGTACGTATTATTCAATTGGAATATATTGACTTCATCAATTATTTAAATATCTAGCTTTTGGATGAAGTCATTATGGAGATGCGAATGTTTAGTTTAAGGGAGCAGTAACAATAAACCAGATATGATTTATTTCTGATTTAAATTGGAATTGTCCGTTTTCCAGTTAAAAGTTCTGACCAACATTTTATACGCATAGACAACAGACTAAGGGGTCAGGGCAGATATGTAATAGAAAATAAATATGCAAACAACATGATATTGATTTTAAGTACATGTACAAACAGGAGCAGTAAAAAAAACATATTTTACGACTTTGATTCATTTTTTTACCAATTTTTTGTCCAAAAAAAAAATCTCATATGGGAGGCAGTGGGGTAACTTTCTCTGACAGTGACAGGAGGGGGAAAATACAACATGTATATACTCCATGGAGATTGGGATGGGGACGGATATCTCAGGATTTTTTTTAAAATTGCAGACATCACAACATTTGGCAAATTTTTCTTAGTGACATCATATTTGATTGCATCATCTTGATGAGTCCACGTGTTTTATTGTTTTCTATTGTTACGTCAGGTCAAGACAAAAATTTTTGCTTTTTAGCTCTACTGGTCTCAGACCAGTCGAGCTTATGCGATCACCCTTCGTCCGGCGTCTGTCCGTCTGTCCGTCTGTCCGTCTGTCTGTCTGTCCGTCTGTCCGTAAACAATTCTTGTCCGGACAACTCCTCTGAAACTGTTAGAGATAGAAACTTAATTCTTTTTGTATTTTACTTGGTCCATGGTCTAGTTGTGCACCTGACATTCAGTTTCAGTCCCTGACTCCCAGGGTCTTAGAAAATGGGCGTGGTCATTAAATTCTATGTAATTTTGTCCGGATAGCTCTTCTATTACTTTAAATGATAGAGACATAATTCTTTTTGCAATATGATGGGTCTGTAGTCTAGTTGTGCACCTGATATTTTGTTTGAGCCAATGACCCCCAGGGTCTTAGAAAAGGGTGTGGCCATTTTCTTTTATATTATTCCATATAATCTTATGCTTACAGCGCTGACACTATAAATAATGGAGACTAAATTCTTTATGCAATATGATGGGTCTGTAATCTCGCTGTCCACCTCATATTTTGTTTGAGTCTCTGACCCCAAGGGTCTTAGAAAATGGGTGTGGTTGTTTTCTCTCTACATGTGATCTCTTGATAGCTAATTTCCCAGAATTTATGGATAATAGTTAATTGATTTATTCCAAAATATTATCGGTTTGCAGTTTAGATGTCATTACAGTATTTTACTTCAGTCCCTGTTCCCTAGGATTCTGGAAAATGGGTACATGGTTATTTTCTCTTACCCTATCTACATGCATTTAGAGTACATAAATGACAGAAACTATAAATAAACAAAGATATTGCAATTTTACAATATTATCATAGATGAGTCTGTAATTTAGTTTTTCTCATATTTTATTTGGGACCTGACCCAGGATTTTATTTTCAATTCTATAGAAACGCTAGGGGATAGTTTCGGAATTTCCTCTGATCAATCAATCAACATGAAAATCTTTTCTATAGTGTTTATACAGTGCAAGAAAGATATCAAATAGTCAAAATGCATGTATTTCTCACTTATTTTTTATTTGTTTAACATGTTTAAGGTGTAAGATTTTTGGGGAGAGTAGTGAGAATTTTTTGTTGCAAGAGTAGAATGTCCGAAGTGATCACAGACTTGAGCTGTGCTTTCTGTTAAATGGGAACACCAGAATCACAAAGATTGATCATTTTATCAAATAAAATAGCAATAATGCATCCTTCACATTGCCAAATGAAAGGAATATTGTGCTTGTGTAAGTTTTTTTTTGAGGGGGGGGGGGGAGAGGGGGGAGGTAACTAGAATGTCCTAAGTGATCACAGACTTGAGCTGTGCTTTCTGTTAAATGGGAACACCAGAATCACAAAGATTGATCATTTTATCAAATAAAATAGCAATAATGCATCCTTCACATTGCCAAATGAAAGGAATATTGTGCTTGTGTAAGCTTTTTTTTGGGGGGGGGGGGGGGGGGAGAGGGGGAGGTAACTAGAATGTCCTAATGATCACAGACTTGAGCTGTGCTTTCTGTTAAATGGGAACACCAGAATCACAAAGATTGATCATTTTATCTAATGAAATAGCAATAATGCATCCTTCACATTGCCAAATGAAAGGAATATTGTGCTTGTGTAAGCTTTTTTTTTGGGGGGGGGGGGGGGATGAGAGGGGGGAGGTAACTCTTACATCTTTCTTTCTTATAAATTCCTCCACTGCTTGGAGTACCACCCCCAATGGGATGTAAAACTGTGTGGTTTGATAAAATTTTTCATAATGTTTACATTAAAGCAAGTGACACATGTTTTAATAGAAGATAATATAACAAGAGATGCCTTATTGGCATATCTACTATGTGTTAATCAAATTTAAAAAAAAAATAAAATAAAATACTAAAAAAAATCATTTGTAAAAGCCGACTCATACAAAAATATTTCAAGCCAGGAAAACTTCTACCAAAATTTTCCTTTATTGCCATTTGACAATATTATCATAGATGAGTCTGAAATTTTGTTTTTCTCATATTTTATTTGGGACCTGACCCAGGATTTATCTTCAATTCTATAGAAACGCTAGGGGATAGTTTCGGAATTTCCTCTGATCAATCAATCAACTTCAAAATCTTTTCTATTATGTTTATACAGTGCAAGAAAGATAACAAACAATCAAAATGCATGTATTTCTTACTTATTTTTTAATTGTTTAAGGTGTAAGATTTTTAGAGAGAGTAGTGAGACTTTTTGTTGCAAGAGTAGAATGTCCTAAGTGATCACGGACTTGAGCTGTGCTTTCTGATAAATGGAAACACCAGAATCACAAAGATTGATCATTTTATCAAATAAAATAGCAATAATGCATCCTTCACATTGCCAAATGAAAGGAATATTGTGCTTGTGTAAGTTTTTTTTGAGGGGGGGGGGGGGGGAGAGGGGGGAGGTAACTAGAATGTCCTAAGTGATCACAGACTTGAGCTGTGCTTTCTGTTAAATGGGAACACCAGAATCACAAAGATTGATCATTTTATCAAATAAAATAGCAATAATGCATCCTTCACATTGCCAAATGAAAGGAATATTGTGCTTGTGTAAGCTTTTTTTTTGGGGGGGGGGGGGGAGAGGGGGAGGTAACTAGAATGTCCTAATGATCACAGACTTGAGCTGTGCTTTCTGTTAAATGGGAACACCAGAATCACAAAGATTGATCATTTTATCTAATGAAATAGCAATAATGCATCCTTCACATTGCCAAATGAAAGGAATATTGTGCTTGTGTAAGCTTTTTTTTGGGGGGGGGATGAGAGGGGGGAGGTAACTCTTACATCTTTCTTTCTTATAAATTCCTCCACTGCTTGGAGTACCACCCCCAATGGGATGTAAAACTGTGTGGTTTGATAAAATTTTTCATAATGTTTACATTAAAGCAAGTGACACATGTTTTAATAGAAGATAATATAACAAGAGATGCCTTATTGGCATATCTACTATGTGTTAATCAAATTTAAAAAAAAAATAAAATAAAATACTAAAAAAAATCATTTGTAAAAGCCGACTCATACAAAAATATTTCAAGCCAGGAAAACTTCTACCAAAATTTTCCTTTATTGCCATTTGACAATATTATCATAGATGAGTCTGAAATTTTGTTTTTCTCATATTTTATTTGGGACCTGACCCAGGATTTATCTTCAATTCTATAGAAACGCTAGGGGATAGTTTCGGAATTTCCTCTGATCAATCAATCAACTTCAAAATCTTTTCTATTATGTTTATACAGTGCAAGAAAGATAACAAACAATCAAAATGCATGTATTTCTTACTTATTTTTTAATTGTTTAAGGTGTAAGATTTTTAGAGAGAGTAGTGAGACTTTGTTGCAAGAGTAGAATGTCCTAAGTGATCACGGACTTGAGCTGTGCTTTCTGATAAATGGAAACACCAGAATCACAAAGATTGATCATTTTATCTAATAAAATAGCAATAATGCATCCTTCACATTGCCAAATGAAAGGTGCTTGTGTAAGTTATAGAAGTTGAATTTGTAATAGGAGAGGGAGAGATGTGACTGTACCGGGAATCGAACCAGAGATCTTCTGCTATCAAGGCAGACGCTCTTACCAACTGAGCTATCTGGGCACGATGCCCGTTCCTGCCACACTCCTCTCTACCAATTTTGCAGGTTTCCATGCACTGGAAACCTCACACAAAACTCCACTTCACCTTGAGTCATTTAGTTTGGTGCCAATTCTGTAACAGGAGAGGAAAAGATGTGACCGAACCGTGAATTGAACCCGAGACCTTCTGCTATCTGGGCAGACGCTCTTACCAACTGAGCTATCTGGATACGATACCTGTTCCTGCCATAAATTAATGGTAATAAACTAATGTTTCAGGCCTTTTTGTCAATTGGACCTCGAGTCATTTTGTCCTTTTAAAATTTGACCAATCAAAAATATCATTTCAACCTCATGCAGATTTTGAAATATTTTTCTGAACTGGGATATATGGTAGAAATGATTAAATATTTCATACTGGTATGTAAAAATATTTTGTATTATATTTTAATAATTAGCTTCTGTCTACATTAATACCACATTCGCCCTAAAAGTTCATGTTCTTCGTTCAATATTCTATTTACATTGTTTTACATTTACTAAATAAATAGCCTAAAACCTTTTTAGGTTTTAGAACAAAATGGCCGATACTTTTAAAATTTCCATCGGTAGGCCACATGTCCTATTATATTTAATTTCAATCTGAAACTGCTTGATTACTTGATCTAAGTATTTACACTGATCAGTATAAGAAAGAAGGAAATATCTCTATAGAGTATCCTATGCAATACTATTTCAGCTCAAATGAGAGGTTATTTATGCCTTTAGTCTTAATTTTATCAAAGGGCATATAGTGGTAGGTCTGTCTGTTCATCTGTTTGTCTATCCATCCGACTGTCAGTATATCATTCCATTCAACTAAATTCTGATGAAAGGATATAAGATAATAGAGCTGTCATATATTGCATGTCTATGAACCTTGAGAAGGCTCATCTTTTGGAGCCAAATTTTTAACCTTTGACCCCATCACCGACCTTTGACCCACATTTTTTGAAAAATAAAAACATCTGTTATTTTACTTTTGATACATATGGTATATTATACATGTTGTATATACACATTTTTAGTCATTCTCTCACAGTCTAGAGAAATCTAAGGCATGGTCCATTTGATATTCTTGGGGGGGGGGGGGGGGACTCCGTTTTTTTTTCAAAAAAAAAAAATTTTGCTCTGAATTTTGATGAAAAAAATTAATTAGGAATTGATGGATATGCATTAGCATGTGGTTGTTGGTTCTAATAAAAAAAAACTTGATACACATTTATCCCGCCTCTGGCAAATTTCTTGCAATCTGATTGGTCGAGAAGAACCAAATATTATTTTGTATTATTTTACTAACAGAATATTATTTTGATATCCTGCTTCTACTAAGATGCTTTATGCTTTTGACGTCACCAAAATGCTTTAGAATATGTTGACGTAACATACACAAACCAAAACCGATTCAGCGGGATAAATTCGTTATAGAGTGTTTTACAGGGGGGATACAGAAATATATTGGGTCGATGAAAAAAGTGGTATTAGGCAAGGTGAAGTCCAGCATTCATTCTCTTGAGTGTATATGTACAAATCAACCAGGAGAGCTTCAGTCTCATCAGAGACTTCTGGTTGAATACTAATTTCCTTAGGTGTTTATTTTATCTACTAATGATCATGCCTCGATCATTCATTGTTTTACTGTCGTTCTATATACCAGTATATATTTTATTCAGATTGCTACTCGAGTTTGGGGACGACAAGCTCGCTAGTTTTACATGTATGGTGATTCACAATTGTTTAATGGGATGCTGTCCTATCCAAAAAGATACATGCCTTGACAGCACAGCTATGATAGGAGTACTTGTGGCTGTAATACGAAACTCTGCAGTAGGAGGGAGTGAATTTAGGTAGGTAAAGAGATGAATACTGGTATCTTAGGAGGGAGTGAATTAAGGTAGGTAAAGAGATGAATACTGGTAAGTAGGAGGGAGTGAATTTAGGTAGGTAAAGAGGTGAATACTGGTATCTTAGGAGGGAGTGAATTTAGGTAGGTAAAGAGATGAATACTGGCATGTAGGAGAGAGTGAGTTTAGGTAGGTAAAGAGATGAATACTGGTATGTAGGAGGGAGTGAATTTAGGTAGGTAAAGAGATGAATACTGGTAAGTAGGGGGGAGTGAATTTAGGAAGGTAAAGAGATGAATACTTGTATTTAGGAGGGAGTGAATCTAGGTAGGTAAAGAGATGAATACTGGTATGTAGGAGAGAGTGAATCTAGGTAGGTAAAGAGATGAATACTGGTATGTAATTCATTATTTTATAAAGAAATGTTGTTTGTAAATATAATTTTGTGGGGTTTTTTTAATGATAGTTTAGTATAAAAGGTATATTTTTACATACCAGTGTATGACTGTAAGATATCTGTTATCAGCATTGTACTTTGATTAACTATAAAGGGATGGTGAAGCATGATGTAACCTAACACCCAGTTAGGTCAAGGTCACCTTCAAGGTCACATATCTAGTGTCAATTGTATAATTGGCAAAAAACCTATATTGACCACATCAAGATATATTATGATATATGTAGTAAGTCAAACCAATTGTGTTAACAATGTCAATGAATTGGTATATTTTAATAGATTTCTAGATATTTTTCGACTTGTCAAGATTTTTTTTTTTTGAAAACTCTTTGAGCAATGACATGCAACATGATGTTCCAATCAATTTGAATTTCTCCTTTGATTTCAGCCTTTTTGTAATGGATGATATCCTCCATTTGCCTTCAACAATCATTTTCAAAGTTCTGGAACAACTTTCACCAGTAGAAAAGTAAGTATATATATACATATACTCGTAAA
The DNA here is from genome assembly GCA_028142955.1 of Pinctada fucata. Classification (NCBI taxonomy): domain Eukaryota; kingdom Metazoa; phylum Mollusca; class Bivalvia; order Pterioida; family Pteriidae; genus Pinctada; species Pinctada fucata. Next base: position 82,779,258 of record AP027102.1, read on the forward strand.
AAAGGTAACACATAGTATTTGTTCATCTCATCCTTAGTACACATAGAAAATGATCACATTTATAATGTTATTAGACAATTTGAAATCAAATGTACACAGTGGTATTCTGAGACCCCATGCTTTCAACAGGAAACCCTTTAGTTTTTTTAAATGTTAGTTAAAATGGCTCAAAAACAATATGCTGTCGATGTTTGTACAATGATTCGTTGGGGATGTGAATTCATGGATGAAGCTATCCACGAAAATTGAGCCACCAAGAAATATAATGATTTCACCGTAGTATACCAGAAATTTTTCAAACGATCTGTATTGCTGTTATAATGAAAATTAAATGATTCTGTTTTACAGACAACTTGTGACGGAAGTACTTATAGATAAGCTTAAAACAGTACAGAACTCTGATAGTGATACCAACATGGCACCCTCTCTAGAAAGTCTTTGTTGCATAGCAACTGATTTCAAGGATATGTCAAAGGATATTCTGCTTGTAACAGAACATCATGACTCAGACACACAGGTAAAGATGTCCTTTGCATGTTTTCATTCTTTTAGATATTATGTACAAATGATGAAAAATACCCTTGTATAAACTTTCAAGGTCAAAATATTTGCCGAAAACAACTGAGAACTTTAAACAGGGTATGTCATGTCACGGTGGGTAATCTTGCAACGCAGAACAATATGTTTTTTCTATAATTTCGTGTGATATAGATTACATATCACAAAAAGGGGAATGTGATGCAGTGTAAGGATTCAATAGCTATGAGTTTTATCCAAAATAAGAGAGTCATATATTTTTATAGAGCTGAAAAAACGATCAGCGTGATCCATGTAGATGAAAGTGACAGTAGAACGCCAATCGTTTTTATGCATTATAAAAAGCTGATATTCACCTTATTTTGGATACAACTCATAACTAAGACATTCTTACACTGCATCACATTCCCCTTTTTGTTATAAATAATCTATATTGCACAAAAATAAAGAAAAATCTATTGTTCTGCGTTGCGAGATTACCCACCGTGCATGTACATGTGTGATAAAAAAACAGTATCATGGGGTCAAGGTCACTGGTATAAATTTACCTTGGTTTTGTATAATAAATCCGGTTTCCTCCTGCTCCTTGAACCCCCTCACACCAACATCTGAGCCAACATGAGACATTGATGTAAGTTGTGTAACTTGTTTGTTAAAATGTTGAAAAATGAATAAAGTTTACCCACCGTGCATGTACATGTGTGATAAAAAAACAGTATCATGGGGTCAAGGTCACTGGTATAAATTTACCTTGGTTTTGTATAATAAATCCGGTTTCCTCCTGCTCCTTGAACCCCCTCACACCAACATCTGAGCCAACATGAGACATTGATGTAAGTTGTGTAACTTGTTTGTTAAAATGTTGAAAAATGAATAAAGTTTAAATTTTAAAATTTTATAATAAATATATACATGTATATGGTTACTCTATCTAAAGCAAACTTGGTTCACTTCATTTTTTAGCGAGCTTATGCGATACCATGTTGTCCGGCGTCCGGCCGTCCGTCTGTCTGTTAACAATTTTTTGTGATCGCAACTCCTCTGTAACCATAAATGATAGAATCCTAATTCTTTTTGCATTTAGTTTTTCCACGGTCTAGTTGTGCACCTGATATTTTGTTTGGGCCTCTGACCCCCAGGGTCTTAAAAAATGGGTGTGGTCATTTTCTCCTATAGAAGTCTATGTAATCTAGTGAACACCAGTTCTCAGAAAGTATAATTGATATAGAGTTCATTCTTTTTGCATTATAATCAGTCTCTGGTATAGTTGTGTAGGAGATATTTTGTTTTGGCCTCTGACCCCAGGGTCTTCGAAAATGGGTGTGGTCATTTTCTCCTATATAACTCTATGTAATCTAGTGAACACCAGTTCTCAGAAAGTATAATTGACAGAGAGTTTATACTTTTTGCATTATAGTCTGTCTCTTGTCTTGTTGTGTACCTGACATTTTATTTGAGCCTCTGACCCAGAGGGTCATTGAAAATGGGTGTGGTCATTTTCTCCTATATAACTCTATGTAATCTAGTGAACACCAGTTCTCAGAAAGTATAATTGATATAGAGTTAATTCTTTTTGCATTATAATAGTCTCTGGTGTAGTTGTGTACCAGATATTTTGTTTGGGCCTCTGACCCCCAGGGTCTTTGAAAGTGGGTGTGATCATTTTTTCCTATATAACTATGTAATCTTGTGAACTCCAGTTCTCAGAAAGTATAATTGATAGAGAGTTAATCCTTTTTGCATTATAATCATTTTCTGATCTAGTTGTGTACCTGGTATTTTGTTTGAACCCCTGACCTCCAGGGTCTTCGAAAATGGGTGTGGTCATTTTCTCCTATAACTTTTTGTAATATAGTGAAAACCAATTCCCAGAGAGTACAATATGATAGAGAGATAATTCTTTTTGCATTATAATCAGTCTGTGGTCTATTTGTGTGCCTGATATTTTGTTTAAGTACCTGACCTCCAGGGTCTTAGAAATGGGTGTGGTCATTTTCTCCTACATGTGTATAAGTCTACATGTATGTAACATAACCTTGTGAACACCCAGAACACCCAGAAAGTATTATTGATAGAGAGTTTATTCTTTTTGAATTATAATCAGTCTTTCGTCTATTTGTGCTCAGGATATTTTTTTAGCCTCTTTACCCCAGGGTCTTAGAAATGAGAGTGGTCATTTTCTCCTATATAAGTCTATGTAACCTTGTTAACACCCAATTTTCAGAAAAAGTATTATTGATAGAGAGTTAGTTCTTTTTTTTAATTATAATCAGTCTCTGGTCTATTTGTGTGCTTGATATTTTTTTAGCCTCTTTAACCCCAGGGTCTTTGTAATTGGTGTGGTCATTTTCTCCTTTATGAATCTATGTAAACTTGTGAACACCCAATTTTCAGAAAGTAAAACTGATAGAGAGTTAATTCTGTTTCAATTATAATCAGTCTCTGGTCTATTTATGTGCCTGATATATATATATATTTTTTTTGCCTCTTTAACCCAGGGTCTTTGAAAAGGGTGTGGTCATTTTCTCCGATGTAATTTTTCGTAATCTTGTGAACAACACTTCTCAGAAAGTATAATTGATAGAGACTTAGAGATTTAATTCTTTTTGCATTACCATGAGTCTGTGGTCTAGTTGTGTACCTGAGGTTTTGTTTGAGCCCCTGACCCCCAGGGTCTTTGAAAATATGTGTGGCCATTTTCTCATATGTACATGTAAGTCTGTGTAATCTTGTGAAAACCAGGTATCAGAAAGTATAATTGATGGAGAGTTAATTTTTTTTGCATTATTATAAGTCTGTGGTGTTGATGTGCACCTGATATTTTGTGTTAGCCCCTGATTGATCCCCAGGGTTTATGAAAATGGGTGTCACTTTAGTGAATTAAAAAAAAAACCAGTAGAGCTTCAGTCTCATCAGAGACTTCTGGTTTTTTGACTGCGTCTTTCTTTTGGTTTTAAAAGTTTTTACCTCATGACTTTGACCCTTGATTTTGATCTTCTTGTGTAAAGCTATAATCCTTTGCTTTACTTTTGACTGGTCAGTGATACAGCTTGTCCATTGCATGTTGTCTTAACAGTGTCTATGGTTACAGTGAAACATTCTTGTGTGCTTACAGAATTAGCTTCCTCCATCTGGGTGCTATTTTGATCATCCCTCTTTTCAGCGCTATATAACAACTTACATCGGTAATATATTTTATAAGAATATAGTTGTCATGGAGCCCAAACATCCCCCAAAAATTCATCGTGTACATATATTTTGTGACATTATTTTATAGTGTAACCCTTAAGCAGTGGATGACATTCAAAACTGTTAACTGGGTTCACAGACCAATCAAATGTACAGGATTTTAAAATGAGGTATGATTGATAAATAAATAAATGATTCAAAATTGATGTAACTTTTCTTCTTAATTACAGATAGGTCATCTGATAGTAAAGCAGCTAGAAGCTTTAGGGATGGCCAGTGGTCTGCAGGATTTATATGGTCTGCTGAAGGAGGACAAGGACCTACTAACCGTCTCACTACGTATGTCATATTATTGCTCATTTATCCATACCTTATACAGCTTGGATTTTATTTAAGTTTAGTTTCGCTTTAGGTCAGGTCAGGTAGTGAAGAACATTAAAATGAAAGGGAGAAAAACTTGGTGATGTACATGTATGTCACAATGTAGAAATTACACACAATTACTAATACAATGTAATGAGAAAACTTAATTTGAAAATACTTTGCATTTTGCTGGGCTTAACTGAAAGAAAGTAGACGAAATTTGAAAAAACATCAAGTTGATCTAATTGCAAAAATTTTGCAATATTCGAATTCAGCACCCCCGAAAATGGTTTATTCTAAAAGAATAAACTACGAATATTAGACTTTTCAAAATATAACGCAAGAATACATTAAAAAACGATCATAAAATCAATGTTGTATTGCCACGTCGCTGCTAGCTTGTTTGTTTTGCGGGCTGAAATCATGACTTCACAATAGCGTCACCTGATATGTGATACAGATGTCACTCACATAGCTGTATACCATGGGCCTTCTCTGTAGAACACATGCGGATATGAGAAAAATTATTTCATTTGGGCATTATGAAATTGTATTCTGTTAGTTCTTTACAGGAGCATATCAGATATGTTATATTATTGTGGTATTAGGAAATTGTATTATGTTAGTTCTCAAAAGCTTCTTTATAGGAGTTAGTTTCCAAAGTTTGAGATAGAAGAAAAAATACAATGTATACTTGTAAACGTGATAATTTTTTTTTGGGGGGGGGGGTATTTTCTCACTTTTGTGATTGTATTTTTATCGCATGAAAATTATAACCAGTATAAAAGACTGAAGGAATTACTCCCCTTGCGCACTGCTGCAATGGTTATTTTGCAAAAATTTCCCCCAGCAAAAATAAGAATGTTGGTAGATCTAGTAAATTTTTTATTTCAGATTTACTTCATGCTATACATAAGTTGGGAAAAGCGGGAAACAATACATTTGCAGCGGTAACTAAAGTAACAGAAAGAGATAAGGTGGACCCTTCTCATCCTGTTTATGGCCTTAAAAGGGATCTGATCAAGCTCATAGGAAATATGGTCTATCAGCACAGAGCAAACCAAGACATGGTAGGTCTGATTGTTATCGTGAGTATGGTCTGTGAGCATAGAACCATTGATTTTTGGGGGGGCCCAATTTACCACCAAGTATTGGTGGTTTCTCCTTTCAAAATTTGGCTTTATTTTCCCAAAATATTAAAAATAAATTCCCAATTTGAAAGTCCTAAAATTTTCGTTTCCAAATAGAAATTATTTTGAAATTGATGTAATGATAGTTTGAGTGCTTTAACATTATCCAAATTTTTTATTGACTGATTTTTAACAAGTCTTTGAGTGTTAAATATAAGAAGTATATTTGGTCTGAGATTTCCAATTTATCCCAAAATGTACCATAAGGGTAGGGATGGCTTTTAAAAATGGCAAAAAAAAATGAAATCTATTGTTGATCTAAGCAGCATATTTTACATTTAAGCAATGTATAAGAAGTTAGAAGGTGCCCAGCATATTTTACATATAAGCAATGTATAAGAAGTTAGAAGGTGCACAATTCAACACAAAATTGAGGAACATGACCCTTTATTTGAATTTGATCTGTATTTCTCAATGTAAAGCTATATCTAAGAAATAAATATATTCCCTGTTACAGTTTTCATTTAAATGTCAGGCAAGCATAAATAAAATATTGATTTTTTTTCCAAGTTTGAAGGGGCACAACTCTGCATGAAATTGAGCCATATTCAAACCTAACCTGTAATTTTTGGTATAATAGCTACATTCAAGAAATGAATTTATTATCTGTGACAGTTGTCCTTGTAATGTCAAGAAACCACAAAATTTTGAATAATTCTAAGTTTCAAGGGGCATAACTCTGCACATAATAGAGGGACGTCACCCATATTCGAACTTGACCTGTATTTCTTGGTGTAATATCTATATGCAAGAAATGTATTGATTATCTGTTACGGTTTCCCTTTAGACATCTGGAAACCACAAAATTTAGAATTTTTCTAAGTTTCAAGGGGCATAACTCTGCACAAAATTGAGGGACTTGACCCATATTCGAACTTGACCTGTATTTCTTGGTGTAAGAGCTATATCCAAGAAATGAATTGATTATCTGTAACGGTTTTCCTTTAAACATCTGGAAACCACAAAATTTTGAATTTTTTTAAGCTTCAAGGGGCATAACTCTGCACAAAATTGAGGGACTTGACCCATATTCGAACTTGACATGTATTTCTTGGTGTAAGAGCTATATGCAAGAAACGAATTGATTATCTGTAACGGTTTACCTTTAAATGTCCGGAAACAAGAAAATTTTGAATTTTTCTTAGTTTCAAGGGGCATAACTCTGCACAAAATTGAGGGACTTGACCCATATTCAAACTTGACCTGTATTTTTAGTGTAAGAGCTATATGCAAGAAATGAATTGATTATCTGTAACGGTTTACCATTGAATGTCCGGAAACCACCAAATTTTGAATTTTTCTAAGTTTCAAGGGGCATAACTCTGCACAAAATTGAGGGACTTGACCCATATTCGAACTTGACCTGTATTTCTTGGTGTAAGAGCTATATCCAAGAAATGAATTGATTATCTGTAACGGTTTTCCTTTAAACATCTGGAAACCACAAAATTTTGAATTTTTTTAAGCTTCAAGGGGCATAACTCTGCACAAAATTGAGGGACTTGACCCATATTCGAACTTGACATGTATTTCTTGGTGTAAGAGCTATATGCAAGAAATGAATTGATTATCTGTAACGGTTTACCTTTAAATGTCCGGAAACCAGAAAATTTTGAATTTTTCTTAGTTTCAAGGGGCATAACTCTGCACAAAATTGAGGGACTTGACCCATATTCAAACTTGACCTGTATTTTTAGTGTAAGAGCTATACGCAAGAAATGAATTGATTATCTGTAACGGTTTACCATTGAATGTCCAGAAACCACCAAATTTTGAATTTTTCTAAGTTTCAAGGGGCATAACTCTGCACAAAATTGAGGGACATGACCCATATTCGAACTTGACCTGTATTTCTTGGTGTAAGAGCTATATGCAAGAAATGAATTGATTATCTGTAATGGTTTTCCTTTAAATGTCCGGAAACCACAAAATTTTGAAATTTTCTAAGTTTCAAGGGGCATAAATCTGCACAAAATTGAGGGACATGACCCATATTTGAAATTGACCTGTTTTTTCTGGTGTTAGAGCTATATCCAAGAAATGAATTGATTATCTATAACGGTTTACCTTTAAAAGTCCGGAAACCACCAAATTTTGAATTTTTCTAAGTTTCAAGGGGCATAACTCTGCACAAAATTGAGGGACTTGACCCATATTCAAACTTGACCTGTATTTTCTGGTGTCAGAGCTATATCCAAGAAATGAATTGATTATCTATAACGGTTTACCATTAAATGTCCGGAAACCAGAAAATTTCGAATTTTTCTAAGTTTCAAGGGGCATAACTCTGCACAAAATTGAGGGACATGACCCATATTTGAACTTGACCTGTATTTCTTGGTGTAAAAGCTATATGCAAGAAATGAATTGATTATCTGTAACGGTTTACCATTGAATATCCAGAAACCACCAAATTTTGAATTTTTCTAAGTTTCAAGGGGAATAATACTCTGCACAAAAATGAGGGACATGACCCATATTCAAACTTGACCAGTATTTTCTGGTGTAAGAGCTATATCCAAGAAATGAAATGATTATCTGTAATGGTTTTCCTTAAAATATCTGGAAACCACCAAATTTTGAATATTTCTAAGATTCAAGGGGCATTACTCTGCACAAAAGTAAGGGACATGACCCATATTCGAACTTGACCTGTATTTCTTGGTGTAAAAGCTACATGCAAGAAATGAATTGATAATCTGTAATAGTTTTCCTTTAAATGTCCGGAAACCACAGGTGGGACGGACACACGCACGGACACACGCACGGACAAGTGCATCACTATATACCCCCACCATTATATGGCGGGGGTATAAAAATCACTGCAGAACAAATTAAGACATGGTAGTTCTGATTGTCATTGTGAGTATTGTCTGTGTGCATAGAGCATACCAAGACACGACAGGTGTGATCGTCATTTTGAGCATGGTCTGTGAGTATAGAATATACCAAAGCATTGTTATTGTGAGTTAGTTCTGTGCGCATAGAGCATCTGAAGATATGGTAGGTCTGATTGTAATGATGAGTATGGTCTGTGAGCACAGAACAAATCAAGATATGGTAGGTCTGATTGTCATTATGAGTATGGTCTGTGAGCACAGAACAAATCAAGACATGGTAAGTCTGATTGTCATTATGAGTATGGTCTGTGAGCACAGAACAAGTCAAGACATGGTAGGTCTGATTGTCATTATGAGTATGGTCTATCAGCAAAGAACAAGTCAAGATATGGTAGGTCTGATTGTCATTATGAGTATGGTCTATCAGCACAGAACAAATCAAGATATGGTAGGTCTGATTGTAATTATGAGTATGGTCTGTGAGCACAGAACAAATGAAGACATGGTAGGTCTGATTGTCATTATGAGTATGATCTATCAGCACAGAACAAATCAAGACATGGTAGGTCTGATTGTAATCATGAGTATGGTCTGTGAGCACAGAACAAGTCAAGACATGGTAGGTCTGATTGTCATTATGAGTATGGTCTGTGAGCACAGAACAAATCAAGACATGGTAGGTCTGATTGTCATTGTGAGCATGGTCTGTGAGTATAGAACAAACCAAGACATTGTAGGACTGATTGTCATTATTAGTATGGTCTGTGAGCACAGAACAAATCAAGACATGGTAGGTCTGATTGTCATTATGAGTATGATCTATCAGCACAGAACAAGTCAAGACATGGTAGGTCTGATTGTCATTATGAGTATGGTCTGTGAGCACAGAACAAATCAAGACATGGTAGGTCTGATTGTCATTATGAGTATGGTCTGTGAGCACAGAACAAGTCAAGACATGGTAGGTCTGATTGTCATTATGAGTATGGTCTGTGAGCACAGAACAAGTCAAGACATGGTAGGTCTGATTGTCATTATGAGTATGGTCTGTGAGCACAGAACAAGTCAAGACATGGTAGGTCTGATTGTCATTATGAGTATGGTCTGTGAGCACAGAACAAGTCAAGACATGGTAGGTCTGATTGTCATTATGAGTATGGTCTGTGAGCACAGAACAAGTCAAGACATGGTAGGTCTGATTGTAATTATTAGTATGGTCTGTGAGCGCAGAACAAGTCAAGACATGGTAGGTCTGATTGTCATTATGAGTATGGTCTGTGAGCAGAGAACAAGTCAAGACATGGTAGGTCTGATTGTCATTATGAGTATGGTCTGTGAGCACAGAACAAGTCAAGACATGGTAGGTCTGATTGTCATTATGAGTATGGTCTGTGAGCACAGAACAAGTCAAGACATGGTAGGTCTGATTGTCATTATGAGTATGGTCTATCAGCAAAGAACAAGTCAAGATATGGTAGGTCTGATTGTCATTATGAGTATGGTCTATCAGCACAGAACAAATGAAGACATGGTAGGTCTGATTGTCATTATGAGTATGATCTATCAGCACAGAACAAATCAAGACATGGTAGGTCTGATTGTAATCATGAGTATGGTCTGTGAGCACAGAACAAGTCAAGACATGGTAGGTCTGATTGTCATTATGAGTATGGTCTGTGAGCACAGAACAAATCAAGACATGGTAGGTCTGATTGTCATTGTGAGCATGGTCTGTGAGTATAGAACAAACCAAGACATTGTAGGACTGATTGTCATTATTAGTATGGTCTGTGAGCACAGAACAAATCAAGACATGGTAGGTCTGATTGTCATTATGAGTATGGTCTGTGAGCACAGAACAAATCAAGACATGGTAGGTCTGATTGTCATTATGAGTATGGTCTGTGAGCACAGAACAAGTCAAGACATGGTAGGTCTGATTGTCATTATGAGTATGGTCTGTGAGCACAGAACAAGTCAAGACATGGTAGGTCTGATTGTCATTATGAGTATGGTCTGTGAGCACAGAACAAGTCAAGACATGGTAGGTCTGATTGTCATTATGAGTATGGTCTGTGAGCACAGAACAAGTCAAGACATGGTAGGTCTGATTGTAATTATTAGTATGGTCTGTGAGCGCAGAACAAGTCAAGACATGGTAGGTCTGATTGTCATTATGAGTATGGTCTGTGAGCAGAGAACAAGTCAAGACATGGTAGGTCTGATTGTCATTATGAGTATGGTCTGTGAGCACAGAACAAGTCAAGACATGGTAGGTCTGATTGTCATTATGAGTATGGTCTGTGAGCACAGAACAAGTCAAGACATGGTACGTCTGATTGTCATTATGAGCATGGTCTTTGAGTATAGAACAAACCAAGACATGGTAGGTCTGATTGTAATTATTAGTATGGTCATTGAGCATAGAACAAACCAAGACATGGTAGGTCTACCATTAAATGTCCGGAAACCAGAAAATTTCGAATTTTTCTAAGTTTCAAGGGGCATAACTCTGCACAAAATTGAGGGACATGACCCATATTTGAACTTGACCTGTATTTCTTGGTGTAAAAGCTATATGCCAATCGGAACAAGCGTTACAAAATCCCTCCATCACAAAAGGGCCGAAACTATTCAAACCAACCATTTCATTAACTCTATGACTTACCGGTCAGTAATGCGCCCACGGCCTATAATCATAGGGCAATAGGCCGTGGGTTTCCGACAATGTTTCTTATTAGACTTCCAACTTAAACATTGGTCATAACTTTTGAAAGCTAAGTGACAGGGCTTTCGTTGAAGATATGGCCGATTTGGTGATTTCTTACATGAAGTAATAACCCATATTTAATGCACCAAAATGCATCTTTTAGATATATTTCATTTCTATCAGTGGTACTGTAAACTGAAATGTTAGATTGTAAAATAACATTGGCTCATGAATTTTTAAAAAAAATCTTATCTATAATATTGTGTATCCACATTTTGAGAAGAACTTCCTTTCTCATAATTGCTGAAATAGCATTTTTGATAGTGATCGTATCTTATACCATAAAATATCTATTTTTGTCCCATTTAGTTCATAGTATATGGGTCAAATAAGAAAAGTCTGGTGAAATTTTATGAGTTCATTACACATGCCTTTTACTATGTTTTTTATAGCTTCATTTGATTATGAGAATGGGAAGGAGTAATTTTGTGACTCTTGAAATATTTCAAAGGACAGAAATCATACATGTAGCAATTTGATGGTGGTCATAATTAGAAAGCAAGTGCTTGACGATGCGCCAGTGTTTATTTATCTTTGCCTGCATGATCTCGAGTTTCTATATGTTTTTTTTAGCTCACATGATCCAAAGTCTTAAATAAGTAGCATGGAAGAATCTATCAACAAGGAATGTGCATGATTATAAAAGATTCAAAATGAGGTGTTTATTGTTTAAGTCAAAATATGGAGCTTTCCACTTTTAAAAAGTCTAGAAAAGGGAAGCTTTCTATAAAAAAATCAAAATTAAGAGCTTACAACGAAAGAGTCAAATTGAGAAATTAACTTTTAAAGAGTTTTAACAATGAGTTTAACTCTTAAAGATTCAAAATAAGGAGCTTTCTAAAATAGAGTTTAAGAGTTTTTCAGTTGAAAATATGTAGCTTACTGTTGAAGCCAAATTTAGTAGGTCACTGGTTGAAAGAGTCAAGAAGAGTCAAGATGAGTGTCATGACTTTTATGAGTGTCATAACTTTTAACCATGGTATTATATAAAGTAAAGATCAAAGTGAACAGAAATGGTACGTAAAATAGTGTCTTATCCGTCACTTAAAAATTTAGCACGGAGCTGAATGACATGTCTCAATATGATGACCTACAACTAAAGTAAGTGTCATGTCCTTGACCCAATGTCATATGTTTTAGTCCAAGATGAAAAGCATTGTTACATCTTGAATGCCTTTGTCATAATTATTTTTTCATTCCCATACGATACTTTTTATGATATTAATTCCTTTTGCAAAGTTTGATCACAGTCAAAGGAGGCCCAAATTGGTTTTGGGGTGAACATTTCAAGGTCAAACTGAGAATATATAGAACAATTTTTCCTGTTTTGTAGCTTTATACGTATATGTATTTTTAGAAATATGTTTTCAAGTACAAAAATGTATTGGCTTTCCAACAAAGCTTGGTCGATATCAACACTAGATAACTCAAGATGCAACACAACTCATATTCATTCAAAAATAGGAAAATTCCATTATAACACATATGAACTTGACCAATCAAAAGCCTTTCTGCATATATTCGCGGGAAAAGCCGAGAGTTCTTATTATAAGAATTTGGGGGAAATTAGAAGAAACTTCTAAAAAGTTCCATTAAAGGAGTACTAGTATATATGGTTTAAATAATTAAGAGGCCCCCTAAAAGCGACTTCTCCAAATTTAAATTTTGTTGTCATTTTTAGAGAGTTAAATATCTATATCTTGAGAAATCTAGTCATAAAAACTGCTCCTCGCTTTCTAAGACATTGTAAAATTTGCATAAATATCATGAAAACTGGTAAATTTGTCAATTTTTCATGAAAAATAACATAATTCTTGATTATTTCCATTGAGATATCATTGAGCGGGATTATGAACAACTTTTTAGCTCACCTCACAAAGTGAGAGGGAGCTTATGCTATCACCCTGTCGTCGGCGTCTGTGTCGGCGTCCGCATCCGCATCCGCACTAGTATGTTAAGAAGTTTTATTTCTCTATTATAAGTGCTAGGAAGTTCAAACTTGCACAGATGATGCGTCTTTAAGAGTAGATCACGAATCTACGTTCAAATGTAGGTCATGACCTACATTTTCCGCTTGAGTGCACATGTTAGTAAAATTTGGGTATCAATGTTAAGAAGTTTTATTTCTCTATTGTAAGTGCTAGGAAGTTCAAACTTGCACAGATGATGCGTCTTTAAGAGTAGATCACGAATCTTCGTTCAAATGTAGGTCATGACCTACATTTTCCACTTGAGTGCACATGTTAGTAAAATTTGGGTATCAATGTTAAGAAGTTTTATTTCTCTATTATAAGTGCTAGGAAGTTCAAACTTTCACAGATGATGCGTCTTTAAAAGTAGATCATGAATCTACATTCAAATGTAGGTCATGACCTATATTTTCCACTTGACTGCACATGTTAGGAAAATTTGGGTATCAATGTTTAGAAGTTTTATTTCTCTATTATAAGTGCTAGGAAGTTCAAACTTGCACAGCTGATGCGTCTTTAAAAGTAGATCACGAATCTACATTCAAATGTAGGTCATGACCTATATTTTCCCCATGACTGCATATGTTAAGAAAATTTAGGTATCAATGTTAAGAAGTTTTATTTCTCTATAATAAGTGCTAGGAAGTCCAAACTTGCACAGATGATGCGTCTTTATGAGTAGATCAAAAATCTATGTTCAAATGTAGGTCATGACCAATATTTTCCGCTTGAGTGCACATGTTAGGAAGATTTGGGTATCAATGTTTAGAAGTTTTAATTCTGCATTGTGAGTGCTAGGAAGTCCAAACTTGCACAGATGATGCGTCTTTAAGAGTAGATCACAAATTTACGTTCAAATGTAGGTCATGTCCTATATTTTCCGCTTGAATGAACATGTTAGGAAGATTTTGATATCAATATTAAGAAGTTTTATGTCTCTATTTTAAGTGCTAGGAAGGCCAAACTTGCACAGTTCGTGCATCTTTATGAGTAGATCACGAATCTACGTTCAAATGTAGGTCATGATCTATATTTTCCGCTTGAGTGCATACGTTAGGGAGATTTTGGTATCAATAGAGTACACCCATTCATGCAAAATTTGGGTCAGTAAATGAAATACTCTACTTTCCTTTTCTATTTTGTTTTTGTGTGGTATTATTTTTGCTTGTTCACAGTAGGACAGGTTTTCAAATTCAAAACTGTGTAATCTTTGACTCCTTTCTGTTTGCTGCCATGAGGTGAACTTCATAATATTTGATCACACTATGTTTCCTATTGCATGCACTTAAAGATGTGCATAGGGAACAACATATCAAAATATGAAAGTTGTTCAGATGACTAAATGGAAGTTTGTCGAAAATTAGCCTCAAAATGGCGTTTTTCCAGAAAATTGGCAAAATATACCTTTTTTGAAGCCGAATTTCTAAAAGATTGAGAACGGAAATTAAAAGTTAAGCATCATTTCATAAGTAGCACAAATTGTAGAATAAATATTGGTGCAAATTCATTACTTCATGAAAAAATTTAAGATTTTGCTCTGAAAGGGGGCCGCATTACTAATTTAACTATATATAATCCTTTTGTGACTACGCACAGTCTTATCGATTTTTTTTTCTCATTAATTTCTTTGTTGCATTTATCAATTTGGTAAGAAAATAAAGAAACAAAGTTTTATATCCTCAACGCTGGACGGTGAGAAACTTTTAGCCCACTGGCACCCCAGACCCTGGCATTCTAAGTATCCAAACGTTGTGATCGCGTAAATGGATCCAAGGATCAAGAAATGTCATCAGGGATTTTGAAGGCATAGGGTTCACTGTACTGTATCACTCACTAAAGTAATTGATCTTAGAGTAAAACTTGTTGACAAAAAATATCATGTATATATTACTTTAATCTGCAATATTTAAATTTAGAATTGCGATACCAAAGCGTTGTTTTGACGACATGTCCAATTTTTGTTAAGTGGATAATTGCGAGGACATCAGAATGCCTGTCTCTCTGTGTTTTTCACTTGTCACGAAAACGTTTCTTTCATAAGGATAATTCAATGTAGATCTTTTTTATTGTGGAATCTGACGGAATAAATTCGGAACTTTCTTGCATTGACAGCCTCCCGTCTACTCTTCCATTGACAGCATCCGGTTTACAAATCTAGTAACACGTAAACTGCAACTGACCAAAGGAGACTTCCTATCCACTCCGAGACAAAAGGTCAAAGGATAATAAGGTCAAATTTGGTAAATAGTGTGGTGATTACTAACTTGTGATTGAAATAAAAAAGATATTCAGTCAGAAGAATCCATACCGTTTGGCTAAAGAAACATGAACGTTCATTTGATGATTACCATAAACACAGACAGACAGACAGTCAGACAGATGATATTAAATGCATCAGACAGACAATCAGCTTGAAAGACTGGAATCTTTACATTAAAATTGTAGGGCGTGAATATCAATGAAAGTTTTGGTATTGAAGCACTAGGAATTACTATATATAAACTTTGCAAGTCGATGAATTTTGGCATTGCACAATAATTCATCAAATTGCAATTAAACGGGTACTATTTTAACAAAGGCTGAATTTAGAAAGTAATCGTTTGACTATTGAATAACGGTATCTGTCACAAAGAAGTAGACTGTGGGCCTGTTTGCATCTGTTGATTGAGCTGGTGCATTTCGACCACGTAGGTCTCCCAGGATCAGTCTTCAATGCAATTTCAATTTACCTATCATCTCTCCTTACGCTGTATCTCAATAACTTGTCTAAATATTGACTCTATTTTTCACAGGTACGTGAGATGGACGGAATAGCCTTAATTTTAGATCAAACAAACATCGATGGAAGAAATCCTTGTATCCTTTTAACAATCCAATCATTTAAAGCTGCAATCGTTTCATAGATTAATTGAAAAGAAATAACGTTAATATAACAGAGATGTGAAAATAGGGTCTTAGAGCGCTAAGTTTGTCAATATTTGACGTGAGAAGCCTCAGTAATTCTATTTACCCTGACTTTTTGTATTGGATAGATTCTTGTTCAAATACGTTGAAACCCTTCACTTTAATTTTCGGGTATTGCAACCTTTCATCTTTTTTAACAGCTACGTAATTGTCGAGTAAAAAGATCCTTCGACCCTTTCTGTTTTACTTTAAGTGGTACAAGACGCCATCGGTATAATTTAAGGACAATGTTACTAACATATTTATCAAAGATTCCTTTGAACAACAGATTTTTACATAGAAATATCTTCGTCCCTTTCAGTTTTAGCTTCACTAGCACCATGTGTGACATTCTTGTCATAGGGTGTCGCCATTGTTGAAGTTGTTATATCTAAAAAAAATTAACGATATTTCGGGAAATCCGTTGTTTACCACTATTGATGAAGATAACAAATGAATGAAGAATGATATATACATGTATATATATTGGTGGCTATATAAGCTGTTAAGTACAGGTCCACGTAAGGATCAGAGCAGTTCAAAACCTTAAAATTTTTGCAGACCTTTTTTTTTTTTTGCCTTGAAAACTCCGATCAGCGTCCATATGAATGTTCTCTAGGGATTTTCCTCATACTTGGACGGTGAAGAAATTTATAGGGGTAGCAAATTTGGTTGAATTATATAGAGAAATTTTCCCGCCATTTTTCCCCTTCATAATCCTTTATTAGTTATCAGGTGAATATCTCGCTTCACAATCGCTACCTTCAGAAATGATTATCATATGTTTGATTTTTACCACATATATGTCTCAAAACAGAAATAAAATGTTTTGCAAAAAAAAAAAAAAAAAAGATGTATCACCCCTGCCTGATTATCACGTGGACCTATAGTTAAATTTTTGGCATTAAGAAAAAGAAAAAAAACTCTGATGGTTAGATAGGGAGTTTTAAAATTGCAAAAGATGACATGAAATATAATACAGGAAGCATCGTAAAAATATTTACTTGCGAGAAATGATACACAATGTATTTCTAAGGATGTTTAATGCAGATTTGAGAGTCTAAAATTTGTATAACCCACCATCAATTCCTTTGCATTCTCCGTCATTCCATTACACTTTTCAATGTCCAAATAATGATTTCTTGTATAATTTGTAAACATGTATTTGTATTATGTTCTTAACATTATGTCTAGTTATAACACAGTGGGCGGTCCTGGCCATTCGTAACCTTTGTGACAATAACCAGGAAAACAAAGCAGTTTTAGCGTCTCTGAAAATGGAAGGTTTGGACAGGAATGCGTCTATCCTGGAGGAGATGGGAATCAATGCTGAAGTACGGGGAGACAAGGTGTACGTGAAACCCTCAGGAAAGTGATGTGGATCACTCCACCATGGACATACAAGGTATCAGTCCACGAAGTCACCGAGCGACGACAGAGCTTTCCGTCGAGAAAACTCCGAGACGAGATGCGGCACATAACAGTGTTATAAGTCCGTGATTCAATAAGTAGTGGATAAAGGGGACTTTCATAACCTATCATGTAGTAACAAACTCATATGTCTTCTTTCAAATTTGAAACTAACTCACGTAACAGGGCACTTCAAAGAAGGATCGCCAGTAACGCCAATGAACATCATCATTTAACATCATCTTCAGCTAATTATACTTGTACTGACTGTGATGGCATCATGCTTATGTCACATGAGGTTATATGCATTGACGGGCTCGCGAGGTGACCAGAATCCAAATGATGCCAATGACCATAATCTAAGACATGTTGCAAATACTTGTACAGAAAGGAGCACCTATATAACCATTATTTTGCATTTTTATAAAACCTTGGCGCAGACTCGGATGCAGACAGAGACACGAATGACCATCATCTTAGACCTTTAGCAAATACTAGAACTGGCAGGCCAATGACAGGCAAATGCGGATACTGACTTCGACGCCAGTTGCCGTAGTCTTAGACATTTTGCAAGTCCTTTTACTGATAGGGACTTTCAATGACCATTATCTGAGGCACATGGCAAAATCCTAAATTACTAACAAGGACGTTAGTGACCATCGTCTTGGTCATTTTGCAAATGCTTCTACTAATAGGGGCACCAATGACAATCATTTTAGACTGTTTACAAAGAGGGCGCCAGTGGCTATCACCTACAACCTTAAAAATATAATTCCTTATGTAAAGTCCTATGCCGTTTGATATGTGTCAAATCTAATTTTTATTTACGATGTATTGTAATTGAAATATTTACATACATGCCTCTTTATACTTTGATTTAATACGGCTTCTTTCAACTTTGATTTCATACGTTTTATTTCCACGTTATAATCATATAACGCTCATCTTGTATTTATCATTCTGAATTAGTTTATGTTTACATCTACATCTATCGTATTTTCTGGGAACCACATGTTCAAATTAATGAATCAAAATATGCAAGAAATTACTGAATAAATCTTACATGCCAGATATTTCATTTCATTTTATTGAAGTTATTTCCTCCTTGAATTACAGCTTACGGTACAACAGCGTTGTATGATCATAATTGGGTTTGATGACCATTTATACAGAAAGAAATGTTCGAAGTAGCCAGAATGAAGCAAATGTTTATTCAAATTAAACTGAAAATATTCTACACTATTACTTTCCCCACTTTGATATGCCGGTTAAGTTGTGTTTGACCACGTTGTTTCATTTGACTGATCTCGGCGAAATACGACTCGCAAACAAGGACATTATCGGCACATGCTTGCAATAGATTTGAAGTGCAGAAAATCCGATGCCATAGTAGGAGTCTGAGCGAAATCTATATGGCAATCAAGAACATGGTGAAATAAACAAAAGTTGTATGTCATACATCTCCACAAACAAAATACATAAAGTTTTAATGCACACACCTTTGAGTTGTGATCCAGTCACATGTCAACATTGTCCTTGGTTTTTGACAAGGTCATTCTGTGAGTACTCTATTTTGCACAGTGTTGCGTACATTTCAGCGATGACTCTACTACAGGACTTCACTGGTCAGTCATACCATATACTTCATGCAACCTGTTGTTGATGGTCAGTAAGTGCTTGTTTTGTTGAAATAAAACTGAAAGGAAACGGTCAGCTTTCTACCCTGACCTGACCTGACCACTATTAAGTTATTCATTTGTATTGATACTGAGAGAATCAAACACTTTACGTGTAAAATTTCATATAATATCTCGTATGTGGGTACAGTGTGTTCTATAGTATTGTGATTGTTGTTTATTTGTGTGGTTGTTTTGCCGTATCCTTTGTTTGTTACAATTCTTTCGTGTTCGCTGCAGATTTGTCTTGTTAGAGGTAATTTCCCTATTCTTTTTTATTTTTTTTTTATAAGATACAGTGTGTATCACCATTTCCTATATAAAGGTAGAATGATAGCATTGTAACATCGCCTCTTCTTGACCTCGGCAATCGCCTTAGTCATATTTACAAAATATCACACCTTATTCACCTCGTAAAAAGTCCATAATTGTGTATTATCAGGGTTGTATCTCATCAGCTGGGAATACATTTCAGGGTTTTTTTCATGTTTCCTTGTTTTTTGTTTTTTTTTTGTTTTTTTTTTTTCTTTTTTTTTTTGTTTGTTTGTTTGTTTGTTTGTTTTGTTTTTTTTTTTTGAGAATTTTAAAACGTTTGAAACTTTGTTTCTGTGGACTCGGTTTGCAGAGTTATGCCCCATACATATGAAGATGCCTGTTATACTAATAGTATATTGAGGAAGCGGCCCAATGCCACAGTATGAAATTTGATTACCTCTGAATTAGGAGAAAGTATTTCCTAATAAGGAGACAGACTGTGACAAAGGGTTTGGAACTGTAAAACATGAGCGACTGTAGAGCCGATGACTGACTTTGACCTGTATTACCCCGATATGGTTTGCAATTTGTTGTTCATTGACGTCATATACAAAGAATCATATTTAATGTACTTTAGTTTCAAAAGGGGTGGTCCGCTAGAATGGATTGCATCTATAGAGATCATCTTTTATCTCTGGGGCAATTTTAAGGGCAAAATGTGTTAAAGTTTTCAGATAGGATCTTGACAGGTACTTTTTGCTTCCTTATTTTTGTTCTTTATGGATAACCATGCATGATATTTGTACCTAACTCAATTCAGCTATGGTCACAGCTAATTAGATTATGCCTTTCATGCAAGATTCGTATGTGACCTTCGATAAATTTGTTTAAAAAATGGTCATTTAGGACAGATTTCTTGTCCGTAAAAAGTCAAGTTTTAGTTTTGTCCATAAATGAATACTAGTACATTCTAAAACAAAATGAAACTCTAGTCGTGAAACCTAAAGAATCGAGGACATTCCCGCTGGTTTTAATTTAAACAAAAAAGATTCCGTGCCACCTGTTTATGAAAACAAATGGACATGGTTCAGTGATTGAAAGTCAAACACAAAACCTAAAATCGCGATCAATACACAACCCCCCCCCCCCCCCCAAAAAAAAAGGTGCGGGCAACAGACGAAGACGAAGAAAACGCGGACAATATCCACAGAGTCCAGTGAGTGTAAAAACGAAATATAGCATAGGTGGTACCATAGGTGGCGCCGTATAAAAAATAATTTCAAAACGGAAACATGCTGCCATGTTCATCGTATTATGGCCATAAAATCGGAATTAGGAAAAGAAAACCTCTTAAAAAGTATTTGTACCGCGTGGAATGAATCCAGAGGATGCATTCCGTCAGAAATACTTGCATTATGCATCTCTATTTGATGAAGAAGATTACTTGTCCATGGCTTGCCAAAGTTAGAGTGAGCGCGTCACCAGGGACTAAGAAAAATAGGTCTCTGTGAAGTTTCGAGATATAGTATTCAATAACAATGCCCAATATATGAGTAAATTATCTTCATAGATATCTCTATTTAAAAAAAAAAGCGCCACTAAAATGAAGTTGCACTGCGACGCACTAAATATGCATGTATATATCAAAGGACTGGTGTTAGTATTATTTGTCTGAGCAAATAAAGATTTATACATTTATTTGAATATGCTCTTGGAATTCTTTTGGTCGTGATTTCATAGAATCTATCATCGAACCACTGATAGGAAAACCACAAAAAAATATACATTTAGAAATTGCTGGCTCATTCCTTATTCTAAACATCTTTAACAGGAAAAGGAAAAAATAAATTCTTGTGAAACTTTCAAACTCCCGCAAAACGAAAGTTCGACTGAGTTGAAATATTACAATGACCCTTTCACTATTCCATTTGAACGAAATATTTTACGGTACAAATCACAGACAAATTGCGGTAATTTACTTTCCGTATATACATTTACCTAAAATGACGACAACATCGTAATATATAAAAAGTGTAATTACTATGATGGTATCTCCGTAAATGGCTTTCCAAGGTGTGAGAAAAGAGAATTGTATCAAACTTTATACATACGAAACTCATTTACCTAGCCAAGTGGTTTTCAACACCTAATAAATTTCACTAGAAACGGTGCATTATCACTTATTTTTTATACCTTTTCCATCAGATTCAAAGATGATATCAACAAATGTTGAAAACAAAGTTGACTTATATGGTTATATCGAAATTAAAATATTTACGGATGTCATTGTGGTATTGTTAAGAGATGTACCGAACCAGAAGTGACTTCTCTCAGATTTATGTTCTCTAGGCTTATGACATTTTGATTAAGGCTCTTCATAATAGCAAATATGGTTCCAATTTGTTTGTTATAACAATAAATAAAGGGGATGGGTCTATATTCTGAAATATATCCTGTAAGTTATGTATATTTCCAATTTAAAACGTGTTCAAATTCAATAGCATCATTTCAGAACAGGTAAATTTGCTGCATGGACCAGACATGCACGTTTTGGGTACTTAACCCTCGTCAGTGATCAGTTATTTTTGGACGTATTAATGTCTTCTTTTCTTTAATTTCCAAAACAAACAAAAACAAAAAGACAACAAACCATTTATGAAATTAAAATTTTTTCCTTTTCTTTTGTTTATGAAATTATATATAATGGTCAAGTGTAATTGTCAATATTGAAATATATGTTCTATAGTATAAATTTGATTGTACTAGACATGTGTTTCGGATATTGAATCCTCGTCAGTAGTACTTACTGTCAATACCAAAGTGAATTTTCCAGGCGCCGTCTACAATATACTAGACTATGATTTACTCTTGCCAAAAATAAAGGCTCCAACTTTTGTGTAGGGTGTAAACAGAAGCGCATTTAAAAATATGGCAAAAACAAAACCCAAAATGTTGGAGGGTAGGTGCAAGGAGTTTAATTCTAAACACGACCTAAGATTATGCCGAAACCCCAGATAAGGACTGAGCTTTGCAATTAGGGAGATATCCCTTAGTTTTAGAAAGTTAGGTCCAATTTGATGGCAGAAAATTTTGGAACATATTCCAATGCATTGCGTAAACACCAAAAACTAGACGGGCGATATCCTTGGGACTAACAGTCCACCAACAGCGATACAAGCCTAGTGGTTGAAATTGTATGTTCTATCATACCAATTTCATTGTACTAGACACGTGTTTCGAAAATTGAATCCTCGTCAGTAGTACTTAATGTCAAAAATATTGAATGAAGCCAAAGCGAATTTTCCTGGCGCCGTCTACAATGTTGTCTTATAATTTCCTCTTGCAAAAAAATGAGCGGCTCCAATTTTGTGTAGGGTGTATTAAATCAGACAAAGCCTTTGAATCAACACATAAATTGAAATAATTACAAGAAAGGAAAGAAACGTATTATGAAGTTTGACTATTCATATACTGTAAGGATGCCATTGACTCGAGCACAACTAAACGACAAAACACGAAAACATAGAATACCAGGCGATAAGAACAATGATAAATTAAGACAAATCAGTGAATGAAAGTCAAACCCCAATCAGTGTCCAAAAATCACAATCAAATTCTTGAAAAAAGACACAACAAAGACAGGGAGCAGATTCCCAACAGTGATCACAGCGGAATGTATTCTCACAAGAAAAGGTAAAAAATGTCAAAAACACAGCACCATAGAAACACGAAGGGCAAGACTATTTAATGACCAATCCCCGGAGTGCAAGAACAGAATTATTGTAAGTAGCGCTATTAAATGCATGAATCATACAAGTATTACATATACAATGTAAGTACTATTGTCTTATTAAGTAGAATTGATTGAAAAGGAAGCCTAATCTCTAAGAAGACACTGAAACGTAGAAAATAAAGTGACCAAACCAATACCAAACAACAAGACAGAAGAAAATATACTTAGATAACAAGACCTGACCTCAACAGTAAGGAAAACATAAAATACAAATGACTAGAACACAAAAGGACACAAATCAAGAAAACAAGAACACAAAAACATCCAGAACAAGGAAACATTGATTGAACACAAAGCGGGAAGATAACAGCAAGACAACTCAACTCCAAAACATACAACACAGAGCTACACGATCACAGCAAGACAACTCCAAAACGTACAACACAGAGCTACACGATCACAGCAAGACAACTCAACTCGAAAACATATAACACAGAGCAACACGATCATAGCAAGACAACTCAACTCGAAAACATATAACACAGAGCAACACGATCACAGCAAGACAACTCAACTCGAAAACATATAACACAGAGCAACACGATCACAGCAAGACAACTCAACTCGAAAACATATAACACATGGCGACACGATCACAGCAAGACAACTCAACTCGAAAACATACAACACAGAGCTACACGATCACAGCAAGACAACTCAACTCGAAAACATATAACACATGGCGACAAGATCACACCCATTGATTTGAAACTTTTAATTACTTTTGTTACTTTTGAGTATGTTTTTATCAGATTGCATAATCAAAAGATTGATGATATACTGCAATACCATACCCTCATATAGACATCAAAATCACAGGAGGACATGATTAAGAATGACTTTATATATAATATTTATTTTTAACTTCGCATTCACACTTCATTTACTCAGAGAATTGTTCTCTCTCTACAATTTTACACAAACTAGAAGCAAAGTCGGCAAGTACAACGTGGAGTTTTGACTAAAATGCCGAAGCATGTAAGTGTTATGATTGGTTCATTTATCTTAGGAAATTAGTGTCTTAGTTTGGATATATCTTAGTAATTTTTATGTTATTTCATAGTGGATCGTGACATTGAAAGTCTATATGGGGATATGGAATTGCTGCATACCATCATTCTTTTGAGAATGAAATCTGATAAAACCATAGACCCCGGTAAAGACCCTAGATTATCTATATTTGTAGAAGAGATAAGTGGACTTTGATAGGTAGCGTTTGTCCGGTGTAAATTTTCATAACTAAAGTCGGAGGAGTAATTTTACCATTTTGCTTTGAAGAGATCTTACTGCATGTGAAATATGAGAAGTACCAGCTTTATTTGTAGAATTCACATGAGTCATAATTCTGAGGATCCCATTGCAAATACTAGTATCGATTGTCTTTCTTTTCTTTCAAGATTCTAACGTAATGAGTCTATTATAAGTCAAGTAGAAGTTATTAGGTAATATATTGCGTTGAGTCCCTCCTACGTCAAAATGAAGTTTCTTGTTTTTCGATACCTGCTGTAATTGATAGCTAATTAAACCAAACAAGTTTTAGAAAAGAATTGTGAACTTTTAAACTGATTTTGCAATAAATTATATCTTGGTAAAAATCGTAAACTAGACCTTAGAACAAACTTAAAGCGTTAAAGTCATTGTAAAAATAAAATGTACTGTGCATAAGCAGGACACTATTAACCGATTTTCTTTTTTTGCTTGGTTAAAAAAAAATATAGCTAAATATATAAATATATATATATATATAATATGAATCAAGGCAAAGCCTTTTTGTGCGAGCGGAGAGAAAATAGATATGATTATATAAAATAAAAAAAATCTTTCTTTTTAATTTTTAATATGATGGTTTATCTTATCTTACAAAACTTTCTATTTGATGATTGCCAAAAAAGGTAGTATAAGGCGAGTGGAAACACGGAAGCATTTGTAAACTTGATCTAGACCAGCAGATGAACATTTTAAGGGGGGGGGGGCTTAAAAAATATAGTTCTTTAAAAATATGGTTCTTTATAATTCATTTTTATTTTGTAAGAATAATGTTTAGGCTAGCTGAAAATAAATTACTTAAGAACAAAAGAAAAAACAAACATATTTCGACTTCTGACAGTACGAAACCACCCGAGACGAGAAAAGCAATCAGAGCGAAACGTCTCGTTTAAAACCGGAAACGTCGGATTTCCCGTGGTTACGCCACCTTGTTGATGCTTTATCGTTACCTGATTTACGAAAAATATTTTCAATAAATTTAACTTATAAACAAAAATTGAGTATAACATATACGTCTACTTGGAGTCGAAAAAAAATTTAAATGGCAATATCCAGCATCTCCGCAGCAACTCTGTCTGCGAGGGGACAAAAGTTTTTGAAAGCATAGTAGTACATTCTCATTCTTTGATTCAGCATATTTTCTCAGTAAGATATGTGTATACGCGTTACCATAAGGGCGAGCTTCGCTCGCAAAGGCCCTTCGGGCCTTTGCAGCGAGCTCCGCTCGCTATAATCCGTAGTTTTATCTACCCGTTAATTTAAAACTCGATATTTCTACCATAATCCTTGTCGTTACCCTCAAGTTATATACTCCATATATAGTATGATATACGGTCTCTGAATTTAGAAAACAAAAAAACTCCCCTCGTTAGTTATAAATGTAACTTCTTTGCATCGACATTAAACTAATTTATCAACATTTGTGTATGTTTTTGCATCCAAATGTTAGGACATACATCAATTGTAATTTCCTGTAATGATTACTGTAAAAGGCATCGCCTCAACTAGACTAAATCTTTTATAGATTCTACTTCAAAAAAATCTATTAAAAATCAACATTCCTATAGACTGAATACGGAAAGTTGGAACAAAGAAAATAAATTATATGTGTAAAATTTACATAACACAAGATCTGAAGAGAGTTTCTTGATTCTTATGGTGGTTCTTTAAAAGGACCACCACAGAAAATGCCAGTACAAGGCAAGTGTAACGACAGAGTGGAGTGTATCTCTGTTAGTCCTCGGGGATATCGTTCGACTAGTCTTACCGTGCTTCTGCATCGACTTGAAATTATAGATTTTCTGATACTAAAATTAGATGATAATTCTGAAACTAAGGAGTATCTAATTCATGGTATAGCACTGTCTTTACCTGGCTCTTTGACATATCTTTAAGGTCATATCTAGAATTCTATTCATATATACTACGCAAAAAAAGGATATTCATTAAGAGTTTGCATTGGATTACCATTGTAATGGGGACTTTGTTTTATCTACATATCTCTAGTATCATAACTGAGATAAACATCAATGTTTAAGTAAGTTGTCAGTATTTGTACAACTCTGAGCTACAAAAATGTCAACGGAGCCAAGTGTCTATTTCCGATCAATTTCTATAAAAAGCGAATTTCAGAAAAAATAGAATTTTGACCAAAAATTTACACGGAATGAGTAATTCATAATTAATCAGTAGAAATTGCATGTCTGATCCAAAGTTCACACTGATATTGTTGTGAAAATCCGGTATCCAAACTGAGCTCATCGCTGTAAACTAAAATCTGACATAACCCTTGGAAATGTTTGAAAACGCAAGAAAAAAAGTGAGAAAAATAAAAATTTACATTAAAATGAGGAATTTTAATAGAACAATCATTTAAAATTAAATGATAATCATGAGTTTACAGAATATTGAAGGTTTATTAAGTAAGGGCAATTTAAAAAGAAAAAAAAAGAGTTTGGGTAAAATAAGCATTTTATTCAAAATTGGAAATTGGGAAAATTAAAGAAAAATTACCAAAAAAATAACAGCAGTGACCAGACATTCTGTTTGACCGGTTTCTTTTTGTAATATTGTCCGTAGTTTAGCTCCAGTATTTTGATGACAATTACACTACACTATTTAGGACATAATAATTTTCACACTCTTTGGCCATATTACATTGTTTAGATTGAGGATCACTGACGAGGGTTAAGTACCCGAAACGTGCATGTCTGGTCCATGCTGCCAAATGACCCGTTCTTAAACGATGCTATTGAACATGAAGATGTTTAACATTTGAATGAGAATGATCCCTAACTTTTTTGTGCAGTATACTAGTATTCACTATTTAAATTTCCTCTCTTTCGACCAAGAGTATCAATGATGATACATGATTGATTGTTGAAATAAGCACACGGTGCACTTAATTATTATTATAGAACATATATTTCAATATGATAATTGCAACAGTAGCCGAGCAGTCTATCTTAATTCTAAAAGGTTAACACAAATACAATTTTCAAATTTCGAAATTCTTTAATGCTTGTTTTCAGTAACTATAAAATGCTATTTGTTTTCTCTAACATAAATTCCCGATACAATAACTACATTGGCAAATTTAACCAAAACTAGAAAGAAATAGCCATTTTTGAAAAAAAGAAACATTTTTTAACAACATTAATGTCCTTTTTTTTTTAAATGAATTCTTTCTTTCAGAAAATTCTGAGTGATGTTGTTCAGCTAGTTTCACGTTGTTTCGGCATCAGACTTGAAATATATTTGTAAATTCTCCGTCACAAAATTTAAATAAATGTTCTAAAACTAAGGGGTATCTCCCTGATTGCATGACTCTGTCATTGGTAGATTCTTTGGCAGAAATTTTAGGTAAAGTTCAGACTTTTCCTCTTCATAATATACAGTTAAAGTATACCATTGAGGGAGTTAGCACGATTCTGGTTCCCCGAGACCAGACCTATTTCCCGAGGCGAAGCCGAGGGAAATAGGTCTGGTCGAGGGGAACCAGAATCGTGCTAACTCCCTCAATGGTATACTTTAACTGTTTTATTATACCGAAACAAACATTATACTGAAACAAACATATCTCTTAGGTTTACAGAAACAAACATTATACTGAAACGAACATATCTCTTAGGTTCACAGGGTTCAAATGGAAATTCTAATGATTTTGCCTTGCCTTCTCGACTGCATGACTGAGTAACGGAAAATATTAATTTCTGATGATAAGATAAACAGAAACATCATTTATCATACTCATACATGTTTAATTTTTGATTGTTTTATTTTATTGCGGATTAATTTATGTGCTAAGCGGATAGGAGGCGAATTACTCTGCTCGCGTATTGATAGCGTCATCCGATCAACCTTCACATCATCCGATCACCCTTCAACGGCGCTGATTGGATGATACTGACACACCCCCAACGAAGCTCCGCCCCATTTTGAAACTAACTCCCTAGGGAAATAGTCTTCTCAACTAACGCACCCCTTTGCAGGGAAATAGTCTTATCAGGCGATTTTCAGGGATTTAGTTAAATTTAATGAGTCTCTATTTATATAGGAAAAAATCAGTAGAGGTATAATAATTTCATATATTTCGATTTCCTCCTTTACGGCCTCGAGCATCACTGATGTGACATAACTTGTTGAAATGCGCATATGGTGCACTGAAATGATGTAATAGAACATATATTTCAATATTGACAATAATATCCATATTTATGACCTACAAATACGCACCATTCTGGGATCATTACGTTCGACAGGAACTTTTTGAATAATTTTGGAATATCTGTTTATTGTGGGGTTTTTTTTTCAGTTTTCCCAAGAAGCAGTAAGTAAATATTACACATCTTCAAATTCACAGCATCATTTAAGAACAGATAAATTATTTGCAGCATGGGCCAGACATACACGTTTCGGGTACTTAACCTCTTTGGTGACAATGAAATATGTCCAAAGACCGAAAATTACGTCCAAAAATACCAAAAAGACGTAGCAGGATGGGTGGGTTATGACCCATTTTTCAGATATTTCGAGAAAATGTTGTATACAGACATTTTTGAATGCGTTTCAACCGAAGTAGATCGAACTTGGCTACATATGCCCTATGACTCCTGTTCGACCAGCAGTGACACTCACCAAGTGATAAAATATTACACGTCTTCAAATTCATAGCATCATTTAAGAACAGATTTTGCAGCATGGACTAATGTAAAGACTAATGTAAATTGAAAATGTCCTACCAGCATTTGCAACGAAAGTATTTTAAAATTATTCTCTCGGAACTGTTAGATTTTCTTCCTCTATGAAAATTTACTTTTGTAGCTTTGTACAAATCAAGGCGGCCACATCGCACCTGTATTTGATAATGAAGAAAATTATCAGATTCAAGTTTCTGGCAATCTCGAGTTTATACGAGACATGTAAAATCAGAATCAATTAGATCCTACACTGTAGTTGAATGTTTTCTATTAACTTTTTGTGCACTTGTTATTACTTTATTGCAAGTTTCTATTGTACATAATTATATAAATGCATAGTCATAGGTCAAGTTAGCATGTTTTGACATTCGTCAGAATGCTGAGTAAGGATTTGATTTGTACCAGACTTTGATCATCCTCCATTCAGAAAGTAGCGATTTGGATCTGTCTGGGAATTATTATGTTATTTTATACATTGCTTTTCAATTAACAAATAAAGTCTCGTAAATTAGTTTTCCACTGGGCACATCATATCAAATCTTTATGCAATTTAGATTGGAAATATTTTGGACGATTTCACCGTGACAATTGCTCCCCTAGCTGCTGGGGTCGATCCCGCACTTAATACTATGGGTTCAGCTGGGGAGTTGTGGTTTGGATTACAAGATATTAAAATATGTATTTGGCTAATTTACTTCTTTACAAGCTTTCGTTGAAAAGATGCTCTCAAAACATTATTAGCTCTACCGCTGTGCTGTACTTTCATTTACCTTAATCCATTTTCACCATTAAACACGATTAGATCTGAAGTACACGACCGTTTGCTGATGATGTTTCTTTCAATATGATTTTACTGTATTAAAACATCTCTAGTTGAATGTAGATATTTTTCGCTCAGCTGAACTTGAAACCTTGTGAATAGCATTCCGCGATTGAAGAAGGTAATTTGGTCGTTAACAGCCAAATCACGCACCCACGTTAATACACACGAGATGCGCCGGACAAAAGTTTTTGTAAATCAACTATATAAATGCATGTTTTAAGTGTTTAGTAGAATGGCTGTCTCTGTGTATATCCAAATTTAGTTCGATTTGCAAACATTTCGTTACAAAACTTATTCAGCATCCAAGATTTACTGTCTTTTGTAAGGGCTTCTGTCGTCTGCAACTTTGAGGAACAGACGTCTTATGAATGGCTGATTTTCATTTTCAAAATGAAAATAAGAAAGCCAAAAATTGATGAACAGCTTAAACAGATAAATCTAAATCATTGTTTTATTTTGACGGTTTAAACCTAAGTCAACAAGGACTTTTCCCTTTTGAAATTTCAAGTGCATGAAATTTGAAAAAAATACTTTCCCGCCTCTCAAAGATTCAGTGACCTTGGAGGACACGACAGCACGGGACTGTAAAAGACCCTTCAGACGTCAGGTTCCGTCTCCTCGCGTCAAGCTCTCAATTACAGCTCGTGAGATGTGACGCCAATTTGTAAACCATCCTCTGATGTCTGTCCCCGCCCACCTCATCTAATCAGACAGACAAATACTGGATACAAATATAATACCCTGAGACTGTATTGTGGAACAGGGTAGTAGTGATCAATTTATTACAACACATGCTGCGCAAGCTAACGAATCCATGAATACTTATACAAGCGCTAACAGCGGCTTTCTCACATAGTGACATTGGGAGTTTGTGTCCTGAGGTAGTTTTAAGCCTAGTTCCCCGTGATGCCGACATTGGATGAAATGATATATAAAGTGATATCCAGCCTCTGCCCGCAGGTATTGAAAATTGATACCTAATTTGCTTTCGACTTTTTGTCCCTAAACACGTAAAATATGAGGTCCGCGAATGACAATTAAGCAAGTTAACTGGCTTCTGAAAAATAAAGATTTTGAGAGTCAATACACTTACTCGTAACCCCGAACAGAATCATTTACTGTTCATATATT
Organism: Pinctada fucata; assembly: GCA_028142955.1. Classification (NCBI taxonomy): domain Eukaryota; kingdom Metazoa; phylum Mollusca; class Bivalvia; order Pterioida; family Pteriidae; genus Pinctada; species Pinctada fucata. The sequence continues at coordinate 82,810,114 of AP027102.1, forward strand.
TCTGCCACAATCTATATAGGCATTTCTAAGCGCAACATGGAGAACAAATCATAGAAATGTTAGAGATTACACTTCATCTTTATCAAACTAACATCTTTCTGTTCGAAACTTCATTTACAAAACGTTTCTTGAACCAAATTACCAAACGTTTAGCTTGGTACTTTATATATTTTTTTTTGTAAATTGCGCATGATTTGCAAAATACCTTCTTATCACACAGTTTATTCATAAATATCTCAATATTATATATGTATCTGTCATTATTTACGCTATCAGTTTATCAGCAATGTCAATTGCAACAATTTAAAATTTCCCTAAAACTCAAACCTATCTATTTGAAATTTATCCAAGCAAATCGTCAATCGCACATTCTCTAGACCTACGAGTAATTTCTACTGCATCTGCGTCATTTTATCTGATGAATGCCTAAAATGTCCGGTAAAAATATAAATACACAAAAGCATGAAGTATAAAACAGGAAGAAGATCTAATAGAACAAACCAAAATGACAAGGATAAACTTAATTACCACCAGATGAGGAAAGCCATATTCGGAAGATATACCAAAACCCAAATTGAATAAAATAAGTTATGTATATGTTAACTTAAAATCTTCTTCACTGCCAGTAGAATGGTATTTAGGCAATGATAAGTATTACATCCAACTTACCAACATTGAAACATTCACCGGTATTTTTGCCTTTTCTGCAAGGATAAAGTGACAGGTGTTTGTACAAGCAGGAGATACTTACTCTACTAGGGAATCTCTAATCTCATCTCAAATTGGGAATTATTCACTTTCTTACTTTGCAAAATCTTTTGCTTGTCTTTTTTGATTTTGCATTTTCTTTGTTCTGCATGTCGACTTATCATGGTTTTTGGTTGCTGATTTGATATTTGTGTTTTTACTTTTATACTCTTATTTTGGACAATTCAAGCAAGTATATTGTAAGCATGTTTTTTTTTCAGCACTGATACGCTTGGTTCTTTGTCCTTTGGAAATGGTAATCTAAGATGTTTTGGCAATGATAAGCTTGGTATTTTGGCAAAGATAAGCATTGTATAAGGCAATGATAAAGTTATTACATTTGTTCTTTCCTCCATTTTAGTGATTAATGATTCAGTGAATTAAAGTCAAACACGAAAGCAGAAATCAGATTCCAAAAATCACGATCGAAAGGCTTACAAATTCTGAAAAAAAAAACATAACAACTTTCTAACGCGAAAAGAAAATTTAGAAAAAAACCAGACGAAGACAACGACACAGTTCCATAGAAACACGAAGGACAACCTATCAAATGATTAATCTCCAGAGTTCATGGCAAGCGCAGAATGCATTGTACTATTGTTAAAACGCGCCGTGCCAATTTGCAAAGATTAACATATTCATATATCACATGAACCATGTTACATATCTAATACAAGAATAGTATCCAAGCAAGTGAGACCAGAAAGGATGCCCAAAGCTCATCCCAATTTCTGTCTTGGTATTACCCCAAAACAGGGATAAGTTTTGCTCGAGATAGACATGTCATTCAATTCGCTTGAAATGTAAACGTCTTCAAATTGAATAGCATCATTTAAGAACAGATAAATTGGCAACATGGACCAGATGTGCACGTTTCGGGTACTTAACCCTCGTCAGTGATCCTCAAATCTAAACAATGTAATAAGTCTAAATCTGTTCAACATCCTCGCTAAAATCTTATGTCTGTTTGTATGTTCATCTCACAGCGAGGAGGTTATTTTACACCACCATTGTGCGTTCTTCGAGGCCTCTATGTAATCGGAAAAGTGAGAGGGTTGTGCGCAAGTAATCCGGATAACCACACCTTCTGCTACTCCTGTAACAGATGACCGTCCAAAGTCGGCACCGGTTGCCCATTGGTCTCGTTGGTTTATGTGTTTCATGTTTCTATGATGTGAGTTGATGTTCCTTTTCCCTTTTCTCTTTCTGTGAGTGTCTGCTCTGTGTTTTTGCATTGGGTGTTTTAGAGTTCTGCTGTGGGTACTGCAACCGAATGTCGTTGGAGATCCCCCCTTTCTTTTCTATTGTTATAGTTTCAGTGAACCATACGAGCATTACAACAAGGTATTCCTCATCATTGATGCTCGATGCAGAATTTGGTGACAGAGTATATATTAGCCAAGTGCCGAAACACTGTGAGGCTAGGCGAACGAGATAGACAAGTCACCAGAAGAGATACAACCTAGTGGTTTGAAACACTGTGAAGCTAGGGGAACGAGATAGACCAGTCACCAGAAGAGATACAACCTAGTGGTTTGAAACACTGTGAAGCTAGGGGAACGAGATAGACCTGTCACCAGAAGAGATACAACCTAGTGGTTTGAAACACTGTGAAGCTAGGGGAACGAGATAGACCTGTCACCAGAAGAGATACAACCTAGTGGTTTGAAACACTGTGAAGCTAGGGGAACGAGATAGACCTGTCACCAGAAGAGATACAACCTAGTGGTCTCCTAGTAATTTTTCAAAGTCCGTCTAAATCTTCCTTAACATCTGTAATGTATTAAATTTAGTATGACTTATCAAATGATGAAGGCTAAACAGACTGACTGTATTTGTATGTCTAAATCATTCCAACATACGTTGACATTATACCGGTAACCCTGTTAACCCAGAGTTTATATATATCTTACTGTCTTGTCTTAATGTCATAGCGATGAAAATACGTACATTTATGTATCCACTTTGCATCTGGGGATACTAATGTACTAATGGGAGGATTGTGCATTTTAATCGGTTCACCACACAATTTGTTGTCTTTGTAGAAAGTGACCGTCCATAGTAGACTTTGGATGCGTATAGACAATTTATGGATTGTCCTTTATGTTTCTAGGAATCTTTCATTCAGACGGACTACTTGATGTTTCCTCATTTTGCTATCATTGCGTTTGATTGCATTGATTTGTGAGATTATTTTGCAAGAAGTTTTTATTCTTATGCATATTCTGTTGTGCGTGGGCGTTTCCAAGTATTATTGCAACATATTTATTTTTACATTTGTTCCTTAATATGTAGGAGAATTTACCATTAAATTGCACATAAGGATATTTATCCTTTGTTAATCCAGGAAACAAATTAGATTGGCTTAACGTATTACCTGTAAAATCCTCCAAATTATTCGACCGCAAAAGCATTATGTTTCATTCAATTGGCTTGACTATATAACGGATATTGATGGGAATACATAATTAGGTAGAATTAACACCTTTAAAACAATGCAAACGTTAAAAAACACAGAAACACCTTTTTTTACCTAAATATCAAAATTGTAAACGGAAAGATTCCTACAAGTGTATACGACAATTTAAGTAATGGTTTTGGATTTAGCTTAGTAACTTTCCCCTGCAGACGGTCATGTCCCAAGTCTACCGTCATACGGCATTTACACATCACAGCTCATCAGGTTCGCTATAGCATGTGCCAAGAAAGTGTGATATAGGGATGTTAAGCGTAATATAAATAATATATAATTTATATATGCTACTGAAGCTACAGGGAATTTGGAGCCGCGCACTCGAGAGTTTAAACACTTTTACTTTTACTTGAACAAATCTATCGCCTGAAATAAGCTTTGTTTCAGCCCTTTATCAATTTGGCACCATATGTATTTTTTTGCTATTTTAAATCATTTACACAATTGCTCATACGATACCAAACCCTCAACTTACAATGAATTAATATACCCAAGTATATCCGTTTGTTTTAAATATTTTAAAAGGTAAGATTGAAAATATGTTTAAAGCGTAAAACTTACGGCAAAATTGTAAAAGTAGGCAGGTCTGCGTTAGGTTCAATACCTGCAACGGAGTATGTATCATTCCTCTTGGACAGCATTTATGTAAGACTTGGTGAGAATCTCTACAAGCAGGTTGTAGGAATCCCTATGGGTACTAATTGTGCGCCTCTTGTTGCAGATTTATTTTTATACACGTATGAAAAAGAATTTATCCAAAATCTTCAAAAGCAAAGAAAGCATGATGATGTGAAATGTTTCAATGGTACTTCTCGGAGATATTCTTACTATCGACAATCCTGTTTATAAAAATGGTATTTACCCACAAGAACTTACTCTAAACAAGGCAAACATTACAAACACAGAAATACCATTTTGGACCTGAATATCTAAATTGTTAACGGAGAGATTCATACAAGTGTATGACAAAAGAGTTGATTTTGGATTCAACATAGTAAATTTTCCCTGGCTTGACAGTGATGTTCCTAGATTACCGTCCTATGGTATCTGCATTACTTTTCGCAGCTCATCCGGTATGCTAGAGCATGTACTGATGTTTCGGATTTTCATAGTAGATATTTACAAATTACCAAAGAAAGGATGGGATCTCCAACAACACTAGGTTGCAGAAACGTTTAGGCCAAGGTTTTCGCTTTCATAAACTAGTAAAGACTTTCTGGAAATTTTACAAAAATTATTGTCAACTTCTTTTGATATTCGGACCTATACAAGCAACAGAGTATATTACTGCTACTGTGGAAAATAAAAACATGTGAATGTTGTTGTGATTGTACTCAATGGCCGACATATGACTGGTTTTTGATCTGACTTACCGCAAATAAAGAAAATCTCTATACAATTAACATTCAAACCTGTAGATTCTCCTGCCAGAGATAGATTCTCTGCGATTACAAAGGTTGATCGACCTGCATTTTATGGTGACATGATCAACAAAATAAGAAGAACCAAAGGTAGAAAGAATTACCATCGCAATATTATTAGAATCACCAAACGCCTTTTATACCGTGGGTATAATCCTTCTGTCACTAGACGGACACTTAGCTTGGTTCTGGACCAATCTACAGACTTGTATCAGCGCATTCTTAAGAATTGCACTCTGACTGACTGTGACGACAGGACTCCATGACAGGCCCTGTCCAAACCTCTCTCGAGAAGACAGGGCCCCGACCTGTCTTACATGCATGAGCTCGCTACAGCCGGCAGAGCACGGACTGTATTTTGTATGCCTTCAGTTTTTTTATTTCCATTTACATATCGATCTGTCTTTTTGGGGCCCTACGTCATGCTGTCTGCTTCTATTTTCATCTTACAGTGATGAGGTTATTTTACACCACAATTGTGCGTTCTTCGATACCTCTGGGTAATAGGAAAAGTGGGAGGGTTGTGTGCACGTCATCTAGGATAACCACACCGTCTGCTACTGACGTGGCAGATGACCATCCTACGTCTGCACCGATTGCCCATTGGTCTCGTTGGTTTATGTGTAGATATTTATGTTTAATGTTTCTCTGTGATTTGGCGTTCCTTGTACCATTGCGTCTCTTTCTGTGCGTGTCTTCTTTGTGTTTTTACACAGTTGGTGGTTTGCTGTTGGTTCTGCAACTAGGTGTTGTCGGTGTTCCCTCCTTTCTTTGGAATTTTATTTTAGCTGTTTCTCTATGCTGACCCACGTAATAGACTTATAACTGAATTTTGTCAATATGAAATATTCCAACTCATAACTCTCTTGAACAATTTATCAAACCAATTTTAATGTTACCTTATAACAAATTACTATCTGTGCTGTTTACCGTTTCTCTTCACATTTTTAAAAAATGTTTACGGGTTATATGATCCATGAGTCATTATAAAAGACTCTATGGAGATACTTCATTTATATATATACATGTAGTGTGTCCTTCATGTATCAACGTTCTTGTACTGGACTCTGGCGATTGTTTATTAGATAGGGTTGACCATCTTGTTTTGGCCGCTTTCTTTTCTCGTCAGTAAGTGATTCACCGTTCTAACTATTTGGGATCCCCTCCCTGTCATTGTATTGGGTTTTTTTTAAAGGATTTTAGCGTATCAATTATGATTTGGTTTCTGGTTAGTCTAGTTTTGACTTTCATTGACTAATGTTGTGATGTGATTGTTCTCGTTGACTCCTTCATTTTGCTAACATGGTGGTTTCGCTTTCTGCCTTCCCGCCTTTTTCTTGCCGTGCTCATTGCAACCTCGTCTTGTTTCGGAATTCCCCCTGTCGTTTGTGTTACAAAAACACTCTGTGTCATATAAGACTTAGATTCCCTCGTGTCATTTGTCTACGACTTGCAATAATGGCATGACTATGTAAATGATTGTCCTGACCTAATGTTTGTGCACGCAATGCGATTATTGCTTTTTATTTTGTCTTGCGGAATCTTTTCGAATAAAATTGGAGACTGTTATTCAAATTTGAATTTCAGATGGTTGTGTTGAGTATTGGGGTAAGAAATAAGTCAAACCCTCTTCTAATTGTATAATAAAATCCTCCGAGATATACATGCATTTTGTCCAGGAAAAGCAAAATAACTTAAATAATAAAACAATCTGATTTGAATGACTCATAAATACGTTTATTCTGTACAAATATACAGTATGGAATGTTCAACAATTACAAATAAACAGATTAAATTAAAAAGAAATCAACAATCGATGACAGTGATATGTATGTTTGCATATGCTTTGTGACGTCGGAAATTTGCATCAAGAATGATATCAAATAACATTATGAACATGAAACCCTCGTGTTGACATTTTTTGTAAATTTAGAATTTTATGACAATTCATGATTTAGATAATTCCGATCAATCAAATTAAGAAAAGGATAGAAAATAAACAAAATATTTAAATAATGAAAATACTGGCCAATACTATCATTAAACAACACATGCACAAGATTAAACCAAAATCATAAAATCAACCTTTTCCTCACTGGAGAGGTTGAAAACATCTTTTTCGGCAACAGTCATCAAAGAAAGGAAGGTATCTTCCTGTCATGATATGTACCTGTTTATCCAATTGTCGTTCTCATTATTAAGGACCTATGATATGGAAAACGAATGTTTATTGGTTTTTCAAATCAATGACATTATACGTTTCAGTTTTCATATATCTTAATTTCTGTTTGATGGGTTGAATCTGAAAACGAAAAGCGTGAAGAAATGACGGATGGCGGAAGAAGGAAAAGCAAGGGAAATATTTTTGACAGTTTTTTCATCTTTAATGAAATTACCAATAGGTTAGCCATTCATATAACAATAAATACATTGAGCTCTCACAGTAATATATCAAAACTACATATTTCATAGACAAATGATTCTGAGGTAATTTGAGGGAGAAAATAATTGATCAATTGCATTATTTGTGTCCGGGGGTATTGTTTGATAAACTGTATTACGCAACATACATGTTCATAGCTTTGATGTGGTAATCGAATGTTTGAGGTTGGCTGATATTTCATTTACAATCAGCATCTTCAAATTTCGTTTCATCTCGAAATTTCATAACAAATCAAAACTTTTGATTCAATTATTTTCATTGGGATTTTGTTACGAATGCCCAAAGGATTGAGAAAACATTTGCTTCAACCACTATAAATCATTAGCCCTTTGTCTTTTATCTGTTTTAACAATATATTCCTTGTTTTTCGCGAAATGTTATTGCATTCCCTCTTTGCCAGTCGATGTATTTATAACTCCTTCGTAATATGGACTTCAGATGCCAGAAAATACGACGACAGGATAAAATCAAATTTCCTACGAGACGCTTTAGAGCCCTTGTGTGATATCCAGAGCAATTTCATGTTTTCTATACTTTTATTTTAATCTTCTTACGGAAAAGCGAATTCATTCCCTCATCATAAACACATCTGTTATGTCCAGTGTAATTTTACTCAAATATAAAATACTCTCTATGCGAAATTTTTATACCATTTAAAGAAAAGAATTTCACGAGCACTAAACTTTCGAACACCGTGATTCTGCTATCAATAAGCATGTCATGTACTGATTATTTTTTCATTGTTATCACAACGGTCTTACTATTAACCATATATTTTACCGTTTTATCATCACAAGAAACGAAAAATGTAAATGTTCAAAAATACTTAATGAAGTTCAACTTTTCGCGAAAACAAATTTCAACGCTATGAATTAGTAGCGAAAATATCGCAGCTATGTATGTCGTAAAATCCCTGGTAATGCGATATTAAATGATCCTTTAAAAAAGCTCGAAAACAAAATAAAAGTAGAGTACATAAATACACGAAAATGAATAAAACAAAGCAGAAGATTCATGTAAATAAAACCCGTTCATTCATGTGTTTTGTTCAGTAAAATTTAAGACAAAATGAAATTTTTATATCTAATGAAATTGAGGGTAATGAATGAATGGATGGATGATACACCCATTAATAATGAATGGAGGGAAATTGTTTCTTTTTGCAAGTCACGATTCAAGATATATGTTGATGAATGGCAAATTAAACATCGTAAAAACATCTTTATCTTATTTGTAGTATTCCAAACTAGTATGAATACAATACAAACAGTACTGTCAAAGTGCAGCTGATATTTAGAAATCTGATGTATTCATCAGTTATACATGACAAATTAAACATATTCGAAATTCAAATTCTTCATACCGTATGTTCGCTGAACACATAACATTCTATAAATTGTTTTTTTTTTTTCGGTGAAATTTTATTTTTAAGTATCACGGCTGGCAAAAAAACCCAGCAAGTTCGCGAGTTTCTTTGAGAAAAAAAGAAGTTATTATTTACATCGATAACAACAAATGTATTCCAACATTCATAAGCCATCTTGATGAGACATACGGTCACTTTCATTGCCATTTGCTCCTAGATCACGTGATCAGCTGTATCTCTCTGTCTGAGGAGAACCACGCCTGCGTGGAGGGGTACGGCGGTTTTCATTGGTTCGATTCAAATTTTGAATTTGAATCTTGCAATGAATAATAGATGAATCGTACATTTGATCCTATCCACTCATTTGCATGCGTATTCTTCAGTTCTTTCACTACACTTATTACAATGTACGTAACAACACCAATGGAATTTGCAGTTACACTGCCATGTTTTTGTGTACTGGTGAGTGTTGTAGCCCCGTCCACAACACATTAAATCACACCCATCGGTACCGGAAGATGTTCTATTACACTTTCTACCCACCGTTCCAAGCGAACCGGTTCGAGGGTCAAAATCACAGTAATTTGGAGATTTTTCTAAGTAAACTAGGTCTGACTTGCGTGGTTTTGCATGTGAATGCCTTGAGCGTTTCAACGTTAGATACACAGGTCTTCTGTTTCTGCCCCCGTTAAAGGGCTGGACAAGTTTTGCTTTATTGTACTTCTTTATTAAATGGTCACCAATTTTTCGAAACTTTGGAAGTGTTGTCCAACAAGTTTTTAGAGTACACGAGCCGGAAACTCCGTGGCATTTGCATTCTGTTTCCATATTTACCTTCACCGCCTGCAATGAAAAATAAAACATGATTTCAGAGATAGAATTAAAAATATAGTTTTCACTACTCAGTAGGCATTGCACTAAATAATTACCAAATCTAGACTAACAGGTTAGTGAATATGCAAAAAGTATAGTGAAGAATCTTCAAATGGTAAATGATAAGCACTTTGAAAAATAAAGAAAAAGAAAAGAAAGAGAGGAAGATAACAGTCCATAACCCATTTCTTTTTATATTCTGTGTACCCTCATTCAATCTGCCACTAAGAATAAGTTATCTCAAAGTCCAATTTCAGCAGTTTTGTTATTGGAGTCATAAAAGATTAAGCAGATCTTAATGAAGGTGCTATTAAATCTGGTATTTACTGTTCAATTATTTAAAAAGAGACAAAATGCACTCAACATTTCAATGGAGGACAATCAACTTCCGTCAATGAATCATCCCTTTGTTAAATTATCTGTCTCTACCCCACAAAAGATGTTTATTCTTAATCATGATTTTTGGGTCGAAAGATTCGATTCATTAATTCCCAAAGCAGTTTCCTTGTAATTGTTTTTAAATCAACGTTAACTTTTACCGTATTCCATTGAAACATCTGAACAAAACGTTTAATTGATCATGAATGATCAAGCACCTTTTCGAAAAACCTTCAAACGTTCTCATGACTGCTACTTGATCCTATCTTGAAGGAAAGATCAAACGAACGTTTGTCTTATCGGAATTTTGACTAGGTAATAAATCTTGCCTGATTATCCTCTACAACTCTAGCTGTTTGATGCTCTTTTAAGGCAACAGAGAAGCGTCTATGCGCATTTTGCCTTATCTCTGTTCCGTAAGTCAGAATTGGTCCTGTTAATCAGTGAAAAACGGAAAATTTATGCTCCCATTGTACTTCAAAGATTTTCACATATCTAGACATCAACTGTTCAACTTTGTTTCTCTGACGGACTTGATTCCTGACTGTTGCTCTTTCCATATTCATAGTCTTAATATTTGCTTATAAAACTATGTCCCCTTTCTAATATTTTACCTCAGCATTGATTATCAAAATTTTATCTGTGAAAACATAATTCTTGTTTCTGTCTACGGATCAGGAATTCAGAATCCAAAATGTATGACTTATTTTGTGGGTCCGTTTCAATATAGGATCATAAGGTTAAAATTATGAGTATTTTTGTAAATGATGAACCCTACCTAGACAAGGTTGAACTTTTTAAAATGAGTTCAACTTCATAGAGATTTGGGTCAAAAGATAAACAAAGAAAACTGCTTATTTTTCTTTTCTACTTTTGGATAGATACGTGTGAATTATTATCATTTGTAAAATTTAGAGATAAGGTGATGTCAATTTTTCCTACTAGTACCTTTGTGCACAGTTCGTTTTTGTCGTTGCTTAAACTTGCTTTGTATCTCTTTAGTTCAATTAGAACCGTAAATGATCATCGTTGATAGCAGAGACTGTGTGATAATCTATTCCAACCTAGTTGCCGAAATAATTCCATTTTTACAGTCAATGAACACTAACTATTCAATCAGTGCAAATGAATTTGTCTCGCTCATTTGGTGACCGTAAAATCGGGTACAGTGGTTCTGTATCAGACATTTAGACCTAGTTTGAAATAGATATATTGCATCTTGAATAAAAGTCGTAGAAAGTGACATTTTATCTTAAATTCTAATCTACCAGCAGTCGCAACGTTTCGTCAAAAATTGTGAGGTGCATAGATATTAAAGGGGTTGCATTTAGACACAAATTTCGGAATCGAAAAAAATCATACATACAGACAGACAAAATGACAGAAAGATGATTTCTTAACCTAGGAGTGTCAGTACTTGGTACTACTTGGTACAACTATTTGAATCATATTCTGAATTTCAAAGTTTTGAAAAGTGTCACCTTATCAATGGATCTGAGATATGCAATGTGTGTGATATCAGTTATGCAATGTGTAACACGCTTTGGATAGGTCTCAAGACTGAACAAAGGGGCTACTACGACACCCATTGTTTACAACTGATATCCCCTTAACAGGAATGCTATGTTTCATTAGGAATTATCTATAAAAGACAAGATAAAAAATTAAAAAATAAGTCCTCTCGTCAGAGTTCATAATTATCAAGTGATCCCCCTTTAGTCAAATTAAGCCAGAATGATTAAATTCTTGAATGACACAAAAATGTTTGTCAAAGGTCTCGTGTCAAATTAGCCCCGAAAAGAGTCGAGATGATAATGGCGAGCTTCTTGACAATTGGGCTCGGGTAATCTAATATGTATATCTTTTTCTCGTAAATAGCTTCGACTTAGGATCTTATTGTTAATACTGTCACACGTTACATAAATCATAACACAAAGTTATTGATTTAATAAATAGAGACATGACACTGGTAGGGCATATACATTTCGGCGTTCACCAGAACAAAAGAAGACAGCGTTAATGTTAATCAGGGACATCCACTACCTTTCTGATAGCTTTTACACATGCCAATACCCATAGCGACAAATGGGAACCCATCATGCAAAGTGCATACACTCAAATTTTCAGGTTCACAAACATTCTCTTTTATTTCGGACTAATTCCGAACAGTATAATTACTGAAAAAATGAAAATTTTGAAATCTGACAAAAAGAAAATATTGAAATTTTACAATAAAGTTCCGGAGGGATAAAGATAAAATATTGAAAAATATTGTTTGTCTTTTGAATAAGGCAATTGCATCTTTGGAAATTTTATCTCGAACGAACGTAAAAAATATACAAATCGTGAATTTCGCAAATTAGTCGTTATAAAGGCAGGTATTGATAGGAGAATGAGAGGGGTTACACAGAGGGAATGATTATACGCTTCAAAACTTCAAAACATGTGGATATAAATCGATACGGAAGAATACAAAGAACTTATGTGAAATAATAACATTTTGAGGTTTCAATACAGCTAAGGGTTTAATTGAAAAACGAAATTAGGGTTTTCGAGATCATCCTGACAAACAGCAACTTTCTTATCATTTATGCAGCGCTGAGTATTGTCGAAACATTTCATTTTTAATTGTAAGAAAATGATATTGAGAAATGCAACGATATCATTGTCAACATTAGGTCATTAGGGAAAAGGCAATATTATCCAGTCAGACAGGAGTAATTACGGGCTTGGTGTATTCAATAAATCGTCCATGTCTGAATTCTCCTATCTTGGAGACTAAAAAGCGTCATACCACGCCATTCCTCACACAAATGATTAATGACATCGCAAAGAACCTTGTATACTTGTATAGACTTAAATATGTTTCATTTTTATGCAATCATCCGACTGCAGGTGCACTTTATTCGAGATTTATGTTGGGGTAATACAATACATAACAAAATAGTGTGTCACACTTGATGTGATTTCAAACTACACAAACTGAACTCGGAGACAAAATGTTAATTCCTCTCTTTAGTATGGCAGCCCAAGAAATTCTTTGATCTAACGATAGCAATGACTGTTGTTAAATTGTTCTATGCTTGATACGAAAAAGACAAAATGTGTCCATGATTATCAAGTATAAATGTTAACAAGCGTTAACGGCGAGGTACAACGTTTGAAAACTCGTCACGGAATGCCATTCGCTTCGGTATCTTTCGTTGAAATGGGACACCATAAAGACGCAATCATCAATACATAAAATTTTATACTTGTATGGAAATGTTGTATATTGATACCTCATTCTTGTACTAGGCTTTCACACACCGTGCCTTCAGTAGAATTACATTTGTTACACTACAACATGTGAGGGCATACACTAAATAAAGAGCGTCTCCTCAAATTTCACGCCATTTGTGGAGCGCTTTTTCAAGTCCAACTTCAGGGTCAACATCCATGCTCTAACGTGTATCACAGTAATATTGGGTTTCTTTATAAAGTGCCTTTTTCCTCATTTTCAAAAGACGAGGTGAAGAATATTATACAGCCCCGTGGGCAATGTATCATCATGTTTTGTAAGAACTGTGAAGATAAACAACTTAGCTGGGTGAATATGTTATGCATTGCAATAATTCCTTTTTAGGATAAATTTTGTTGAAAGAGGGTATCTTTTGTATATTTACTATTGGCTTCAATAAATGTCAACGCCTTCCATCTAAACATCTTTGGCAAGGTACGAAAAGAGAATTCACAACGATCCCCGTGTATAAATGCCATATAGAACAATGGTAGGAACTTTACAAGACCCGTTTAGGGTGATGGATGAATATAAATAGAGGGATAGTAGGGAAACCGATATGATCCAAAGGGAGAAAGGAGAAATTTAAAAATGTGAGATGTATTTGCGGTATAACACCGTATTGACATTTAGTACATCTCATTGCGAATTTTCGAACCCTCCCTTTATATACATTTTTTTGTAAATACATTTTGAGAGGCACAATTATAGGAGGTAAAATTACGTTATCCTTCAGAAGTAAATAAAAAATATTCTTTAAATAATTCCACACTTTTTAAAGGTAAAGCTATTGGAAGCGTACCTCGAATTAAAGGATAAAGGAATTAATCTACATGAGAGACAAAATTACATTAATAGATATAAAGTAAAAAGCAAATTTAAAGGAATATAGACATCTTCTAAACATGACAAAATATAGATAATGCGTTTGCTTTTGTCTGGCTATAATAAATATGAAATAAGTATAACCAAAATCATATCATCGCTAAAATAACACATTCTACAGATACAAAGTAGAGTCAGATACGATAAATAAATACATTTTCTTTTAATTAATGCTCAGATACTTCAAATAAGGTTTACATATGTAATTTCGCAAAATAAAATGTCCACAAATAAGGTTAACATGTAATTTCACAAAATAAAATGTTCACAAATAAGCTTCACCTGTAATTTCGCAAAATAAAATGTCCACAAATAAGGTTCACATGGAACTTCGCAAAATAAAATGTCAGTGAAAATATTCACATACAGTTTGAAGGGGGAAATGTAATAAAATGATTGTGAATATATGAAAAAATTCTTAAAGAATGGTAAACTTGTAATATCTTAAGATAAATCTTTTACTTCGAAGTCATAGGGGAAATATTCCGAAGAAGACGGTACATGTATATATTATGCAGCGATGTACCGTTACATGAATATAATTAGAAATTACGCATCTTAAAATGCTAAAAATATAACAACTTGATTGCACTTTTAGTTGTCAAGGATAGCCTAAGAATATGTCATTACAACTCGGAAACTGTCAAGTTATGATTAAAAAGGCAAAAAGACGTAATACAGAAAAAAAGAAAAGGCGAAACGAAATGATAAACGTCCACATACTGAGAGCATTTCATTCTATTACGTATTTTTATACACATTTATAAAAACGCAATGCAGGGATGGTCAGGATAAGATTTGATGTATTATCAGAGATTATGAGGACTATTTTATACAGATTTTACCGAGAACAATCTTGGCATTGCCGGGATTGGCATTGATGCATTATAAAGTGATGAATTTCCTATGATATGTTTTCTAAGTGTATATAACACATACATCTTCTTTGACATTATTTATCACTTATACGATTTTCATTGCCTTACACAGACGGGATAGAGAATTTCACATATATAATGTAATGATGGATGGACGCAGGAGGCTTTATCAAGTCCAATTATTTGTGCTATTCTCTCGCTTGGGAGAGTAAGTAATGATCTATTGTCTGTTTGTTACATATATTGCCTTATCAAGAACGGCCAAATGGTCCCTCAATGATTCAGCAGTACATATGTAAATTAACGAAGGTATGTTCACCTATCAGTCTAAAGAGTTGTTGACCACAAACATTGCATAGGAAGTTTATCTTTTCCTGGGGAAAAACGCTTGTAGATTTTACTCAACTCATTGATAAATCGTTTTCCTGATGATGAGCAGATTGGAAAAAAAATGTTACATCGGCAACAAGTACATATCGCTCATGTGCATTAGATACTTCATTTTTTTTTTAACCTGATGTTAAATAGATAATTTGTTACATTGAATCTTATAAAGATTACTTGAATCTGAAATGACTTCATATACCATGAATTCTGAGTCAAAAAATGAAGAAAGTGTGAAATAGAGATGGCTTCATGTCTATTTTCCTATTCCTTTACTTACCTGATAAAAATAAATTTTCTCCCCATTGAACCCCACAGTGTTATAAATAGCGATAGCTTATAATTTTGAAATTGTAGATGTCACCACATACAATATCGCCCTCAGACTTGTCACGTGATTTTGTTCAACGATAGGTCTGCTAGATGGCGTCATGTATTCTTATCTCAGATTCTCTGATTTTGCAGCAAAGTAGAAATGATCATGAGAGGAGCATCTAGAGGTCGCTCCTTGTGTACCTTGTCCTTCTCCGGGAAGAATGGATTATTAGCGAGTCTAATTCAACATAGATGGAGACACCGATGAGTATGTATTAAAGGAAGGAAGTAGCATTAAAGATTAAAGTTTGGTGACATCTGATATTTAAAAAGAAGTCGCAACTTCTCTTAATAAAGGTACATTTTCATACATAACGTAGCATGGAAATTATTATGAATTAGTATCAGCAATCTGATTTAAAATCATTTCGATTTTTATTCGACTCTGAATAATTACAATGGATATATTTAAGAGGAAAATTGGTTGTTATATTTCTAACAATTGATTGTAATTTGGCCAAATTATAATATTGATTGTGGCAAGTCTTCTAAATCTGAATGAATACATTTATTTAAAGCGACTTCAAATTATTTTATGTGTATTACATACGTGCGGAAATAGGAGAGATTACAAAGAGAAAGTTCGGACCACCGTGTCGCCGCGTCACCCAATTTCTTAATCTTCTTACCATAATTGATTCTATTTAGTCAACACCCACCAAAGGCAATAAAATGCTCAAATATATTGACATAGGCAAAGTTTAATATTATGCTAACTCAGTTCAAATCAGACATAGATTTACATTCATATATACCAATGAAATTAATTTGTGTCGGTTTGAAAGTATTTGTTAAGTCCCACGCCGAGCGTCGATATTCCTATCCCTTTCAAAAGATGATAGGAAAGGTAAAATTCAAACTCAAATTTTTGTCAGTTGAGTGGTGCACACTTTAATTGTGTTATTCGCTTTATCATGTAACACTTTGAATTCGCAGAGTCACGACTTCAGTTCATTATTGTTCAAAAATATACACGTCTCCGGTTCAAAGATATATAAAGTCTGAACGTCGTTGCTACGATAAACAATACAAAGGTATTGAAGTGAAAAATTTGTTCTAACTTAAGTATGTCTTAAAGTTCTATCCCTGTCGCTCAGTGTTGTTGATCTTGATATGACATATAGTAAGAAAACTTCCGCACTTTATATACGAATGTATTTCTGAATATTGACAGCTAATTAAAGAGTTGAAGAATAAACTAAGCGGAAATTAGGAATCATGATTAGAGAAAATAGCTACAAATTACGTCATTTTACTTTGTGTCATGTAAAAAAATCTTCTAAAGATTTTGCATGTCATCGTATACATACATGATAGCTACTGAATTTGATTTATAAATTTTGATTTAATTTGGCTAGGTGTAAAGAGAGAGAGAGAGAGAATACCAAAGAGAGAGAGAGAGAGAGAGAATACCAAAGGAGAGAGAGAGAGAGAGAGAATACTAAAGGAGAGAGAGAGAGAATACCAAAAAGAGGAGGAGAGAGAGGGAATACCAAAGAGAGAAAGAGAAAATTTGGGGGGAAGTATATGAAGATTGCGGTCAATCAGAAACACGTTCTATGGACACAAATTATGTATATACATGTACCAGACAGATTATTATAGACATGACCCCAAATGTGTCCATTCACGGCGCGGTGAAATGCACGACTATTTTACGGACAATTCAGTATAGGGTTATTTACTGTCATTTTATTGCATGTGTTTCCACAAAGAGAGAGAGGACCTTGTTGATTCAGTCACAGATATTTGTTATGTCTTCGTGGGGAGCTCTCTCCTAACCTCACACTGGGCCGCCGAACACTCAAATTTCAGGGTGTTTTAATTTTGGAGAAAGAATTCTACAGCAAGAATTTATTGTTTCTCACATTAAAGTATGATTAACATCATTGAATTTCCTATGCAAATAAAATGACACTCTGACAGTGCGACAAGAGATAAAGACTACGTTCAACTGTCCTGTTTATATCAGTGCTCGAATTTAGAGCAATAATCATAATTATGGGGGAAAATTGAAATAACAAATATACACATATAAAAAGTTTTAAAAGTTTAGATTTAAAAATTAAAGATGGAAAAACAAAAATAAATAAATTACTGCAATAAATTATAAAAGATGCATAAAAATTATCATATGTTTATAAGAAACCGTATCGTGTTCAGAAACATAAGAAAATTGTGGGTTTTTTTTATGATAATGATTTTTTTATAATGAGTTTCTTCCCCTATAAAATTCGTTGAATTTCAAACTAAGATAGTTTCTCCTGAATTGGATTTGTCGGTTCTCGTACTCCAGATACTCAAATACTGCAAATCATTAGCACGGTAATTCGGGAATGCCAATGATATAACTGTGAAGTTAACCAGATTACAAGGCAGAGGCTACATCTATAGACGTAGATGTCTGAATGTTTTGCATAAATATTATACGCATTATACATTAACGCATGTGAGTAACTCGATTATATTTAAAATCTGCCACTGAATCGACCTAACAGGAAATTTGCAAAGTAATTGCACAAATTTAAATTTAAGAATGAATTTTGACTGTGTATGAAAATAACTTTGGCAAGAAGCATCACTGACGAGAATTTGCTATCCGAAACACGTGTCTGATGCATTTAAATTGGTTTGAAATTTTCTTCAAGAAGGTAAAGAGTTGGAACACTTCCGTTATATCATATGTAAATATTTTTAACCATGTATGAGATATTACACTTTAAATTGATAATAAGTCTTCGAATCATACTGATGAATAGAAATGCACCAAAATGATCGAATTTTCACAGATAACTCTAAATGCAAGTAAGCATAAATACAGTTGCATGTACTTTTTCATTTGTTAATGCAATTTCTCGTTGACGTTTAAATGTAAAAATGCATGAATGAAGGAAAGGAAACCAACACGTGAAATGTGCATTCCTTTACTTTTGTACCAAAGAAGCGTAAAATGACTTTAGATAGATAATGCAAATATCAATTTCTTTTAATGAAGGGAGTGTCAGATTTGGCAAATGTTGTCAAAGGAGCTAAGGACTCTTTATTTATTGTCTAATCGCTTGTGCTATCTATGTACAGAAAATAATTGCATTTCTATTATTTGGACGCGCAATTTACAAATCTCATTTTCTCTCTGACATATAGCCGTTTTACCGATTGAGTACAATAGTATAAGGAATCGTTTCGGCTTTTATCAATCCGGAATACACGGGTAATAATGCAGGTGGCAATTACGTTAATCAGGACAAGTTGATTTAATTTACGGCCTCTGACCCCAAGATAACTAGATGTTGAAATTCAACTCCAACAGCCTGTATTAGGAAAACCTAGTACAAAGAAAATACAAAAATTCTGTACCTAACATTTCCCCTTTTTAGAATGATTAAAGTACATGATACGTTGATTGAACCGATCTATTTTCTGCCCGATTTCTCATTTTTGCAAATTCTTCATCATTCTATGGAAACATATCTTCCGGCCAATTCTGAGTAAAAAAAAATTCTGCAAAATAGCGACATTTTGGGACAAGACCTAAAAAGTGTTGATGGCAACGGGAGTGTTTAGTAAAATATTTCTATGACTTATACGTATCGCGAAATACACATTCAACTTATAATTACATATTCAAAGAATTCCATCAATAATTCGATTATGTGATTTATTAGAATACTATTTTGGTAAACCACATAATTACCTCGCATAATTGTTGAAATATTTATAGAGTTACTAATATATCGGTGACTACATGTTTAATTGTCTTCTTTCTTTTGCCTCGAGAACTGCGGTTACAAATCAATTTTTACATCTGTTAAATCATCCAAATGTATGAAGTGACAACAATAGTGTGAATCTCCTGTCAGTGTTTATTTTGTCCCTCTCAACAAATAAAGATTCTCGTGATACTGTTTTGACGGACCGCTAAGCGTCGGTGGCCTAAGAAATTGACAGGAGAAAATGACACACGTGTCAAAAATCTTGTCACATTCGTTCCAAAACAACTTCATTGTCATTCACCTTTACCTTTTCATATGCTTTGAAGAAACCTTAATGCCATGTTGAAGACTCATGTAATGACGTAACGAGAGTCTATATTGAGAGAATGTACAACTTTTCCTCGAATTTTTGTCTTTGTTTGTCATGATCAAGGAATGTTAAAGTGCGTATCTATGTGACCCGAAATGTAGGTTAAAATTTTGATTTGTGTAATTTTGAGTCTCTAAGTCTGTATAACCAGAAATGTAGGTTAAAACTTTTATTTTTGTGTCAGTTTAGTCTTTCAGTCTATATTGCCAAAATATAGATTAAAATGTTATTTTGTGTCATTTTGATATTAAACTTCATGGCTTTTACTTTCGCTGCTTTGAGTTTTTTAACAAACCGAGAGGAGAACTGATCATGAGCCTTACCTCATGATATCCAGCACGGTATGTTCTTTCAAATGATTTCCACGTAAGTTAAAAGTAGTATGTCGTGTGGCGTTTCCAAAAAAAAAAAAAAAAAAAACTAGTCCGAGTAACCTTAGCATATCAAGTTATATTTCATGTGCCCATCATATCTAGTCTTGTACAAACAGTGACAACCTTTCTATAGAACGAAAGGCAAACATTCAAAATACATTCTTCTATAATTAAATTCTCACTTTAGCAACTGAATGCATCGGCAATTTTATCTTTTCATATGTTCTTTAACGAGGTCGAGTCAAAGTTACATGTTTGCTGTGCGCGAAAAAGCTATTTATCAATGGGATACAATCAATTGAAAAATGAAATTCAAGTGTTGCTAAATTAAGTTTTGAATTTGACATTAGATACAGCAAAACTTCAAAGAGTAGATATTCGATTGGGGGAGAACCAAAATGAAATCACAAATGGTAAAATTCTTTACTATTTTGCGGTATGAGAATGATTGGATTTATCTTCATTTGAAAACAGAAAGTGTTGCATGTAAAAAAAAAATAGTTGCAATAGAGAAAAAAGCCCACTTTAAATACTCTAGACGCCATTTTCAAAAGCTCTATCATGTCCTAAAGTATAATTTTCGCATTTGCCACACACAACATTATACCTAAGTATTAATTATCATCAAGTGAAGAGATCCTCTCTCAAAAGAACAGTTAAAGGCAGACAGATAATATTATTGCAAAGCGCCTGTCGGTGGCATATTGTGAAGGGACATTATGTTGAATAAAAAATAGTGCCTAAGGGGTCAAAGTTCAATGCTAATCCTGAATGAAACGAAAGATTTCATTGGATGATTTCGACAACAGCTAAGGACACTTGAAGGTTTGGATTCTTTCGAGTAATTTATGTTATCATGCAATGAATAAGTATGCGAATTGCTTTGTAAATAAATCAGTCATTCTATATCCGTACCACCAATAAGAGTGCTGAAATAAGGATGAATGCTGACGATAAAAACGACGATGATAATGATGACGATGATTTACCTTTCTTCCTGCTCTATTGTTATGCTTGTTCATCAAGGATCGTTTATTCTGTCGAATTTCACGAGCGTCCAGAAATTGTCTTGAAAATTTAAGTCCATGTTTTATATCTGCACTACACCCTCCCCATCGCCATCCCCTGGGGGCAAGTCGCCCCTTCTTTTTACTTTGATCACAGCTACAACGTTTAAGTTTCCCCTGGCTACACGCCTGAACTATTGAATACGTTACTCCGGCAGAACTTATTGCATATGCAAATGCAGCTTCTTTGCTATCTGAAATGAGAAAACGAGTAAAAAAATTACTCTTCGACGTATCAAAAGTTTCAGGTATGCAATTATTTTGTCACACTAGTATTTTCGTAAATTATGAAAATTTAGAATAACATATTTCAATAGATTGATGACAAATGTTCCCAAAGTTCTGTTTATATACGATTTCGATCTAAGATACAAATGAGTTAAAGAAGATCCTGACGATAATCTCAACAGCACTCACAATAGAGCACCAAATTGAGCATATTTCCCCCTCCGCCCGATAGCGTCTAACGAATGCCAATTTTCAAATTAATGAAGTACAAGTATATTTTTATTTCATTATCTTTTTTATGTTATTATCTTTTTTATGTAGACAGAAAATATCTAGATTTTCCTTTATTTAAGACGTCATGTACATTTTGCGCGACGGATAACTATTCTTTTGCCGAACACGTAGTATCTTATTATATCCAATTTATTTATATTTTTCATATTTAGTGTTTTATTACTTTGATCATTGTATGTTTTGCTCTTGTTTCAGGTTATTATTCCTCACTCGTGAAAAGGAATTCATGACAGATTCAAAAGCAAACATGATGGCAAAAGGAATTTTTTAATGTCTGAAATGCCTTAATGACAATCATTTAAATTTTCGCTCAAGAATTGACTCTACACAAAGGAAGTTGACTCTGAAACATCATACTTGGACCTTAATACATGTATCAAAATTTTGATTAATGAAATAAAAATACATTGCAGGGACAAAGGAACAAAGGAAATGTTACACGTCTTTAAATTCAATAGCATCATTTAAAACCTGATAAATTAACAATATGGACCAGACATGCACGTTTCGGGTACTAAACCCTCGTCAGTGATCCTTAGTCTAACCTATGTAATATGGAGATGAATTCATTAATACACACGCAGTAACTTTCGCAAAAATCCAAATTTGACAGTCTATTGTTTGGACAAACTCAGACCAATGCATCATAAAGTAGCTGTGAATCTTACGTCAGCCTGGCTTGATGGTGATGTTTCTCTATACCGGTATTCTATCCTGCTACGTCTTTCGGTTTGTTTTGGACATAACTTAACAAATGTGTGGCCATATTTCATTGTTTAGATTGAGTATCACTGACGAGGGTTAAGTATCCGAAATTTGCATGTCTGGTCCAAGCTGCAGTAATGATGCTCTGAATTTCAATACGTGTATCATTTGTGCTACTAGGTGACTGTCATTGCTGGTGGACTAGGAGTATCCGAGAGCACATATAGCCAAGTCCGATCAACTTCGGTTGATCTTTTCTTCAAACGCATTTGAAAATTTCTGTTCACAGAATTTTCTCGAAACCTCTGATATGTGGGTCCTGTAGCATCCTATCCCACCTATCCTGCTACGTTTTTCGGTACATTTTTGGACATAATATTTTTCACACTCTTTGGTCATATTACATTGTTTGGATTGAGGATCACTGACGAGGGTTAAGTACCCGAAACGTGCATGTCTGGTCCATTCTATAAATTTCTGTTCTTAAATGATGCTATCGAATTTGAAGACGTTTAACATTTAACAGCTTTGGCCATAATTCGTTGCTTGGATTGTGGTCACTGACGAGGGATAAGTATCCGAAACGTGCATGTCTGGTCCATGCTGCAAATGTTTAAATGATGCTATGAATTTGAAGACGTGTAACATCTTATCAACTCATCAGCTATAATGCATGATCATTGCAGTTCATTTGGTTTCTTATTCATACCATGTTGTCTGGTTTTGTTCGTGGGGTTTTGTTTATGATTTTGTTTGTCTCCTCTGTGTGTTTTTTTCACATGTTGTTGTTTACATGTGTTATTGTGGATATTGCAGTTATAAATCGTGTGTAATATCTCATTCCTTATCGTTTGTACCCTTAGATATGGGTATTTGTCATTTATTTTACGTGCTTCTGTGCTCATGGGTATTTCATGTGCATAGTAAGACATTGAGATGATGTCAATATAGAGAATGTTAAACGTCTTCAAATTCAATAGCATCATGGACCAGACATGCTTAACTCTCGTCAGTGATAACTCTCGTCAGTGATCTTCAATCTTTACATCGAAATATGGTCAAAATCAGTGAAAAATTATGTATCTCGAAAGACGTAGCAAGATGGCTGGGATATGATGCTACACTAAACAGAATTTTTCGAATGTGTTTGAAGAAACGATCAACTAAAATACAAGACCAATCTTTTCACCAAATGTGATAAATAATTCAAAAACTAATGGCTATCTGCCTGAAGGCATAGCTCTGTCTGGTTCTTTGACATAAATTTTAGGTCATGTTTAGAATTTCGTTCTTCATATTTTAAATACTTGGATTACCTATGTATCTGCCTACAGCATCACTGATGAGACATAATTTGTTGCACTGAATTTTTGTACAATAGAACAAATATTTCGACATTGATTATCACAATGGTTGAGGATAGACATTGTAACGATGGCTACATTGTTTATATAATCAATGTCATAAATTGATGAATATCATGTATCAGTCTTGGTATTTCCAATACAAATGTACTTATTAATTATGACAGTAGATTATGAAATAACCTATGTCAGTGCCAGTGTCAAATATGAAATGCAAAAATAGAAACATCAATTCCATGTTAAAATAAGGAATTAACGGAGTGCCAGGGTTAAATTTCCAAAATAGATAACGCAAAAATGTAAAAAACGATCCTGATCTGAACAGGTTTTATATGAGATGAATTACAATGATTTGGAATATGCATCAGATGTTCCGACAATGGAACATAAAGGCATTTACATGCCAGTAAAGATACGACGCACCCTTTTTAACCCGTTATGATTTTTTGTACGACATGTTATTCATTGTAGGTTCTATATATTGTGTAATATCATCTCCATTCACAACAGACTTATATGTCTTATCACAAGTCTTACACCCGGTGCCACCTGAAGGTACAAAACACAGTCTGCCTATCAATACACAGTCTATACATAATGACTAAGCCTTAATTTTTCATGTTTATTAGGAATACAAGGCCTAATAGTGTCACATACCACAAAATATCTTTCTGTCTCAATTATTTGAAACTTTAACAGTTGGTTCTTCGGTTTTTTTGCACGGATGACGTATTGTAACTGTTGTTACAAAAATGACGCTCTATCAGACAAGATTAAAAGGTGATATAACCATATCAAATCATGACATCCTTATGATTTACTGTAAAATGTCGTCGCCCGTACATGTCATACATGCGGCTTAATTAACCTGTGCACATTAATTATTATTTAAAGGAGGCATTCAGTAATTAACTGATAAAAGCCGATTTTTTTCAATCTCTGATACGCCTGGTGTCTCATAGCTGCAATTTGTGTAATTGAGCAAATTAATTATTTCATTGAAGATCTTGAGTGGTTTTGTGTCACAATCACTAATTGGATCTGTTCCAGTACAAGAATTAATTTTCATTGACAAATATTGCATAAAGTGCACAAAAATTAGTGAAGGAGGGATTTGTGATGTGATCTGTCAAGCCCTCTGTAACATCACTCTACAGAAAGTTTCGAAAACTTGGCATTTTTCATATAATCTTCTGAACCTTGGAATCACGATTGTTTTAACTGTCATTCCTGATCAACTTCAAAAAATTACTACAAAATAGTATTTGTAAAGACTATTGTCATGATATAAATAATCAGGGTTTCTTGTACTTTTAAAAGTTGTTTTGAAATAAACTTCCAAGCTGTTCAACCGATATTCCTATAAAAATTGTATAAAAACATATTTTGATACAGTTTGTCTATGGATTTGATATATTCTTGTAACATTTGTTATTTTTGTCTCTAGTAATTTAATGCACTTTTCAGAAACGTTAAACTTAAAACAAGAGGAGGATTACATATCCCAAACATACATGGCCTGTGTACTATAGTTTGCTTTTCAATGCTATTGGATTTGTTGAATGTTTGCATGGACACTTAATTTTTCTTCATAACATTGTTGCAGGATGAATTTTATGTTTTTTTAAAACCACTGACTCTGTGATGGTTTACATGAAATTATAAAATATAGTATTAATAAAGTCAGCCAAATATTGGTATCTCTGCCGGTGGACTGTTAGTCCCTGAAGATACCGTTGCCTAGTTCTACGGTGCTTTGTGCACTGACTTGAAATGTAAATTTACAGGTACTGTACTGGAAATTCTAAACATAACCTAAAATATATACCAAAGAGCCAGCTAAGGTCAAAGCTATGACATGAGTCATGTCAAAATGATAATTTTCTCAAATTATAATCAAATCAATATTACCACATAATACCTATTTCTTGAAAAACGATTTCAATACAAAAACATGGATAAGGTAATGCGAGGAGCTATATTTAGATTTTTTGTTTCATTTGAAAATTCAGATAATTCTTAATGTTGACCAAATCTACCTTTGCTAAGGTATATTTCATTTGTAAAATCGATAATAATTTTCATTGGCTTAATATTTAGAAATTCAAATTAATCTTATTGGAAAAAATAACAGTTTTAAAATATCACTACGTATGTATCCCTCCAAAAATGGCAGGGGTATAGAATACAAATGAAATGAGATTCATTCATGAAGAGTATCTGGTTAGTGACATACTATATCATAACCACCAGTAAAACATTGCCATGTGCCCCCACAGAGCAAATGGCGAAAGGAAAACGGTATTAACAATACCGTACCCTTATAAGGAGTATAGCAGCCTCGTGGCATCTGTCAGGGGACGGTAAACACATCGTTTTAGTGGCATGTTATTGTAAGCCACCCCGGGTAGCAATTTCATTGTTAGCTGCCTCTCACTTCCATGCGATTGGAATAAATACGAAAATTAAGAAGGGTTTTTATAAGGTCTTTATCGAGTAACTTGTAACAGGGGATGATATATTGCATTTCCCGCCATAGAGGGCGTTCCTATGGGGACGGAATTTGAATTCTGGTTGAAGGAATCTGTCGACTGGTCTTTGTTAAGGATCTGGCCAATTGTTTGATACATGCAGCTGCCTGTGTTTATAGCAGGGGATTAAGTTATAGATATTTAATCAAGTGCACGAGAGACATTTTATAATTTGGATAGGGGAGGTACGTGCCTTCAGGTGAAATTCCTTTCCGTTATTAAGTATTCTGGACATATTATTTAGCTCTCATTAAGGCCCTGTACATGGCTAATGAAACGGATGGTACGCTACCCGAATTGACTTTGGCAGACCAGATATCTTTTTCTTTTATTTCAGAAGTTTTCATTGGCTGATTAACTTTTTGCTATAAATTGTATACAATGATGTTACAGGCGACACAATGAAAGCCAGACATTACGTGTGGTTAACCGGAGAGTCATATTCCTTGAAATCGATACCTTTGTCGGTTATCCACATGTCTATCTGATATCTTAATGTACCTGTAGATATATATATCATAGTTTCCAAAATATGTTTGGTTGATAAGTTGTTACTTGATTTTAAACCGTATTGATTCACATTAACATCATAAACGTTAATGGTAACAATTGCTTTACTGTGCAATTTTTGTCTCCGAGTTGATTTTGTTTTTACCTAATTCAGCTTTACTTAGAAATTTCGTTTTTGTTGTTTACGTAAGCTTATTCTGTTTTACGATGGAAATTTCGTTTTGGTTGCTGCTTTAGTTACTTCACTTAGAGGTTTTATTGGTATTTATGTTACTTTACTTTGTAATTTTGTTTTCGTTGTTGCTGTGTTACTTTGTAATTTTCATTCATTGCTTGATGTTTCTTTTGAAAATTTAGATTCATTGTCTGATTTTATTTGAAAAATACATGTTTTGTATTTTCCAAGGTTTTTCTGATTAATTTCGCAATTTGCTTTCATTCATAGATTTCAACTTTGTAATTTTTCATTTGTTGTTGATTCAACATTACAGTTTGTATTATTTATTTGTTGCTTGATTGAATTTTGATTTATAATATCTCTTTTTTGTTGTTGCTAATGTCGAGTAACTTTGTAATTTTAATGTTATTACCTGATTCATAATCGCTATACAACCTTGTTTTTTATATGGTTGTTGCTAGTGTCATATCTATTTTCAATTCCACATTGTACAGAATCGTATCCTTACTTCCACAAAGAAGTGATCCAAATCTGCAGTCAGATAGTAGCCGTTCGGGGGGGGGGGAGGAGGGTAAAGTACTGTAAATCAGACACGCATGTTAAGGGTATTGAATCCTCAGCTGTTGTACTTCAATCAAAACTATTCAAAGCAGCAAAATGATAATGTGTGTCGCCCTTTCGTTATTTTTCTAAATTTCATATTTATTTTGCCAAGAGTGAGCGCCTTCAAATAATCAAATTAAAAAGTGGCAAAACCATTGAAGGGATGATAATTCATAATATCATGGCAGATTTAAATAAAGAGCTTTTCAAATATAACTCACTTGAGGAAAGCTTTTCTCTATATACAATGAAAAGAATTTGTGTAAAATAAGAAATATTCGACTCTTTTACCTAATAATATTTTGGCGAAATATTTCTATTATCTGCTTAGAACAAGAGGAGACCACTTTCCCTTTTGTCGATTTCTACTTTATGATCATTTCTCCAAACATTAAAACTTTATACAATGTCTGTCTTGAATACGATACATACAACTTTACAATGAATGAAAAGAAATAATTCAATGTACGCTTTTCATTCATTGATGTCCAAAATTACCACGTGTATTGTAGGTTGATACGTGCATGCATGTAGAAATCAGATCTTAAATAAATACACTCTGGAGGATATTTTGATAGCGTCAAATTATTTCGATGAGTATAATATGTATTTTGTTAGTATGTAAATAAATCGAGAGAGAAATTGTTCGAATGGTTAAATTGCTAGTATGTATAACTTTCTAATCGCATTAAGCAATGCATTTATTTGGATAAGAAAACAAAAATACTTTAATCTCCTTTAGTTTTGACAGGGATGTGTCAAACGAAATGAAATTAGATTGTGATAATATCTGTTTAGCTTTTTAAGAATGTCATGATTCTGAAATATGTCCAAATGTCCAAAATGTAATTACCAAAATTCCTTTTGCATTTGGATGCTAAAAGTTGATTTAATAATTCGATTTTCATAGTTGGATGGATTGACGAATTTTCTTTTTTGTTGAGTGAAATTAGAAAGAAGACAAGTTTTGGCAGTTGATGTCATCATCTATATTCGAACAATTCTGAATGAAGTCCAGATATCATAAATAAAATGTTTAATGTCCATACTTGAATGAAAACAAAAGAGTAAATTAGTACTTTGGTTCGGTCTTTAATGTCTAAAATACATAATTAATGGTGTCTTCTAATATTGTATAACGACCATCTACGTCAAAGCATACCTAAGACCTATAAAGCATAGAATATCACCAACGAGCTTCCTTTGTCATACCATCCATCGATATTATAAAGTAATAAGTACAAAGATATAAATCTTTGAATTCTTTCATTCATGATTTTTATGAGATATAAAATATACTAAAAATAACTATCTTCAGGAATTTTAAGAACAAATAATAACCTACGTACCGACTTTATGGGTAATACCGAACATTGAATTTTCCTCTCCGAAGCTAGAACAGTTCCATCTAAAGTTTCTGAATTGGTACTGACACTCGTTCATACCCATCTGAATTCCTTCTCCCACAGTTACTATAGAGTTTGGCCTCTTCCTACAGATCCCTCTCTGGCGGGGCGTTAAACCGGGGATTCTATTGCAAATAAAATTTGCACGGAGGGCAACAACTGAGGATAAAGCCCTACAAAGAAAGACAGTTGAATTGTTACTTATATCAATATTGAAATATATACGTTCAATGACAAAAAATTTCAGTGCACGATTTGCATTTTTGGTGTTAATAAAATGCCCAATAATGCTAAATATTTATGAAATCCAAGGCAAATGTTATCAAAGAACTAATGTCACATACAGTATCATGTCGAAATTCCTTTAAGAAATTCTATCAAGAAATTCTTCATATTTAATTATCAAAAAATTTACGAAAAACACATGGTGCTTGATAAAATTTTTATATTCACAATATGTACAAAGATGTTCTTTGATAAGCAGATGACCTGGTCTGAACAGAGAAGACTAATGCTTGCGCTATATTGAAGTTTGTTTTTTATTTATTTTTTTTTCTTTGTTCGCTCTGACTTAGAATACAATCTGGACTGTTCCTAATTATCATATAGAATAACTTTGAACAAAAAGTCTAAATGTTAGGAATATTTTTCTATGTTGAAATGAAAATGAAATTCTATTTACCATAATAGATAAAAGATCAAAGTCCATGGATAGCCTGCAAACATTTGTCCTTCTAAGTCACTCGACCTTAGAGAGAAGAAGATTACTTGTTATCTTTATTTTGAAATGATGCGTTAGAAAGTGAGAACCGTCAAGTGCAAAGTAATAATGGATATTGACAATTGTACTGATGTGTAAGACGAATTTGAATGAAACCAATCTTACGTCATATCTAGGATTGTAGGAGTAGATGATGAGCTTATCGGAAGGCAATTTCAATAAATTTTACTATGGTTAGTAGTAATATCATCCTTGAATGGATTGTTTCGTCCTTTCAATCAAATGAATTACACATGATAAAAATGTATTACACACGGTGAATCGTAATGTTTTCTTTACGAATTCCTCAATGGAATTCTGAAAATTGTGGAATGAATTTAACTGAAAAGGTGTCTACTCATAAGAGGGTGGCAGACCCGTGAGAATAATTTAATTTACTCCGTTATGATTTCAGACACTTATCATTTCAGAAAATAATCTGCATTGCATACATCATTCTGTCAAACTCGTAACCTTTATTCTATATGATTAAATAACACCGCGACAGTGCTGTACATTGGGTGGCACACTGGCTTAAGTTACAGGGTGTCTATTTCGAATTTGAAATAGACAACAAAATAACCTATTTATCACTATTGCTCGAAATCATATTTTCAATTGTACGAGACAGTAATGCCACTTGTATCAAATGCATGAAACCTGTTACTTGTTTTACGACCCTCTAAATTTGTCATTTTAAACCATGTCTAATACTACATTGCAGCATTTATTTCATAAAATATATTAAGATTTTCGTCGAGAGTCATTCTAAAGATACGAATTCAGAAGGAAAGATTAAAAATTAGAATTTTGCTGCACCAAAATAATAAAAATAAAATGATAAAAATAAAACGAATTTAATCCTCTAGCGACCTGAAATATTTTGTAAAGGTTAAATTATCTATATAAAGGCATTAAGTATGTTAAAACGATCATTCTTTTTCTCAATTATAAAGCACTTCTGTTGATAAGAAAAACATATACATTATCTGAATGTGAAATTTAATCTCACATTTAATTCGAAAATTCACACCTGACATTGTGCGGATTCATCATCTATCATTGTACACAATAAACACTACTTTTATCAATGGTTTGATTTTTGAATATAACCGAGGCACGTTCTCATTTCTAAATATTTTTTCTTTTGAATTGTTGTGAGACGAAAAATTCCTTGTATAAGACAACTCGTCCCTTTTACGACATGTAGATGTGTTTTTGATAACGCACTGAACAGGATATCGGACTTTATTAACTCTGTTTAGAAGTGATTGTATTACTGGGGGTTGTGAAATTAGCCGTACATAAATGTAGGAAAGATAGCTAGCTACTCACAAAAAATCTCCGTATACACAGTAAGATAGGTACAGAATCCCCAATAAGAATTTGGTATGTTTACTAACTCCCATCCTTTGAAAACATTCTCCAAGTTTTCCAAAATGGTCTGGAGTTTTTCATTTCCTTGATTTAATTCAATCACAATTAACCTTTTTGAATCTGCATTGAATAGGTTTCATCACAAATTAACACATCGAAACAGAAAATGAAATTCTCAAGCATTACAACATTGCTAGGAAAATGCAAATGCCAGGCACATTACTATCGGCTAAAAAGGTGAGATCACACTGTCTCTAATCACGGAACGATTGGGCTGATGGTCGAATTGACAGGCTAAGATTTTTGCAAATTTCTTGTCTTGACAAAACGTCAGCGCCCGGTATCGTCCCCTTAAACGTTAGACCCCGCCTTCCTTCGTACTGACGGCATATTGGGACACTTGGTGAAGATCAATCGTACTCTCTAGTCGTTTAAATACAGATATATATCAAATATCCGTCACCTCTACATAACATTTCGAATGTATCCATGCATGACGCTGGTATATTGGTGTTTAGACCGTCAGAACTCTAGTCCTGCCTTCGGGACTGAATGTAAAGACTGACTTCTCTCATACTTTGCACAGAGGTTTTAGCAAAACTTCCCCTTTCAAAGGGTTCCAACTGTGTACATCATTTACAAAGAGTGGGGATTACTTGTCACACATCCAATGTCCGCTAAACACTATATCCTCGGGTACAATAACCAACCATCCTACTTGAGACCGTGAGATAAGATACTTAAATTGGTACTTTGCTTCACTTTTACATCTTGATCTTATTTAGTAAAGTGCAACAAGGCCGGTAATGTCTGGGAGGCTTCCAAGTACGCGACCCCACGGTTTCTAGGGCCCAAGAAACAGGGGACAATACTATGCCGTGCTATATTCACAATACGTGATTTATGGCAATAGTATTAACAGATATATTGATACATTTTCATCATCGTCGTAGGAGTAACATCCTAAATAGAGTACGGCTAACAATGAAATGACCCGAGACTGAATGAATCAACATAAGAAATGTCTAACTGTCTCGGCGCAAGCCGCACAACGCGCATGGAACATGGGAACATACAACTTGTTTTTGTTTTACAAGTTTATCTGT
The DNA here is from genome assembly GCA_028142955.1 of Pinctada fucata. Taxonomy (NCBI): domain Eukaryota; kingdom Metazoa; phylum Mollusca; class Bivalvia; order Pterioida; family Pteriidae; genus Pinctada; species Pinctada fucata. The sequence goes on from AP027102.1 coordinate 82,842,203, forward strand.
ATGTCACATCAAATCGTCCAATAATAGTCATCAAGGTATTGCATGTCTTTATTATTTGACAAAATGACAGTCGGTGGTAAGAAAGATGTGTATTTTGTATCGTCATTCCACCTATATTATAAACCAGGGCGATAACGTTCCTTTCTGTATAGTTAGATTCTGATCATTTGGGTGTCTCAAAGAACTCCACGGTATCTCAGAGACAGACATCCACCGCGAATGAATTATTTGCTACACGAGCGAGTCAGTAGAACAAAATGCCCATCTTCCCGTAAGTAATTTGTGAATAGAAAATATATTTAATCACTACGAAATACAATACTTTGCGATGACTTGATTACATCTAATCAGAGGGAGGGGTAAGCGATTTTACCGGCGAGTCGAGTCGGGCGACTAATTGTTTAAACTATACCCACTCTAGGTAGAATCAGTCGACAAGATGGCATTGAATTAAATTCAATTTGATACAATTAAAGGGAAAGGGATACGGTTCTGGGTATGGAGGGGAATAGATAATTGAAATGATAAACAACAGGCGATCTGCAAAAGAAATAGTCCATGGACTTAGTAATATATAAGTCTGTAATTATATACTATAGGGTATGATTTTCAATTTATGTACATGGCAATTTTTGAAATTAATTTTTAACCAAATAATTATAATCTATAATGATCAAAAAAGAAATAATGGCTAAAATGCAATTTGAATGATTTACTATTTTAAAACTTTATAGGATAAATCAGCCTAAATATCGGGAAACTTACGTATGTATATCATATATACCAATTTGTATGGGTTTTCCCTTGTATTCAATGAATGAAACACTGATACTTTTTTATCTCAAAAAAGTACTAAATGCAGGTAATGAAGATCACTTGAATAATTTCACTTGTTTTTATCATGTATATTTTTAGAATAAAGTTTTGTCTTTTTCTCTACTGTTCGCTTATTTTTTCTTCCTTACTAATTTTATGATTAAAAGTGACCAAAGAAAGTTCTTAAAGATATGAAAGCGGAAGAAAATGTAGAAGACAAAATACGATTTGATGATACTTATCGTACTTATCAATGATTCAAGGAAGGAGTCCTTTAAAGCGGAAACCCAGTCGCTCCAGCTATTTTTTGTGATTGGATTTCTCGTTAAAATTTCCCTTGATTTATTTTTGTATCACAGATTCAATTGCTCTGATGTTTCTCTCCTCCCTTTCTTTTCAACTCTAAATCAATTTTTTCAAAGGTATATCGTTATATATGTCTCCAGAAGGATAAGGTCTTCATGTAGAAATTTTATATGATTTGGTCGTTTCTTCAAACGCTTTTGAAAATTTGTGTTTACAAAATTTTCTCTTTCTGAAACCTGGGTCCTGTAGCATCATATCCCAGCCATTTTGCTACGTCTTTCGGTATACTAAGGACATAATTTCACAAATTTTGGCCATATTTCATTGTTTAGATTGAGGATCACTGACGAGGGTTAAAAATCCGAAACGTGCATGTCTGGTCCATGCTGTAAATTTATCTGTTCTAAAATGATGCTAATGAATTTGAAGACGTTCAACATTTGATATACCATTTTTCCCGCCGCCGAAGCCGCTCGGATTTGGAAGAACGAAATACAGCCGAAGCTGGTCGGGAAAACCCTGGTAGGGCCCGCCGCAGCACTGTGTGGGTCTAAAACTCAGTGCTACGACAACTCGTATGAATGGTTTACCGAGTTATAATAATTGCAAATTAAAGAATCGTTGGAAAAACTATTTCACATGTTTTCATCACATACATCGTATTTTCATTTGTTGTTTGGTGTGGGGTTTTTTTTATTTCAATATACCTGCTCTACCCCTTTTTCTATTTCTCGGTTGTTTTTGGTCGATTGAAATTTGATTATAATTTTTTGGTTTTATGGAAATTATACCGTTGAAGGAATAATCGTTTAGGCACGGACCATTTGACATTCTTGGGAGGGGAGGGGGCTTGGTTTTTTTCGAAAAAAAATTGTTTGCTCAGAATATTGCTGAAAAAAAAAATTGCCTATGGTGTGACAGAAAAAATATTCTTGCTCTTATGATTCCATGTATATATTGTCTTATTTTGAATAATTACCACAAAATTCAGCTTTTTATTCCTGGAAATTTTCTTGCTCGCCGCATAGAAAAACCCAAGCCCCCCTTTATATCATGTGGATCGTGCCTGAGAAGATAGAAAGGAGAAGGAATTAAATGCATTTCTGTCCATATATAATACTAGTATATTTATAACTGTCATTGTTGATGTATTGTTTCACATTCACATAAGTTTACATGTCAATTTCATAATTGTGAGAATACTGTATTAAAATGTATCAAATCTCGATACAGGAATAAATAAGGAAAAGAAACCAAAGAAAGAGACCTTCAAAATAAGTGCATGAACTTTTATTGAAAATTCCATATTGATAAAGAATTTACGATGGAATTACTTGAGATTTGAGGTATCATACCGAGAGTAAATGTTTATTTATAGAATTTAATGAATATATTTTTGATTTAATGCCGCACGAATCCCATTTATTTATATATGTTAGAGCTATAATTTCTTATATATACCCAGACGTCGGTCATGGCATTGTCTCAAGTGTACTGGAAGAAAAATTCATATACTTGAGATTTATTAGAAAAAAGTAATACCCATAATACAGAAATAGAAATCGTCATTCTTGTTTATGAGAAAAATAGGAGAATGTTTTTTTTTCTGAGAAATAAACTCTCACGTTCTTTGAAATATCGTTCATACACAGTTTACAAAGCAAAGAGTACATTTTCTTTGAAATCAAAAATGATGTAACTTTTATAAAACGTATTTTGATTGATAAGGAGTCTTTTAATTAAATACAACAGGTGCTTGACTACACCGATGGGGGAGGTAGAGACAGAATTAATTATACCAAATCTATATTTTTTTTCTTTTAAGATCGATGCTATCTTTTATGAGAAATACTAATATCAAGATCTTTATAAGCCTAGAATTTTTTAGATCATAATTCAAAAATTCTGTTGAGGAACAAAATCATAACATTGGAATGCGTCGATTTTTGGGAAAGATTAAAAATATAGTCGACAGACATCATTTAGATTCTAAAGGTACGTAGATAAATTACATAGTTTTTTTTTTCTTCTCACGGCAGGTTATATTTTCATTTTCTATAAATCAAACACGAAATGCATTTGCCTCACACAAGCACAGAGAAATGATTGCTTTAGAATTGATGAAACTGACTTAAAATATATTTAGTTAAAGAAATTGTATCAGTCACCTGTCATATCTATTTCAAGATAAACTTTGAAATATTACGTGCAACTCGTAAAAGATAAAGATTACACATAGAAACACTGAAGTGCTAACAAACGACGAATGGTGGGGTTATCAGGATTACTTGCTCGCTAAACACTCTTTTTAAAATAAAATAATAAAAATAACGTAACATTGGAAATAGTCGATTAACGCGCCAACGCTTCTCGAAGATTTGGAACATCAGAGCTCATTTGATCAACATCGTATATAGTACAAAACTCATTGGGATCCTCGATTTACAGTTTTAGATACACTACCGTCCACGCAGCTGACTTCAGAAATCGGAAAGTCTATATTTTCTTTTATGTATCCGAGTTTTTTTTTTATATCGTTTACGATTTATGTGAATATCTTGATATGGACCTATATACATTCTTTGAAATGGTTAAAAATCTGTTCAGTCCTTTTTATTTCTTTTGCTTCATCGAAAATAAGGAAAAATCAAAAGATACAACTATTTGGCTATAAGTCATGACAATACCGCAATTTAAGAGTGCGTCCTAAAAATGTATGTATCAGAAAAAATCCTTATCTGTATTAGTTATGCATTATTGATCTTTTTAACTATGTATATAATTGATTTTACATCTTTGGGGAATCTCGGATTTTACATGTTTTCGAAAATTTCTTCATCGAGTTTATTCAAGGTGGTACCACTTACAAAGATTTTTGGTATTTTTCTTATTCTAAATTCTGATACCAGGACCACTGAGCGAAATCCCCCCTTGTGTTTAAATAATATAGCGAGAGAAATTAAATAAGCTATAAGCATCCTTCTTACTTAGATCTTATAACTTGCATTATAGTAACATCATATCCCACCCATCCTGCTACGTCTTCCGTTACATTTTTGGACATAATAACTTTCATATTCTTTGGCTATATTACATTGCTTAGACTGACGATGGTTAAGTACCCGAAACGTGCATGTCTGGTCCATGCTGCAATAAATGATGCTATCGAATTTGAAGACGTTTAACACGATTCATCTGATTTTTGAATATGTTTAAACTTTACCAACTAGCACGGCGCACTTTTAACATTTTGTACTTGTACTGGACTGACTGGGTATTGTCCATGAGACAAAGTTGTCCTTCGTGTTTCTATGGTGCTGTATATTGTCACCGTCTGTTTGTCCGATTTTTCTTTTCTCGCGAGAAAGTTTTTTTTTATTTTTTTCCCATGAATTTGTAAGTCTTTTAATTGTGATTTTTGGAATCTGATTTCGGGTTTTGTGTTTGATTTTCATTCATTGATATGCAATCCTATAATACTTTATCCTTTGACATCATACATCTATTATAAGGATGCAGCTATTATATAATTCTAGAAAACTGATTGATTTTATGGGGAAACTATTTGATCTCTATATTGACTTGCGTACTCTTTGCCGTCAACTCTCTCCTTCACAAATGTCACAAATTGTTCGAAATATGAACTTAAGGCACAGAACAGAGGATAATGTAATCTTTGAAGTCAAACATTGTGGTTTACCAAAGGGAGAATTAATTGCAACCGCCTGTCATAAACGCTTTGAAACTATTCACTCAAGATGTCACCATCGTATTTTTTAACGTTTACACGACGAAATTCCTCTCTGTATCCTTTGGAGATGCATCGACTGGGTAAACACCCCCTGGATCCGCCCACACATTCCTACCCCTGGAGCCCAGCCGTTATGAACATGGGTTATGAATACGATCCATACAACCGGACAATGTAGTGATCTACTTACAGAATCAAAAACTGATTCGATCCCACCATGCTGTCTAATTCTACAGAGTCATCTTTAATAAAATTCGACGAATCATGAACAGTAACTATTAAAAGTATTCAATTAAACGGGCTTTGACTGATTCAAACAACATTTAACAAAATAAACCCGCCAATAATTTGAATTGCTTCTATAGGGATCACTTTATATGATCACGTAGTACTACAATGGTTACAAAGGGAAACATCGCGACTCCCATTGAAATGGGATAGAGGGACACGCCACAGAAAATTCCTATTTAACTTTCATATGCTAACATCAAAGAATAGAAAATAGTTGAAATGCGAAATATTTAACTGAAAACCTTTAATTTGGCAAGGTAATAAAATATGATCTATTGAAATTATATCATTATACGGAGTAAGGGGTAACCTCAAGTAACCGTCAGCCCTGTTTATTTACGACTTGTAAATTTCTCTCTGATCAGACTTCTTTCCCATCATTTGGCAGAGGATGTTCCTCCCATTCATGAATTGGATGACAAATTTGACTTGCACCAAGAAGTCGCAAATTAAGTTGTAGGGACCTTATAATTTAAATCCTCAATTTCATCTTAATCATAAACTATTCGTTGTGCAACCTATATGTAAATCTATATTGCAATGCATTTCATACTTTCATGATTTTTGCATGAGTCAATGGGATGATTAAGTTGATAGGATTCCTGAAACTCCAAAAAATGTTCGCTGAAAAGCTTATTTTTCTTAATCTACTTATGTAAGGTCACTTCACTTTAGCCTTGTATTGGCGCTTCATCAATTGGATATCTAACTATACTTTGCTATTTTGAAAACTTTACAGATCCTAAAATCTCATCGAAAGAAGGATAAATCCTAGCACCCTTCCCTCCGATGCTTTTTGGTCACAGATTTTATTTAATTATGCAACTGAATCCCTGCAGAAAATTTGGAGCCGCACACTATAATTCAAACGCCAAACATGAAATCAGATCTCAAAAATTACAATCAAAGGCTTAAAAATTCTAGAAAAAATATAAAAACGAACATTCTCACGAACATTTCACCATAGAAACATGAAGGACAACTTCATCTAATGAACAATCTCCAGAGTCCAGTGCAAGTACAGAATGTACGGTAGGTGGCGCTGAGAATACAAATTGAAATGAATTTGGTCAAACTCAGTTGGCACGACAAGAACAATTCTGCGAACAGGCAGATAAATGTTTTCTTTGATTAGATTTTGTTTTGGATTCCCATCGTTAATGTCTGTCTGTGTGCTATGCATTAATTGTTAATTGTAGAAACTATAGATAGTCAACATATCTCCGTTTATTAGAAAAGCGTTTGCTGATGGACTGTTAATCCACGAGAATAGTATCAGTGTTTTGACACTAGACTTGAAAAATATTTGTAAATTCTCCGTCATCAAAGTTTATTAATTATTGTAAAACTATGGGGTATCTCCCTGAAACAATATTTTTGTCATTAGCTGGTTAGATGACATAACCTTTAGGATATTTTAGAATTGCGTTCTTCAAATACAAATGTATTCATTAATTTGATTTCTTATATTTCGACTTCTAGCATCGCTGATGATATATTATTTGTTGAAATGCTCATATGGTGCTCAGCATTTTAAAGACAGAACATATCTTTCAATGTAAACGTCTTCAAATTGAATATATTTTTCAAATTGAATATATATTTCAATATTGATATTTCCTACACGTGTTTATTGCAACGAAAGTCGCGTAAAAGAAGAAATAAACATGGAACACATAAAAGAAATGCAGCTCAGACGAATGATGAAAAAGTTAGTCTCGAGTTCGATTCCCGGTCTGGTCACATGCAATCATCTTCCAGATCCAATAAATGGATTCACATTCCCCTGAGAGGACAATCTAAAATAGTATGAGTACAATAATGAATCAAAGATTATGAAAGAAAAAAAATGATAGCATATTTAACGAAGAAATCTATCAAAAAGCTACATCTTTTATAGGTAGGAATTTGATCGGTTTTTTATGCACTGAATTGCACTTGTAAAATCATTTAACCATTGCTACATGTACATCTCTGAATCTTTATATGATTCTTCAACTGTTTTGACAGAATTATTTCAATTACATGTATATGAAACTGCAAAAAATGAAAGAATTTTATCATATCACATAGTCCGAATATATTGCTTGTTTATTGTGCAATCGTTGGTATCCTTCCCTGTTCAGACTAGTGTCTTTCTGGATATTTTCCATTTAGATTCATTATAAAAATCTGCCATTATGACTATTTAAATGCGTTATAGACCTTCCGACCACAGCAAGGAGTGCATTTGATGGATGCATGAAGAATAATAATTCAATCTGAATACCGACACGTACCTAATATTAAGACTTCATCCGGGAACGTTTCAAAATGTATTCTGAGAAGCAGTCCAAAATTCAAAATAAAAATAAGTTATTAAATGTACGGAATTTTACAGTTCTTTAAATGAAATAAATCCACATCGATCATATTGATAAAGTAGAAAAAACATCTTATACTTCATATTATATAGAATTGTTCTAATTAATCACAGAAAACTATTGTAATTTTTCATAATTATGACCCTCCATCAATGTCATGAGAGAGTTTTGACATTTTAAACAATTCGTATTATTTTGAAGAAGTTTATAGTAATAATTATAATAAGGATTGTTTAGAAATTTTATACTGCGTACAGTGTCGATATCATGTACTTATGATGGAGGAGGTGACTTGATTGTCAAATGAATGTGTGATGCATTCCTCCCATTATTACTTAGATACAAGTCAATTAATTAATAAATAAATACGTCTGAAATAGTTCATTGATAAATTCCGTACTAACATAAGTTCCATCGCTTGAATTTGGGTAATTAATATGAATATAAAAATAAAGAAGTAAATGAATGCATAGATGAATTTCTTGAAATCGTAACTATATAGTGAGCCAAACATGTCTCTCTTACTTTATGGCCGAAGTTTATCAATGCTTCACTCTTCTTATATTCACTATTTGGATTTCCTTTCTTTAGGTTTTGAGCATCACTGATGATATATTATTTGTTTTAATGCGCATATGGTGCATTAAATTTTAACGATAGAACATACATTTCGATGCGATAAATTCTTCCCATGATTTGTATATAATTTATGATAGTAAAAATCTATTACTATAAAATATAGAAAACTTTTCATTGTTACATACTTACTCATCATGGATATATTTCTATGGTGATAGAAATCGATTAAGACATACCTAATGTCAGGCGCTATGTTTTTTATACTATAGCTAAATTTTAATAAATCATGGACAATTAACCAACGCTAATTACTTTACTTGTATTCATCAATATTTTAGTATAATCCTTCAATCCCCGTACCGAATTCACATATTTTTTGTCCCCTACTGTCGCGAAAGAGCGGGGGCATTAAAACCGGTTCATATGTCCGTCCGTCAGTCACAAAAAAACTTTAACCTTGTGCATACCTTTTGATTGGTAATTAATGCGGCTTTCATATTTCACATGTTTATTCCTTTTGACAAGACCTTTCCATGGATACCAAATTTTTTACCTTCTTTCCTTGGCCTTTGCGTTTGACCTACTTTAAAAAGATTAACCTCTGGCATAACTTTTGATTGGTAAGTGATAAGGCTTTCATATTTCACATGTGCATACCTTGTGACAATACCTTTCCATGAATACCAACATTTTTTACCTTGTGACCTTGACCTTGGAGTTTGGCTTTGTTTTAAAACAATTATACTTTGGGCATAACTTTTGAATGGTACGTGATAGGGCTTTCATATCTTACATGCAAATTTCTTCTGACAATACCTTTCCATGGATACCAAAAGTTTTAATCTAATGACTTTGACCTTGGAGATTAATTATATTTAGATTTTGTATTGGGAAGTATAATGTGAAGACAGGACTCCATGACGGTCCCTGTCCAATCCTCTTCAGAGAGGACAGGGTGCCGATCACCCTGTCCTCTCTGAATTTCAGTCGGACTCCTCGGATGATCACATGCATGAGCTCGCTACAACCGGCAAAGCACTGACTGTATTTCGCATGCTTCCTGTTTTTAGATCCATTTACAAATCCACCTATGTGTTTCTTGATAATGCGTCTTACAATGAGGAGTTTTTTACACTACAATTGTGCGTTCTTCGAGAACTCTGGGTAATCAGAAAAGTGGGAGGGTTGTACGCATGCAATCCGGATAACTACACAGTCTGTTACTTGCGTGGAAGATGACTGTCCAATGTCGGCACCGGTTGCCCAATGGTCTCGTTTGTTTATGTGTGGTCTTTTGTGTTTGATGTTTCTATGTTGTGCTTTGGTGTTCCTTGTCCCTTTTGCGTCTCTTTCTGTGCCTGTCTGCTCTGTGTTTTTGCATTGGGTGTTTTGGAGTTTTGCTGTGAGTGCTGCAGCCTAGTGCTGTTGGAGATCCCCTCCTTTGTTGTATGAGATATATTATGAAGAGTTAGGACTGGAGGATCTTTAAAAAGAAATACCCAAAGCGGGGGACCACAATTCCTTTAATTTGATTTTTGTCTTTCTGTCCAGATACTTTTACATGTAAAATCAAGGTGGTTCCAATGTTTTACCAACAGAAGCCAGTTTTACCACTTTCCGTAATTCTTGCAGAGTACAAACCATATATAGATATAAAATTTGATGTCATTAACAATCTCGTCTAGTCAGAATCTCTATGCTTATACATCATGTTCGTAAACTGCGAATTAGCTTGACAGTCTCATGCTCTTTTTAGATAAAGTCTAAAACAAGACAAGGGATTTCTTTCTCTTAGATAGTTGTTGCGTTTCAATTTTTATATTAAAATATATCATCGTATTATATATATTTTTAATAATTTAGTGAAAAGACAAGGATCTCCAGCATGACCACCCTGCACTCACCCGGCAAAACAAACCCACAAGAAAGTGACACATAAATAAATAACATCAGACAAAACTACAAATCGCAAAAAGACACAACAATATTCACTAGAACATCATACAAAACAATCGAAACAGACGCAAAGAAACGTCAAACATTAATGACAACACACAAAAGGAAGGAGACCCAAGTGCACCAAATGCGCGTTTCAAGAAATAATGCATCATCATAGAGGAAATCCAAATAGTGAATTTATGAAGAGCGAAATCCAAAACATAACCTAAAAGGTATGTCAAAGAGCCAACTAAGGATGGAGCTATGTGATTAGGGAGGTACGCTCTTTCGTTATAATTAAGCACACCATATGCGCATTTTACAAACAATGCATCATAAGTGATGGTCGAGGCCGAAAGAGAGGAAATCCAAAATTGAATAATATATGAAGAGCGCAATTCTAAACATGTCCTACCCTGAACTCATTTCATCAGATGCGAATAAACCCGTCTATATAAAATGTAAGAAGAGCAATCAAAATAATTGTGCTGTCCAAGAAGGTAAATGAAAACCCCTTAACACAATTTGAACAATCATCACAAACATACGGTTATCTAACAGTATAGAAATGTGTTGAGGTAAAGTACTCGATGATTAACGACTGTAGACGATCAATGAGGAAAACGAACAAAGACTTGTTATCAAATTTAAACAGAATAAAGAAATTAATATAGTTGGTAACTTAATGTAACTCTGGCACTCAGCACTATTAATCTGCAGACCAGTCTATCAAAAAAGTAAAGGTATGGAGAGAAGAGGGAAACAACACTGTCTTGTCGATATGCAGGGAATGTAAGCCGGCTTGAGACTGCTGGAATCTTTGGTTACTGAGTATCTGGAACGGTGTCGCCATTAGGGTTCGATTACTTTCATTCATGGTTGGCAGGTACTTACCGTTACACGACGGACGCATTTTAAACTGCAATTATTTATGACATTTATACATGTACATGGTATATGAATGACAGAAAATATATGTAAAAATTACAATACTAATCTTATTAAGGGAAATTGCAAATCATCAGAAAATAGAATTTCGCGAAAAACCAGAAGTACCAGTCAGCGTGATATTCGATTTGATTCATTCAGGTAAAACATTGAAGTGAGATGCAAGCAAAACAGTCCATCTGTTTAAAGTTTTGATAGAGTAATAACCCCAGTCGTTAGCCCTTATCATCAGAAACGTTGTTGTCAGCTCTCCGTGGTGACATTACCACGGAGCCACACATTGGGGAGTCCACCGATGCCAATTTGTCACTATCAAGAATGTTTTGCCAATTGGAAGAGGAAGAATGCGACGGAGCTCGCACCGTGCCGAAAGGCGTTCTCTTGGATGTGTATGACCCATAGGTCAATTATAGACTGTTACTCAGGGATTCAAAGGCATCTTCCAAAAGAGAAAGCGGCGTCAACAAATAGTGGGCCTTAAGTTGTCAAAACGCCTCGCAGTAATTAACGGACGTTATGTGGAACGAGCGCAAACTTTGCGGATTAATATTCTTGTTTCTCTCTATTTTTGTGTTTACTTTGTAAACTAAATGCATCAACGAGGCATTAGGCTATGTAAATGCAAGATGAAACGGCTAGCTTACTTTCAGTTTGTTCCTTCAAGCCTTTAAGCCTCTAAATATGTCTTTATCTTGCAGATACTCGCTTTCGACATGTAAATGATATAGTACAGTGAGGCTCTATTTGTACCCGTGTAAGTCCTCTACAAACAAGATCTTTCCAATTCTATGTACATGGTCTTGTATCACAGCCAGAAATTGCTTGTTAATAGATATATTCGAATGCTCTTACTTCATCGCTATCCTTAGCCTGAATGACTTCTACCGTGATAGCTTCAATTTAAAAAAGATAGTGATTTTCCATGAAAATAATAAATTTGGGTATTTTTGACAGATATTCATACAAGAAAATTATGATCGTTTCTTATCTTACAGGATATAAAAAAATGAAAATAAACCATCAAAACAAACAAAAACTCTAATAGAATGTAAACTTGTTTATTTATAAATACAAGAGGTCAATGTAATGCCAAGGGTTATTTATGGAACGCCTGCAACGCGTATGATGAAGTCAAGTATTTCATTGAAGAATATTATTTTATTTTAAGTGGTTTGTCCTCAGCATACTTACGCCATAAGTAGTTATAAAAAAGACGAATTACGCGCGAGGAAATCACTCAAAAATAAATTCCCTCATTGAAAAATTAACGAACTCATTTGTCCCTCAAATAAATACATGTATTGACGATTGCTTATTGCAGCTTCTTTTAGTTCGTACACCTCATACTAAAGGTGTTTTAGAAAGACTTTACTGAAAGATAACAAAACATAATACAGATACTTTAAAAACAAAAAGAATGAAAAACAGGATTATTGTTGAAAGAGTTTTCCTAAATGAACAAAATGTGTTCATGAAATACGAATGTTCCGTCAGCATCTTCGTCAGTTAGATACCTGTCATATTCTAAGACCAATATTACACGGTCAAAAAGTGAGTATCAAAAGAAATGTTTCGTCAAAAGGAATTTAACATGTGAAAATATAACGATATTGTGACCATTGTTATATTTTTTCAAAATTATGTAAAACTCAGATGCCAAGGTCATGAGGTAAAATATGCAGTACCCATACTACTGAGAAAGGTCATGCAGAATTAATACACATATGAAACCTGGAAGCCCTATCACTTATCGTTCAAATGTAGAGGCCAAGGTAAAAGGTTTCGCGGACTTGGAGACAAAGGTATATACTATTATACACAATAATTGTGCGTTCTTCGAGACATTTGGGTAACCGGAAAAGTGGGAGGGTTGTGCACACATAATCCAGATACTAGTAACCACATCAGTTGCTACTAACCTGGCATATGGTCGTCCGAAGTCGGTACCGTTTGCTCATTGATCTAGTCGGTTTATTTGTAGTCTTTTATGTTTAGTGTTTTAATGTCGTATTTAGTGTTCCTTGTCCTTCTTGAGTCTCTCGCTGTTTGTTTCTTCTGTGATTTCACTTATGGTGTTTTGCTGTGGGTGCTGCAAAACATCGAAGTCTTGTTGAAGATTCCATATTTTCATTCTAAAACTTTATGCATCCGAATCTACGAATACGAGGGGCGGGGGTGAAAATGCATTAACTTCAAATTGTAAAACATTCCATCGTACAAACATCTAAAATTTGACGTGGAATGAATATGTTAATATATGTCTATGTAATAATTTCAGTGTACCATGTGCGCATTTCAACCATTGATGTATCAACATTGATGCTCGAAGCCAAACTAGTGAAAATCCAAAATATAAATATATAAAGAGCAAAAGTATAAACATGACCCAAACTTATGATACATGACCAGCTACGGACAGGGCTATGCCTTCTAGGAGGATACGCTTCAGTTATAGCATTATTTATCAAATATTGTGACGGAAAATTTACAAGTACTACGGAACTAGGCAACAATATCCTCGAAATCACCAGAATGATACCAATGTAGTGGTTGAAATTATCATGTTGAAATGTATGTTCTAGTGCACCTCAAGTGCATTTCAGAATTAAAATTCGCATAAACAAGTATTATGCGCAAATAAGAAATAAAATAAAATAAGGGTTATGTGTTCATTTTGGATTCTTTCAGAAAATGTGTCTCTCAAAAGCGGTGGTCACAACCCGCCGTACGTGCTGTCTACATGCAAATACGAAGGCACACCTTGGGTATCCATACGGTGTCCGTGCATTGTCAGTACTTGTCCCGTACGATCTCCTTGCAGATTTGGGAACACGCAGACAGGGCGGAGCAGTTTTAGTGTATACAGAACTTTCGCTGCGTCCTGTCTGTGTGATGTCTACGAACGAACGACACGCACGTTGTAAGTACGTTGCAAGTACGTGCAACGCACTTTCGGTGCAAGGAAGTGAGGACTCCGTGCGTTAGCAGTACATGTTAATTCGATATTCTCACAATAACTTAGAAGACGTACGGAGAAAGTACGTTTAAGCAAGTTGCACGCAAGTCGTAATTACGTGCAACGCACTTACTTTTTTACGCTACATATGATGCATGTACATGTAACCACTTTATAACCGTGCGTACGACGTGCGTTGACGTACTCCTTCCGTACTCCTGCTACTTCCTTCCTTGCGTCTTCAGAAAAAGCTTACCGCACGTAGCTTTCACAAACATGCATGACCTAAAAGCACGCACGGCGAGTTGTGACCAGGGATAAAGTGACACCTGTTAAAGTGATCCAAACTAAAGCAAATATTTAACGTCTTCAAATTCATTAGCATAATTTTAGAAGCAGATTTTACAGCATGGACCAGATATACACGTTTCGGGTATTTAACCCTCGTCAGTGATCCTCAATCTGAACAATGTAACATAATTCTGTGAAAATTATGTCCTAAATATACCGAAAGACATAACAAGATGATTGGGATATGATGCTTCAGGACCAAGGTGTTTAGAACATTGAGAGAATTTTGTAGACAGAAATTTAGAAATGCGTTTGAAGAAAGCTGATGCTGAATAGGAGCAAAATGAACGAAAGGTAAAACATGCGAAGAGAGCAACACTGGGCGAATGTACAACAGTTGAAATAACAGAGGAGGATCAGTAGCTGTGATGGACAAGGACTATGGAAATATCGACGGAACATCATGATATCAAAAGACAAAAGGACAATATCTAGATTAGGTCATTGCTGAGGTGTCCATGGCTAATTTTGTAGACCATGCCTCAGAAACAGACATGGAGTGGATGCTAAAGAAGCTCTGAAAGAGGAGTCCTTCCCCACCCTGTAGAGGAGTTTTGTAACAACAGATAATGCCGTGAGAGGAAGGGGAATCACACTCAGGTAAAACAATTCACACCGCTCGGTAAATAATTATAAGAATTTAATGTTAAATAGAATATTTGTGCGGTTTTAATTGTTTTAGAAAACGGGGTTTTCAAAGTGAAAAATGTGTACGTGATTCTAGCTCAGACAAAGATGATGATGAATAAGAGCAAAGTCAAGCAAAAGCAGGTCATGTTAAGCAAACAACAGCAGATGAAATACAATAGTTCAAGCTATGGTTGCAGTATCAGTGATAGACAAGAAGTATGAACATTTGATCATTGATGTAGACAAAAAAAGAAAAAAAGACGACATGATGACCATATGTAGATCTGAACATTTTTGGGTATCCATGGTTAGTTTTGTAGACTGACTCAGAGACAGAAATGGATAAATTAGCTCTGAATTCACACAATGATACTGATTCACATAGCTCGAGATAAAAAATATGTGTCTAAGACGTCTTTAATAAATAGACAACGAAGGATTGTAAAATGTATGGTACATCATGTAATCAGTAATTATCAATGTTGAAATATATATTATATATCAATAATTAAGTGCATTATATGCGCATTTCAAAAACTAATGTCTCATTAGTGATGATTGGGGAAGCTAAAGAAATTCTGAAAGACAGCACTTTGAATAGCCTCCTTGAAGAGGAGGTTCAAACTTTTATTTATGCCACAAGACGAAGTGGAAACCATACATGGGTTTCCTGATACACAACAGCTGAGCTTAAGGGTATCATATGGTCTTTGACAACCTTAATAGCTTGAACTAACTACAAACTATGATGGACAAGAGGTATGACATCATGTCATCAATGACGCTCTGAAACACAACAGTTGGAGTTGTCTCTTGTATCAGCAGATAATACCGTAGGAGGAAGGAGACATGAAGTACGGGTATACTGATTCACATAGCTCAGAAACGAAGGATCTCCAACAAGACTCGGTTGAAGCACTCTATGTAAAAAAACAGAGACGTAAAAAGGACAAAGAACATCAAATCCTTATAGAAAAATTACACAAAAAAGACTATACATAAACCAACGCGACTATCGGGCAATAGGACCTCCATCTGCCATGTTAGGAGCAAATAGTGTGTTATCCGGATTAAGTGTGTGCAACCCTTACACTTTTCCGGTTGCCCAGGGGTATCGAAAAACGCATAATTGTAGTTTAAAATAACTTCCTCCCATTTGTCATTTGCTAGTACTTGAGCCGCAAGATTTATTGGTGAATATAATTAAATATTATACACAACAATTCTGCGTTCTTCGAGATCGCTATTTAGATATGTGGGAGGGTTGTGGGCACTTAATTTGTATAACCCCGTCAATTGCTACTAACGTTGCAGATGACCGTCCTCAGACCATCGTGAATTGGTCTTTTTAATCATGATACTCAAGTTGTAGCATATGACGGACGTAATGTTACTTTTTCTGTGACATTAAATTCCTATGGAATGGATAGACGGTCATCTTCAACTACCAATGACTCCCGTTTCTCGTTGACCATTAGGTTGGTATTTCTGTTGGTGGTCTTTCAGTCCCTTAGTTTCAGTGTTAGACTTGAAACATACTCATCAAGTTTGATATATTATTCTTAAACAAAGGTACTTCCCTTGAATCTGTTTCTTAGGCTAATTGGGATTTTTCTCTTCATATGTGCATTATTTGGATTCCCTCTAAAATTGGCCTCAAACATCATCGATGAGACATTACTTTTTATATTGTACAATGTCGAAGAAAGTGGACTGCAAGTTTTACTATGAAGCATGCCTTTAATATACCATATTGCTAATTTGAGGATGAAATCATCCAGTCTCTGGAAGAAAGAAGTTTTCCATTTGGTTAATTTAAACCGATATGTTTTAAAAACTGTCGACAATAAAAATTCTCTAGTAGATATAAACACTAGAGGGTAGTACTTACTTTTAATGTCCAAAGATTGTATGAAAAACGTAACAATTTCAACATCAGCATCACCCTTATTCTGTTTATGGTCGTCAACATCGTATAATCATTGTCCTATGTATAGTTTTGTCGTACACAAGTATTATTCTTCTGAATAATGTTGTCTTTTTATTTTAAATCAACAAGAAACATCCTCTCTGCTTATGATGTAAGTTTCTATCAGAGAGTAATGGTATGGTTATTTCGAATACTTAATAATTACACGAGATAAGTACCCTGTAAAATAATTCATCTATCCTATCAATATGCTCAACACATTCGAATGTAGGAATAGTTAAATAAGGAATTCCGTTGAAATCGTAAGGGAATCAGCTTTATTTCGATATATTTTCATACAATCTTCTGCAATTGAAAATACTTTTAATTTCATCCTCTCAGGTTTCAAAAGAACTTTATACACCTTCAAGATAAATAATATTGCCAAGAGCGTGTACTCTAATCACTTTCATTTGACATTAAGTGTCATTAAAACAGAAATTAAATTATCAAAGGAAATGTGACTTTGGTTGTAGTTTATATTGACTCAAAACATCTTTCATCTCAAACTTTGGGTGAGATATCCCCCTGTAAGTATCTTATTGATTTAACGTATCTTTCTATAAGGTATAAAGTG
Source organism: Pinctada fucata (assembly GCA_028142955.1). NCBI lineage: Eukaryota > Metazoa > Mollusca > Bivalvia > Pterioida > Pteriidae > Pinctada > Pinctada fucata. The sequence goes on from AP027102.1 coordinate 82,859,678, forward strand.
TTTGTAAATATTTCTATCTTCTATCTTATACATTCGTAAATCATAACAATCTTTGTGGTAATTTTATATGGACTCTTTCCCGGGACTGTTGAGAGTATAGCGTCCCCTAGAGTGACACACGGATAGTTCTAGCTACAAAGACTGATTTCTTGATTTTGTTGTAAATACACAAGGTGGAAACGTACAGCCCTGAGGTATAAAGGATTTCTGAATGTGAGCATGCATATATGTTATTGAAAGAAATTCTTAATTTCATGTCAATGAAAGAGATACATGCAGTGCAAAGTGTAATTGATACAGGGCTTGTCTTCATCGGCTAATTTCGCCAGCCCATGGGGCTGCGCCTTTCTAGAAACATTTGTCTATCATAGTAGTATTTGAGATAGTGATATTCAATTACAAAAAAGGGTTCGTTTCAAGAGGTAGAATAGGGAGTTAAGAAATGGAATCATGACAAAACATTACCTCATGCAATCACAAACCACAAAATAAAGAAAATTGTTTGCGAAAGGATACACACAAATATAATCACAAATTTATCACATGTAATCCATCCTCTAAAACCTTGTTACATACGGGATCACATCATCCAGTGGATCCAGCATTTTTGGCCAAAGGGAGTCCAAAATTTTAGGAAGTCCACCAATCATGAAGTTATATTAAGGTGCACATCATCAGGGGTGAGGAGGAGGGGCAGCGTGTGCACTGACTGACTAAGGATTGCTTTGGGAGCGAGGGTTGAATATCATGAAAAATTTTGTAAGCTTCTCTTTCAAATAATCGGCGAGCATACCGAGCCGGATAATTTTTTGAAATGAAATATTAATTTATCTTGATTTGATCGAGATGATTATTTATTACATTGAATACTTAACTCCTTATATCGGCGAGCGGAGCGCATACTATGCTTCACTTCTGACACAGTTATGTGAAAAAATTAAACTGAAGCGCTGCGGAAAGCTCACTAGTTAAAGGTGTGTTGTTCCATCAGGACAATGCGCCTGTTAATAAGACTATCACTGCCATGACTGCTATTCACGATGATTGAGCATCCGCCTTATTCACCCGGTCTTGCTCTACAGACTTTCATCTATTCCTTAAACTATAAGCAGCTATTTCTGGCACCCACTTTCAGTCCGATGATGACATCATACGCGCAGTGGATGGCTTTCTGACCAATCACTATAAGGAGTTCTTTAAAAGTTGTCCTTAAACACCGGTGGCAAAAGTGTATAGATTCTGAAGCAGGTTATGTAAAAAAAAAACAAAATGTCTGATAAAATTCAAATCCTTAAATACGAGGCTCACAACACATCAATCAGCCTTCGTATTATTGCTTTTGAGTATTTATGGTTTAACGAGAACTCATCATGGAGTCCAAACATCATGGTACTTAGTGATGCTGCATTTTCCTTCGTAAAAATTCATGAATTGGAAGCCAAGTATCAAATCAATTCTTTTTATAACAAATGAGAAAAAGAATACAATCTCAACAGCACTCACAATAGAGAACCAAGTTGAGCATCAACGGACCCCTAGCAAGCTAGAGGTGGGACCAGGTGTCCGGGAGGAGTAAGCATTCCCTGTTTAGCTAGCCGCACCCGCGGTCGATGTTCGAGCACGAAAATGAAAACAATATCTACAAAACATGCACTGTCTGAGGTTATGTCTATGTAAAAAGTGCTATTGCGACCATGTCAGGGAAAACATTTTAAAAACTTACTGTCAAACCCCTCGCGGGGAAATTTTTTACGAGCTTCACACGGCAAAGGGCATACAAAAACAGCTAAGAAAAGACTGGACACCCCATTATTGCGAAAAGTTTGACAAATTGACATAACTTTGCTCTATGTCATTAATACGAGCTTCACACGGCAAAGGGCATACAAAAACAGCTAAGTAAAGACTGGACACCCCATTATTGCGAAAAGATTGACAAATTGACATAACTTTGCTCTATGTCATTAATACAGAAAAAAGTTACTACGATAGCATTATTTCTTTCTTTCAAATGAAAATGCCATCTTCGTGACGCTGTCTCAGAAATGACGAAACTATAAATGTGGCATACCAGTTCAAAAGCTTTACACTATTTAACCTGCCTATTTGTCAATGAAATTACACGTGGGTCGGCAATTTTGTATACACAACATTCAAACATTGATTGTAAATCTCTCATCACTGAGATAACAAGGCGTTACGTAACGATAGTTTATGGCAGTATTTGTCTCCTCTTAGCCCCCTAGATCCTGCTCTTGACTTGGTGCAAGTATTCTTTGAGAGGGTATCTTCGATAGGAATGCACAATTATTGTTTTAGAATACTAAAAAACTTTTATCGCCAACTCTTATCTCTGTTTTATGTTGTACATAATACATATTCAACGATTGGTGTATAAGTGTAAAGGTATTTAAGTGTCAGATCCACACCTTTTACCGAGAAGCTTAAAAACAATTTGGTAAAATGACACGATATCTGCCAGCAATGTCTGAATTCCAGAAGTGAGAACCCTAAAATACTTTTAAAAAGACTTTGAGTGACTTACCTGGTTTCAACTTTGACTGCAAAATAGTTCAGCAAAGTCCAACAGAAAAACAATATTTCAATGTGTCGGAATACCGTCCACATGGCGTTCCATACTTTGATTCCATGCATTATCATATCGTTTAAAGAATTTCATTTTCTTCAGTATATATTTCAAAATTCACACGTCAAATTTTCACATTTTTTCTAAAACTGCTTTCTGTTTTAACTTAAGCAATTAGGAAAAAACTAACGTCGTCACTCCTCCGCAATTTCACCGTAAAACATCCCTAGTCGATAATTCGTAAGGGATAAAACTTGTTCACCTATGATTTGAACAATTGTTTTATTTTCGATACAAGAAATTATCTCCACTTACATGGAGATTTAGACGGGGGTTCCTCCTTTCCGGCGCGTGTCGATATAATTCCTTAACACTTTCCTCGTCTAGTCACAAATTTAATGAGCTGCTAATATCATGGAGACACAAGTACAGCATGATGGTACTAGCCCAAATATTTGTTTGTAGATGTCCCCAATCGATGCCATGCCCCGTAGAATTTTATCTTCAACTATTTTGAACTTGTAGCTGAGAGCGTAAATCTTCCTCCATTTTATTGCATAGTTACATTGCATTTAGGCCCTCCTATATCATCTCTTGGTATAGACGTTTTATTTCATTCGGTGCATTTATATATTGATTTGTCATCAATACATGCAGTGCATTATTTATATGTATATATATATTCAATTATAAAAGAAAGTTGCTTCACTGCTTGACAATACTTTATGCGATTAACAAAGTGTATGATGTAAGCATTTTTAAAATATTCTTATCTCTTCATGGCCGTAGGATTTTTTCTCATGTATGATTACTGAGACAGTCTCAACACCTTCTTAAAACAGAATACATATATTTGCACAGAGAAATGATAAAAGAGCTTATATTGTCAACCAAAATGTGGCCCACTTGCAAAACTGAATGCGCGCATTTCAATTTGGAATTTATATCTCTTAAGATATCCAAACATTTCTATTTCACATTTCCTCTTGAGCAGGGTCCTCAATTTAAATAACGGCTATAGAACATTTCAACATTGATATCAATTATTGCAATTAATTTTTCAAAAGTATTCAAAAAATCCATATATTTCACAGATATCGTGAGACGTTATATAAGTATGGTCGTCAAAATGATCGGGCACAAGTACTGGTTATCTCTAGTGTGTACACTTAGGATATGCCACAACTTATGTCTATATTTCCTCTTATATTCGCTCTCGTGCTTCAGGTATATATAGAGTGATCGTCGGTGATAGAAAAGTGTTTTTTCACTAACATTAAGTGCGTGCTGCACACCGCGATAATTAAGACACTTCTTTAACAAGGATTGATTACTTAGGAAGGTTGTCGACCTTTACGTCAATATATTACAAATTTAAATATCCTTGTACAAAAAGATAATTGAAATTTAGAATTCAGAGATGACAAAAAAGAAGATTTGCACTTTTTTCGAATTAAACAATACTTTTTACGCACCAAACGGAATAGGTGTACCAACATTTTTATACATAAAATGTATAGAAAGTAATTAATTATGATAAAAAGTTGAAGATGTTCCAACTCGTTACCTTCTTGAAGAAAATTTCAAATCAATAAGAATACACAAAGACCGTGTTTCGGTTAGTAAATCCTCATCATTGGCACTTAATGCAAAAGTGATTTTCAGACACAGCCAAATTCTTTAGTAGCGCCCTCTAGTTTGATTTTTTCAAAAATTCTGCGTATCTACTTAGCAAAGATTGAGAGGGTCAAAATCTCCTGTAGGGTCGATTACCCAAGTGAAATCTATGACCAAATTAGCATTGGAGGGATTGTCCTGGGGTGTTATCCTCCTTTTATTTCAATGATATTTGTTGATGAAATGTCAAGTTTTAGTATCCGAAATAGCAAAATAATATGTCAAATTTTTAGGGGGCCAAAACAAAGCTTCTTTCAAGCGACAGAGATGGAAAGAAGTAATTATTACACGTTAAACATTCAGTCGCGAGGAGCGAGTCTAACTGCTCCATACTGAAAAAAAATTAAAGGTCTACTAGAAAATGAAGATGATTAAAAAATGTAATTCAAAAACATTCCGCTTTACTTATATTGTATACCCAACCAAAAAAAAAAGATACGCACCACTTAATCATCATTCTATAAAATGAATTATGTAATCTATAGGTTTTCTATTCTTTTCCATCAGAAATCGTAGGTATACGAGTGACTTATTCTGTCAAACGCCAAACAAATCCGTCTTCATGATCACAGACAGCACAATGATAAAGACACTTGGTTCAAAACGTAATGTCACAAAATAGCTTTTAAGAATTCCGTTCACTTTTTAGAAATGATTAAAGCTGTTTAACCTATCCAAACTGATATATCAGGCATTGCGATTTGTTTTTTAGATGATGATAAACAATTTTCCCTGAATACAAATTAATTTAATTGCTTCAAATGACGTCATCAAAGAGAAAGTATAAATTTGAGAAAACATCCCAAACGTAAACTCTTTTGAAAATGAAGTCCGTGTTGTGATATTTTTCGCCCTTAAATGTGTCGCAAAGCACAAAATTACCATACTACAGCTAGAATCTGACCTTTTTTCGCAAGCACAGTTTTCAGAAACAATACCTCGATCTTGACAGGTCATTTTTACGTGCATTTTCAATGGTTTTAGACTTTAGTTTAAAGCTTTTCTGGTATTTCATTTGCTTATTTCAATGCGATATTAAAGATAAATCTGCAACAGATGAAATAGAATGGCTGAAGACGAAATTAGTGTTCATATGGGATCAGAATTGCCAAATATTGATATCCTTTATTGTAAAACATACCCCAATATACGGATATTTCCACTAAGACATTTAATTTTCAGATTTATTAGCATATTTTGACTACATTTGAATGGAGAAACCAGTATTCATCTATATTTTTACAGAAAATTTGCTGAAAATGGTCAAACAACAAAATTTCAGAAGGATACCAAACCTGAGCCATGCAACAGAAGCTAGAAACAACGTGCTTTATTCAGCACTTTCATTGTGATATGTTACGAAAAAATGATCGAAACGTGCTTTATCCCCGGTAATTCGAGTGCTGGAAAAAGAAAATTATAATCAAATGCCGAACGAATTTTTTTTTATCAGTTGGAAAAAATCACTACATAATATGATGTGCGTTTCTTTTTTTTTGTCGGGTATATAAATGTATTTCTTATTAAATGCAGATACAAAGTTATATGATAATAAGCAAATGTATTTTAAAATCGAATTTATATAGTTGTACCGTATGTACATAATGCTATTATTTCTTTGTGAACTTATCTTATGCATGTTGTAACACAGATGTTTCTTCATCTTTGAATGAAAATCAAAAACAAAAGACGAAATCAGATTCCAAATATCCTATTCGAAAAGCTTATATAAAAAGAAAAATCGGACAAACAGACAGAGACAATGACATGGCTTTATAGAAACAAGAGGGACAACTTTATCTTATGAACTATCTTCATAATCCATTGCAATTCAAGAATGCACTGTAGGTGGCACTGCTTAAACACGCAGTACTAATTTGTTAAAATTAAAGTAAAACATTAAGACGTTTAACATTTGAATTACTTGGTGAGTGTCACTGCTGGTGGACCAAGAGTCCCCGAGGGCACATGTAGCCAAGTTCGATCAACTTTGGTTGATCGTCTGTCTTTTCAACGCAATTGAAAATTTCTGTTACCAAATTTCTTAAAATTTCTAAAACGTGGGTCCTGTAGCATCATATCCCACCCATTCTACTACGTCTTTTGGTACATTTTTGGACATAATAATTTTCATACTTTTCGATCATATTACATTGTTTAGACTGAGGATCACTGACGAGGGTTTAGTACCCGAAACGTGCATGTCTGGTCCATGCTGTAAATTTATCAGGTTTGAAATGATGCTATTGAATTTGAAGACGTTTAACATATGCAGGTATCACATAACTCAGGTATAGAGTTGGAACACTTCCGTATAATCATGTTACATATCTGCTTAACATGTAGCTAGTGTTCCGAGCATTTTCGATGCTTAATCGTCTATTTCAAGAAGGTCCAGGACAGAGATCCTATCATTTAATTTTCCTAAAAGTTATACATGTTAATGATTGAAGCATACTTTTTCTATATGCAAAATGACATCATTTTTTACCGTCATTTTTGAAGCTACGAAGATTCACATATACTCCTTGAAAGTCGAAAAATGGGCCGTAAATTTGACGTTAAAATGAATAATGCGGAAGGGTTTCAACTTTATACCTTCTTGAAGAAAATTTAAAACCAATTTTCATGCACCAGACACGTGTTTCGAATATTTAATTCTCAGCAGTGATGCTTCCAGACAAAGTACTTTTTATAAGCCGCCCAAAGTCGTTTCACTAGCGCCCACTGGTTTTATATTGGTGGTCATACTTTAGCGAACAAAAAAATTTACAAAACTCCTGTAGAGACAGAAAATTAACAAGTACTGTATTTTTCATTTAGATATGATGTGTTCAATCGGATATGTATAAAATTATAAATGATCACTAAGACTTTTGAAAGAAATTGTCGAAAGGAGATAAATTAATGTCTATTTTTCGAACATCTCTGAGTTGTTAATTATTAATAATAAAGTCCTTGTATCTGAAACCCTATCATTTATCTTCCGTAAAAAAATGATATTATTTTCTTCATATGTCAAGTTAAACACTGATAAGTTCCTATTGAAATTTGACCGTCAGTTTTTAAGTTATTGTGATTTTGTTATCATTTAATTTCCATGGTCATTTTCAAGAAACGAAGATTCTGATTGGCTGAGAAATTTTGTTGATACATCGATCAACACAATATTTCATGGAAGTATATTTATAGCACTATTTTTAGAACCGGGGGTTCCCTCAAACACGAATGAAAATACAATCTGTTGATGTTTGCTTTTCATTTCAAGGGTACCATTTCTTTTCTACTTACTCAAAAATTAACAGTGCATATAGAATTTACTCAAACTGGTCCTTATTTCAAAGATATAGAGAGACGATCGTTCGCTGTTTGAATCATCGCGACTGCCATAACTTGTTTTGGCAGACGTATTACTGCAAAACCATCCGACTTATGAAATATAGTGCGGTGATTGATTGTTTTTAGATCCAAGAAAACAGCATGTTTTCCATAAAAAGGTGATAATAAAATAATAAGAAATGAATCTTTTTTTTCTGTTGATGCAGGTATCACCCGAATAATTGGACAGAAAACTTTTGCATCAACGCGCTACGCGTTATACTCATTTAAAATGTTAAGAAACAGAGCTGATATAGGGATTTCATGACCCTAACCTTTAATCTGTACAGCGGCACATACAACGATTTTCATTCTACTATAGAGTTCTAAGGACATTTATGTTTTTAGGCTTTATCTCTATTATTATTTACACGGAATGATAAAGTAGAAGATATAATTTCAAGCATCGGGCATTACGGGCTACTTAAAGCTAAGCTTATGCTAAATATTTTGTCTTAGATCATTATAAATCTCAGTATTAAAGCGTTTGGCTTCATTAGGACATGGAAACAAGATCATGTTTCCTTGCACTGACGAAAGTGGAAGAATGGAGACGAAGCATCCACCCTAACTAGGAACTGGATAAAAACGAAACCAAAGCCGACATATCGAAACATAAACACGAATGATATAAGGATAAAATCTCGAACAGGATTCGATTGTAGCACGTTTGTGAAAAAAGGGAATAAACAAATCAATAGACATATAAGGAACAAGACACAAATTAATTGAAAGAGAACAATACACATTCAGCGCCATGGATTGTATCTTCTTTAACTCATTCGTGCAGCGTACTTATAAAAAAGGTCACTATTAGAACATTTGAAAGAAGTAGAAGATATTCATTCCAGAAAACATTCGATATCGAAAAAAAAAAAAAAAATAAACATGAAACATGAATTACGGAATTAATTTTGGCGGCTTATGAAAATCACTTTGGCTTGAAGCATCACAGATGAAGATTCAAATATCCGAAACACGCGTCTGGTGCGTAATAAGTTTGTTCTAAATTTTCTTCAAGAAAAAAGTAAAGAGTTGGAACACTTCCGTATTATTGATATAAACACTTATTTTTTGTTGCAGTGTGGAGCAGTTAAACTCGTTTTCCGTGACTCCATGCTTTAAGTGAATAGCTTTATCGCCTGAAAGAAGTTTTGGTTTTGCTCTTTATCAATTTGACATCACATATATTATTTTGCTATTTCGGAAACGTGTCATCTCATCCCAAAACGTTATCGAAATAAAAGGAGGTAAATATCTTAGCGGCATCCCTCCAATGCTATTTTGAAGATATATTTTATTTGGATATGCTCCTGAATCGACCCTACAGGAAATTTGGAGCTGAGCACTCCCTGCTAAATAAATGAACAAATTAAAATTCAAAAAATAAACCAGAGGGCGCTACAGAAATGTATTTTGGCGGCGTATGAAGCATTATTGATGATTTAATAATCGAAACTCGAATGTCTGGTGCATAATATGTTGGTTCTAAATTTTCTTCACAAAGGTATGGAATTGGAACACTTCCGTATTATTGTCTAAACATTTTCCACAGATATACATGTGTGTGTATTAAATTTCAGACACGTGTTTAGAAAGTTTGAGCTCAATTTAATCGATATTTCTTCAAACCAATGGGATTGAATGAGGTAGCATGTGCGGATCTAGCAGGGAATGGGTAAGGATCGGGGGTCCTAGCCCCCTCCCCCTTGAGATTTTCCAAGAAGGGATCTGAAATATGTATATTTTAACGAAAACTCACTCTTTAAATGGGTTATTTACCCATTCTATTTCCTAAATTTCGGCTCGCTACGCTCGCATAATAAGGTGCTAATTATTGCCTCGAGTATGTGGCCAAATTCGATCAACTTCGGTTGATCGTATCTTCATCGCATTCGAAACTTTCTTGAAATTTCTAAACGTGGATCCTACAGCATCATGTCCTACCCAATCTGCTACATCTTTTGGTACATTTTTGAACACAATAACTTTCATACTCTTTGGCAACATTGCACTGTTTAGATTGAGTATCATTGGTTAAGTACTCGAAACGTGCATGTCTGGTCCATGCTGCAAATTTATCTTAAATGTTCTTAAATGATGCTATTAAAGTTGAAGACGTTAAACACATGATAAAACATTATTGGTAGCATTGTTTTTATAGATCTTTGTATATTTATTCATGCATTTCTTTTCATTAATATGATTATATCATTTATCGCTTAGTTTTAATACAAAAATGATAACGTATTTTCAAATATAGCAATTAATTATCGGAGAATAAAAAGAGAAATAGAAATATTCATTTTGAATGCCTGAATTATAAGTGGATAAAAAAATAATCAAATCGAAATCATAGAAAAATCCCTCGTCCCAAAACTTCCAAATGTTACTAATTTTGCCTTATTTTTATACAAGAGAATTTCCTCAAGTTAAGAATTTTTGAACAGAAACATCTAAAAAGTGAAGAAATTCCGAAGCGTCCGGGGGCTTCGTCAAATTGGAATTATCACTAGTTACTAGATATTCGTACACATAAATCAAAGAGACCCATGGGCAATCGGTGCCGACTTAGGACAGTAATCAGTCACGTTAGTAACAGATGGTAGCGTTATCCTGGATTACGTGCGCACAACCCTCCTACTTTTCCGGTTACCTAAAGGTCTCGAAGAACGCACAATTGTTGTGCAAAATAACCTCCTCACTGTAAATTGAACATACAATTAAGACAGCACAACGCAGGGTGATGAATATGTTAATATATAGGGGCGTACGAAATGCAGTCCGTGCTCGACATTGCACTCAATACTGACGAGGATTATGTATACGAAACGCGTGTCTGGTGCATTTAAAATTTGAGATTTTCTTCAAGAAGGTAAAGAGATGGAACACTTCCCTATTATGGTAAACATACAAATGCCTAATCCCCCTAGATCTGTCTTGTTACAACGAAACTCGTTGTAGGTGGCGACATTTAAATGAAACGGAGAAAAAGTCAAATCCAAGGAGCTGTGGTCCATTTTTGGGAATTTGTCTTTAAAGAAGTAAGTGCTATTCCGTATTTTCGAAAAGAAGAGTCGCCTTTAGGACGGTATCTGGCGCATACTAATCGTGACGTCATAAAATTCTATGGAAACGGTCCCTAAACTGCTGGAAATGACGGTATTGAATTGACGTTATCATACCATTTTCATGACTTCATAATTGTTTTACGTCAGATCCCGTCTCAAATGGGAAATAACTCTGTTTTCCACAAAGACTCAATAAGATCTTCTCCCCTATATTTTAATAATATCTCATGTATAATCCGAATACAAAATTTTAAGATAGGTTAAACCCTAAAGCCTAGATCAAAAGGTTCAAACTATCCATGAAAATGTTTACAACAAGAAATATGCATGTGAAATATGAAAGGCCTATCACATACCATTTAAAAGTTATGCCTAAGGTTAAATGTTTTAAAAGTAGGTCAAACATTTTGGTATCCACGGAAAGGTCTTTTACAAGGAATGCACATATAACATATGAAAGCTCTATCATTTACGATTCAAAAGTTGTGCCAAAGGTTAACGTTTTTAAAGTAGGTCAAATTACAAGGTCAAGGTCACAAATGTATGTATCCACGGAATGGTCTTGTCGCAAGAAATATTCATGTGAAATATGAAAACACCATCACTTAGCGTTCAAAAGTTATGCTCAAGCTTAAAATTTTTGTAACTGACAGACGGACGAACCGGTTTTAATGTCTCCGCGCTTTCGCTCGTTTAACTATCTTGTTTGTGACGACACCACAGTGAGAAGTTTTATGTTTATACAACATTTGTGCGTCTATGTATCCCGAGGGTTGTGCGCACGTAAACCCGGATAAACACACCATTTGCTAATAGCAGATGGCAGTCCAAAGTCGACGCCGGGTGCACATTGGTCTCCTTCCTTTTATGTGTTGTCATTAATGTTTGTTTTATATGATGTTCGAGTGAATATTGTTTTGTCTTTTGGGATTTGTAGTTTTGTCTGATTTTATTTATGTGCCGCTTTCTTGTGAGTTTGTTTTGCTGGGTGAGTGTAGGGTGGTCATGCTGGAGCTCCTTTCCTTTTCTGTTTTAAACTAGGAAGGACAATGAAGGACCACTCCTGAAAAGGAGAATAATTGAAGGGTCTGTTTCAACTGCATAATATATGCACAGCCAATGTAACTCCCTAAAATGTTACTATTGAAAGGAACGTGCTGCAATTCGTGTACTAACACCCGTGACGTCACAATGCATAAGCTCTAAAGAAACATGCCGCGACGGCTGTTCTGACCTGCAAACTGAACCCGCGGTTAGATGAATTTTAACGTCGCCCTTTTACATAGAAAAAGCAATTTAAGAAAACAAGAGTGAAACAGACAACTATGGTGCATATATATAGAATAAATGTCATAATTTGTGTTTTGTTACGGGTATGCAACACACAGCAAGTGCATTTATCCCTTGAAATGCGCTTACGCGCATTACATGCACGATAAATGCACTTGCTGTTTGTTGCATACCCGTAACAAAACACAAATTAAGACACTTATTCTCTGTGTAATTAATTTGGCATGTTTTGGTTACTGAATGACAAGATCTTTTTTGGCTAACCTGAAAAATGAATGATGAAGATTTTAGCAAAAGCAACTGATATTCAGCTGATTTAGATAACTTAAATTTCAAAATGTAACAAATAATTTTTTTCGATTTACATGTAGTGTTATATTTCCTAAATAAGAATATCGTTAAGGTAGAGCATCCCTCAGGTCTCAGATGCTAATATTTCCAAAATTTCAACTTTTACAATGTTAAACGTCTTTAATTCAATAGCATCATTTAAAACCTGATAAATTTACAGCATGGACCAGACATGCACGTTTCGGGTACTAAACCCTCGTCAGTGATCCTTAGTCTAAACAATATTTTCTTTTTCACATATTCGAAATTTGTGCTAGACCTGATATACAAACCAAATAAAATATGTGATTTCATGATTATCATGAGAACGTAAGGAGTCTGAACTTTAACATTGGACCCTATGAGAAAAGTAAGAAAACACCAGTTTTAGAGGTGATAAAATGTAACTATAAAATTTTCTTTTCCCAAAACTATGTTAGTATGATACTCAGAACAATATTCTGAGGAGGAAAAATAGGGTATGCAGGCATAAAATTTTCAAAATTCTGACCTGAGGGATACTCTACCTTGAATATAACATAATGACTTAGGGTACCAAATGGAAAAAGAAAACACGGAAAACCTTCAATCCAAGGAAACAGAGATTAAGAAAATACATCGAATGACATATCTATAAAGCATGTTTGGAATTTATGAAAGTGACAATGCTATAAATTTTGTTTTAAATATCGGCATTAGTTTTAATCGATCAGTCGAGACAGGTATTAAATTTGTAGCCTTTTTCCTTATTTTATATCACTTCTATTCAATAAAGGAATGTATCAATTAATATATATCAAGTACCAATCAATCAAATTCGATCTGTGGTATTCATTAACGTATTGTTCCTGGTACCTTGCCACATAATAAATGAAGTTTATGATTGACATATACCTGTAAGATTTAATAAACATATCATGTAGCTGAAGTCAGTTTTACGTATTCGCATCAATTCGTTTAGTACACTGCTCTAATTAAGAGACTGGTTTCTTGTTTTGACCGTCGTTTATTTCACTTATGCAGGGTATTCTTGCTATAGATCTTTTTTATAACTTTGTCATTTGTTCGTTCAATATTAGGTCATTCTAACTTTTATTTCTGTTAAGCGTCCGCGTGCGTCTAAAAACCCAACAATCGTCATCAAGTTTGGATTTTTAAAAAAGTTTCAAATAAATAAAATGCAATTAGCATCTACGAAATCGATATTTGCCCTTCCTCAATTCATTCTTCGTTTTGGTATATCTTATATTTATCGGTGAATAATACAAAATCTTCATGGGGTTAAGAGTGGTCGCTAATCAGAAATAATTTAATTTTGCATGTAACAAGGATTTTCATTGGCGTAAAAGTTGGTTATTTTCCATAGCCTGAAAAATATTAGGACACGCCCCCTTTCCTGGAACTACTTCCAAAATTAAGCAAAATGGCGGATTCCGTAAACTCGATACACTGAATTTTACTTCGAGAACGAAGACTAGATACAATATACATGTCATTTATACTATTTTCATCTTTAGATATACAAATATAATCGATTGTAGCAACAGGTTAATGATTAAATGAAGTACTTACTACGAGATTTGTAGGTAAACATATCGTGTCGGTGCGATGATAGGTCACGCTGATGAAAGATTGCATTTTAATCAAAATCTAACACTATCAAACATGTACCTGATTGTCAGATGCTTTGCCCTCCCATCCAGAGTCATTCTATTCTCATCGTTGAAAATATATCAAATGACTCGTGCTGAAATGTATGAAAACAAACGCCGGCGCCGTTCAACTACATGTACCAGCCTCCATTCTTGTACTGTCGGCTGTTGTTATTAGCAACGAGGGAGATAATCCCTACGCAGGAACTTTGCATTCAACATTTTCATGATTTTCCAAGATCTAATCAGATGCACATAATGTATTATATAACTTAAAATTAAATTATAAGGAATGTTTCTAAAATTATTGTTGGTTATGGGAAATAACCTTAAAAAGCCGATGTACAAATGGTATAATTTGCGTATCACGTATGTAAATCGGCTTTTTGAGGTTATTTTCCATAATCAAAAAGAATTTTAGAAACATTCCTTAAATAATGAAGATTGCCTTCACGGGACAAAATACCCTCGCAGCAATATTCTTTGAAAATTTATCTTGTATGAAGATCAAGCTTCTATTGTGACATTGGTCTTAAACCTTGGTTCAAGGTCATGGCACACCCTTAGGTCCTAAAGAACATTTATGTGAAATATAAGTGAAATCCATTCACAGGGTGGGGGAGTTATACTCTGCACAAAGATTTGAGCATGTTTATTGTGACATTGACATTTGTTCAAGGTCATGACACACACGTAGGACATAAGAAACGTTTCTGTGAAATATTATTGAAATCCATCAATAGGGGGAGGAGTTAAGACCCGGACAGGACAATGTTTAACTAATGGTACACAAAATGTATACATTGTGATTTTGACATTTAACCTTGGTTCAAGGTCATGACACACCCTTAGGCCCTTATGAACATTATTGAAAATATTATTGAAAACCATTCAAATGGGGACAAGGTTATGCTCTGGACAAGGTTTTACTAATGGTAAACGTCTTTAAATTCAATAGCATCATTGTCCAAAAATGTACGTAAAGACGAAGCAGAATGGGTGGGATATGATGCTACAGGACCCACGTTTTAGAAATTTCAAGAAATTTTGTAACAGAAAATATTAAATGCGTTGAAGAGACAGATTTGTGATCTTGACCTTTGACCTTGTTTCAAGGTCATGACACACCCTTCACTATTTCTGTGAAATAATAATAAAATTGGAAGAGTCATGCTCTAGACAAGGTGTGATGGACAGAAACAAGGACGAACGGACGGACAGGGTCATTCATATATACCCTCATCTTTGCTTGTTGGGAGGGGGGGGGGGGGGTATAAAAAGAACTTATTTTCTACTCGTAGGTCAAATACGATTATATTAAATTGTCTGATTTTTTCCCGATAGATCTATCTTCTTTTCACATTTCTTTATGGTAAAGTAAATCTACAGAAAAAGAAAAAAAAAAGCCCCAGAAATATGAAAACAAAAACAAAACCAAACAAAATGGTTTGACGTCGTAATGTTTTTTTTTGGACTGTGCCACCTGCAACAAAATTAATATCGTTTCGAATTGTTTTATTTCAATTTCATGATACATTACATTCGAGAGACGTTGCCGTCATTGTTCAATGAAATAAGTCAGTTTCATTCTTTTTTTCCGTAATAATAATAAGATAAGAAAATTTGACAGAAGGTTCAGTCCATTCCCACTAATATGAAATCAGATTGCATGAAGGCAATCATCGTCCGAAACATCGGAATTCAGTGTTGTGTTTTCGTGGCGCCACCACAGGGATTTATCTCGCTAATACCGGTTGCTCTACTTACTATAACACATATATAGTAAATAGAGCAACCGGTATTAGCGATATAAATCCCTGTGGGCGCCACCTATAATAGATATCGTTAAACAATTTTTTAAAACATTGCCTTCCATCGTCGGAAACCCACGCTCGGTCACTCAAGGTCACCTGAGCTTATACGTGACCGAGCGTGGGTTTTCGAGAAGGTAAGGCAATGTTTTAAGAAATTGTTAAACGATATCTATTGTAGGTGGCGCCACGAAAACAAATAAGGAAAAAAACCCACTGAATTCAGTTGTTTATATCTCGCTAGTGATTTGAATATTTCATGTTTAAATTTTGCTCATTTTGTAAATCCACCTCATCGTAAAGATAAAGCATACGTGTATATTTAATCGCTTTCTTCTCTCAGTCAGTCTATCTCGCTATTTGCTGTGTTTTAGGCACGGTCCATTTGATATTAAGGGGGGGGGCTTGTTTTTGTTCTTCGTAGGGGCAAGGTTTTTTCGCCCCGGACCGGTGCAAAATTATTTTTTTTCTTTCAAATTTGTAACAAGATTTTTTTTCTATTTCTAAAACCTTACCTAAACACGTCATTATTTATTTTAGTGACATCACGGACAAAAGTCTCGTCTACACAAGTGATCGTGACGTACGGGGTCATAAACAATAATGTATCGTAAGACTTGCGCTATTCTCCCATTGAGTTTGCCCATAACGACGCGTCATGTAGGGTCACTGTATCCCACATGCCATCGCGTGACTTTTGACGTCGACCGAATATACATTGTGACGTCGTTATTATCCCATGGTGACGTCATGATTTTTGCACCTAAAGCTGCGGCGTCTCAATAAAAACGTCGTTTTAAAAATCCTTTTTCTACATTCTAAGAATAAACCATTTTTAGGGCACTGAATACGAATATTCCTTTATTTTTCGAATTCGATAAAGTTGACGATTTCATTATTTCATGAAATGCCCTAGAAATGGGAGAAAAACGATCAACCGTATGTTTGTCATGTGGGATGAGAAAATCCCACCCTCGGGGTCTGAATTCTGGTCAGGGAACTTGGCAAGCCTCATTCCATGACCAGAAGCAGACCCCTTGGATGGGCTTTTCTCATCCCGCATAACACCATATGGTAGTTATATTCTCGCATGGCGTCACTTCTTTATGTGTAGGATCGATAAGGGCAGCATGGCGGATTCGACCAGAATTGAAGCTTTTCAGCAGCTAAACGTCTGATTTTAAGGCCTTATCCGGTCAAAAGAAAGAAGGTGATCTCTAACAACACTCGATTGCAGCACCCACAAAACATCCAATGCAAGAACATGGAACAGACACTCCTGAAACAAACGCAAAAGGGACAAGGAACAGCAACTCCTACCATAGAATGAAATACAGAAGACCATACATAAACCAACGAGACCAATGGGCAACCGGTACCGACTAAGGACGGCCTTCTGCCACGCAGGTAGAAGGTGTAGTTATCCGGATTACGAGCGCTCAACGCTCGGACCACTTTTCCGATTACTCAGAGGTCTCGAAGAATGCACAATCGCCGCAAAAACAACCTCACTGTAGGATGAACAGACCGCATGACGTAGGGGCCCAAAAATACAGATGGATATGTTTATGGATATAAAACCAGAAGGCATACGAAATGCAGTCCGTGCTCTGCCGGCTGTAACGAGCTCAAGTATGTGATCACCCGAGGAGTCCGACTGATAATCAGAGAGGACAGGTGGTCGGGGCAGGGTTCGTCATTGAGTCCTGTCGTCACAATCAGTCAGAGTGCAATTCTTAAGAATGTACTGGTACAAGGGTGTAGATTGGTCCCGTACCAAGCCAAGTGTCCATCTGGTGACCCAGTATACGTTATTACGGTTCTAGAGAGGTAATATGGTCTGATATATTTTGTCTGGAATTTATATTTCCCGAGCCGAAGGCGAGGGGAATATAAATTCCAGATAAGGTATATCAGACCATATTACCTGTCTGGAACCGTAATAACATTTTTGTCATCCTTCAGATCTAAAATTTCTAACATTTTATTTGTTAATGGATTGTCAAATTTTCTTCACTATTTAAAAGATCGTACCCGTAAATGGTTTATTCAAAATGAATAGACGAATGAAAATCATTAAGGCAGAAAAATAAAATTAAAGGGTCTGTAGCGAGAGGAAAATGCTCTCTATGACGTGAATGAGTTAAAGATCCTGACGATAATCTCAACAGCACTCACAATAGAGCACAAAATCGAGCATCGACGGACCCCAAGCAAGCCAGAGGCGGGACAAGGTGATCGGGAGGAGACAAGAACAATAAGGAATTCGTACCGCCACAAATTTCCATATTCACGACTGCATGTCATTTTATAATATACCTCATCCAAAGGCTGAAACTGTTACGCATCGTGTACTCGCTCTTCATTGTCTCCATGTAAGACATAGTCCATTCGAAATCGGTTGGGGGGGGGGGGGCGCTTAAGTTTTTTCCAAAAATAATTTTCTGTGAATATTGATGAAATTATAAAGTTTCCTATTGTGCGACAGAGCAAAATAATCTTGCTTCTACAGTGCTCCAAGATGCGACTTAAAAGTTGATTTTGCGACCCGAATTTGAAGAAACTCGCAAAATCGTGACCACAAGAAAAATTGGCTGCTATGTCCGTTTTTGTTTGTTCAGAAAAGTTCCACTGTGTTTTGTCCCGTTTTTCTTTTTCGGAAGTTCTCGTACTTATACCATTTCTGTTTACAAACACGTGTAATATGTAAAAAACCGATACTTCCCGAGCCAATCAGCTGATCTCTGTCAAGAAATGGCTTCGAGGCGAATACTGGCTGATATTGGCTTCTCAGGGGGTACAAAAAGACCACGAGAGAGACAAGAAACGTCGCCAAGTGTCGAGGGAAGCTCGGGAAGTGTTAATGAAAGCCCTAAGGCTCCAACAAAAGAGCTTCCCTCGAAATCCGAAAAGCGATCTTCAGTCGCTGTGAAGTGGCTCAAAGAATTTTCATGGCTAAGGGTCCAAAATGGACATTTTGTGCAATCTCCGAGTCTTGTCCCTCTGTGGTTGGGGGATCTGACTTCGTATCCACAGGATGCACCTCTTATAAGAGAGAAAGTGTAACTATGCATCAAAATAGCAAGAAGCACAAATTTATTTGTGACTCTGTTGTGAAATCGAAGAATACCGTGGCCATTGTTCAAGCAAATGTTGAACGCCAAGTACAAAATAAAGACGATAAAACAATGCAAGGCATGCGCGTCAAGTTCAACACTGCTTACATTTTAGCTAAAACAGAAATTCCTTTTACAAAATTCAAATGGCTACTGGAGCTTTAACAGAAAAATTGACTTGAAGTGACTTCGACATATTCCAATGACATGTGACCCAAAAGCTGAAGGACTTGAAATTTTTAATTTACTGTTACTTCCTGCTTGACCTTCTTAATTACATAACTATACTAAGCCTGACCTTACAAAGCAATATAATCATCTTGGCAACTGCAATCAATGCAATGAAGTCATGCATGAATGATGTGAGTGATCTGACTGCTAGACAAAAAGCAGGTGGACATGTTGTCAAATTCATAGAACAAATCGCCACTCTGCCGGTGATAGGCCTACAGTTCCAGGAAGTCAGATTGACAGGGCTACATGGCATAGGTTTGGGCCGGAATGAGCAGTTAACATTTGAGGATCTGCCCTTGAAATTCAGACTGTCAGTGACCATTGTTATACCCTTAGATATTTTCCCCTTCATAGTGTATACAAGAAAAAAGTCCAACATAATGACTGTTAGAAATAGCCGGTCCAAACGAACTGTTAAAATCGACTGTTGGACCGGTCACGTGACGAACTGTTGACCGGCAAGATATTTTAGTGTTGTTATGACAACAAGCTTCTTGTTTATTTCGGTTATTTCATATATTTCCTCAGTTAAAGACGCTGAATAATGTAAATTTGATCATATTCGTTAATTAGTTGTTTTTGAAAAAAACAAACGTTCCCCATGCGGGGCCCCTTGAAAGGATCAAATATAAGAAATATCTTCCCTAATCACCTGTTTACATCGCGCATCGTTTCAAAATGACAGCGAGTTGCTCCTGTGAGAGTGACGGAGGAAGATATAAAAAATATTGGAGGACAGAGATGGTAAAAACATTAAGAATGCAATACGAACTTCACAGAATATTCTAGTAGAATATTAATGCTTCATTAATCTCAATCTGTCGCTGATTATACAGCCGAGAAATTGACAGAAGTTAAAGAACGGAGTCTCAATATTATTTTTCAGATCGAAAAAGGTATAACAAAACAGTTGTTGACTGGGGTTGAGGTCAACAGCTAATTTGTTGGACCCGAGGATGAACTGTTGACCGAGGCCGTAGGCCGAGCTGTATACTGCTGTTGACATGGTTGTAAATGGAATGAGAAACAGGTAAGAATCTCTCATTGCTGACAATGGGAATGAGATTCATGAAGGTCCAGCTAAAGCTGTTATTTTCTGAAATTTAATCATGAAATGTGGCCTGAGGTCCCCATGGACCTAGTGGACTTTGGAGATGAAAAACTGAACTACTTGGTCGAATGGTCCAAAGATGTATTGGAGAGGTAACATGTAAATGCATGAAAATGTTCAATGATTCTGAGTTATAGCTTTTTGCTCTTTTCAGCTTGCATGTTGACAGTTATTCTTCTGTTTTGTTCAGTTCTGAAAATTCTCCTGTTCCAGTTGAATTGTCTTTGAGTTAACCATGTTTACTGTTTCAGGGATATAACATGTAACTTTTGAAGTTATTGAAAGTTAGTAAAAACTCTAAAATTTGTGAGTTTGTATTTTTAATCTCTTAACAGTTGGCCGACATGATTTATACTTCAATCTGATCATTATGAAAGTTAAAATTGGGTTATTCAATAAAACATTTTAAAAGACAAATTAGAGTGTGCAACTTGCAAGTTTGTAAGTCATGATAAATAAATTTACTCTTATCTAAAAAGTGTTGCAACTGCAGGTGATATATTTATTTATTCACTACAGAAATGGATGCAATTGTTGGGCCATTCCTGTGCAGTGGGGACTGCTAAAGACACTGGTCAGAAATGAGTTCAATGATAAATCCTTCGGTGGCTTGTTGGAAGTTCTACTGACAAAATATCCAGACAAACATGACTATGGAGTTAGATAATTTATCCATATCTACAATTGCTTTTCTTCTTTGATTCATTTAAAGTTATACTGGACTAAGGGACTATAATTGCATGTATCAATAGCTAAAATTGAAACTGAAGAAAATTTTACTACTATGCATTACTGAGCTGTTCATTTCTGAAACCAATGAAATAGCAATTTTATTTATTTTGCAGGACATCTTGCATCTTGTTAGAATCCCATTGGTGCTTCCCATCTCCAGTGCTCAGTGTGAGAGGACAATTAGTGCTGTCAACAGGATCAAGTCTGATGTGCGGAACTGCCTCGATCAAACAACAGTAGAGAGCCTGATGAGGATCAGTGGAGAGGGACCTACTATCAATGACTTCAATCTTAACCCATGCAAAGCAAGATGGTTCTCCACTAAACGGAAAATCAAATACAGGGGGTGGCCAAATGACATTGAACTTCATGATGATCATAACTAAGCGTGTTGAAATGATTAAAGGGCTTTTCTTGCATTAAAAGAAGTTTTTCTCGATATATGTTTTCATTATTTATGAGAAAAAAAAAACAGTTTTTACTATAGGCAAGTGAAAATTCTACCAATGGCGACCAAAATTTTGGTCATGGCTATTTAAATTTAGAAATGACGACCAAAATTTAAGTAAGGTCGCCTTTTAGCGACCAAATCTTGAATGCTACTTGGAGCACTGTTTTATGAGTCAATATGTCTCCTTTTTTTCGGTTCGCTTTGAGCGCATTAGTTTTCTTTCTAAACATGATTTCTTCAGTTGCAAAGTTCATATTTGAAAAATTCTTAGCTTATTCATGCATACACAAGTGTATGAAATGACGATAATCTCAACAACAATCACAGCAGAGCACCAATTGAGCATCGACGGACCCCTAGAAAGCTAGAATTGGGACCAGGTGCCCGGGAGGAGCACACATCCCCCGTTTGGCTAGCCGCACCCGAAATCGATGTTCACGCACGAAAATGAAAACAATACATGTATCTACAAAACATGCACTGTCTGAGGTAATGTCTATATAGAAAGTGCTATGACGATCATGTCAGGGTAAAAACATTTAAATCACTTACTGTCAAACCCCGCATCTAACGCGTAAATAATCAGTATAATGTACTACATTGATAGATAAAAAATAGAGCCTTTTTCTTTATTTAAGCTTTGAAGGGAAAATTTCACCAAAAAAAATCAAGTAAAGCAATTTTGCAGTAAGGAATGGACAAAAATAATGTAAAGCACTGCTCGTTTAGTACCTCATCATAGCCCCCTAGCATGTGTTTGTATAATGCGCTACAAGGTGGGACGTCATGAGCATGCAACAGCTAAACTTTGCGGGAGTTCCTAGAAGTAGTTCCCTATTCATTACATTGATGAAGGGAAAAAGTGCTTAAATTTTCAGTCTTGGTAAGATATCCAAAATTGAAACGAGGGAAATCAGTTGGAGATATTTTCATTTGTATTATTCGGGTAGAATCTTTATTTCATGTCTTCACAGGCGGACGATTATTTTGAGTACGTAATTCGATTCAGAAGATATGGTCGCCACCATGTGAGTTAGTCAAGTTCGAATGGGATGTTTCATATTCTGTGCTGTTTATTTGGCTACCACCAATTATTAATCACACCAGCGGACAAAGCCTAAAATAACTACACATTTCATGCAAAACGTACTATTTCATCAGCCTTCTTACAGAGTTGGGTTTGAATTCGACACCTGGAAATCCTACTTACACTCCAATAAACCTTTCTGCCTCGGACATAATAGATAACACAAAATCAGCTCTCGCTTCCTTTGTCTTTGACACAATCAATTTAGATTTACCATACTTATAATGCATAAAAATCCGTACAAACGACGTTGTATCGCTGGTTCCTCAAAATGTTCAACCAAATTTGTACCGATCTTACCAAAGTTTCAACTGAAATTAAATATGGACTTCAAAAATATTGTTCGACAGTATATTCTCGAAGCGGTATTAACAAGATGTGGATTTTAAAGAATTCAAAGGAACTTTTAGAGCATCTGAAATCCACTTATTTCAATTTTTTGACACTTTATACAACAATCCCACATTCTAAATTGAAAGGAAGACTCACAAAAATTATAAGTAATGCGTTAACAAGCAAGAACGGCAATCGCAAATATAAATTTATTGTTGTTCGTCATGACAAAACCTACTTTGTTGAAGGAAATCCGATTCTAAAAATAAGTACACTGAAGTATGTATTATTCAGATGTTAAATTTCCTGATCGACAACATTTTTGTGGTGTTTGGAGGAAAGGTCTTCCACTAAATTGTCGGAATCCCAATGGGAACCAATTGTGCCCCACTCCTTGCCGACATTTTTCTTTACTCGTACGAAGCTTTATTCATTCAATCTTTGGTCTCTGAAGGGCACAGATACGTAACTTCTAACTTTAACTTCACTTACAGATACATAGACGATGTGCTTTCCATTAATAATCCAAAATTCGCGTATAACCTCAGCAGAATCTATCCTTTGGAGCATGAAGTCAAAGAAACTACAGAGACAAATAATTCAGCATCCTATCTGGACATAATGTTATCCTATGACATTGATGGCCACATGAACACCTCATTCTATGACAAACGTGATGACTTCAATTTCAACAACACAAACTTTCCTTTTCTGAGTAGCAACATTCCTTCATTGCCTGCTTATGGCGTGTTCATATCTTAGTTGATACGCTATGCCAGAGAAAATACCAAATATACAGATTTTGTTCTGAGAGCTAGGCGTCTTTCAGATTAGCTTCTCAGTCAGGGATATGTTTGTGACAGACTAACGTCGTCACTGAAGAAGTTCGACATGAGGAACTCGTCATACATTATGGTGTCCCAATCTCCAGAATGGTGGATGATATTCTGTCTTAAACCGTTTGAACCATCCAACCACCGAATATACTTGTATCTTCCGAAATGAAAGTAATCGGATGTGACAATTCCACGGGCGTTGCATGCAAAGCAGGAGATGATGACTCTTCCTGTGAACCTTGTCTCAAACCCATGTTGGGAGTTCGTTTCCTTTCCAGTGGTGGAGGTTTTTCTTTGTTGCTTGGGTTCCTGTATTATCCTGATTTTGAATGCCTTCGGTTTGTGATTTTCTGAATTATCGATTTTGTGCTGTGTTGGAGTATGGTCATTATCCATATTTATAATGGATTTAAAATGATTCCTAAGCTTTTGAGAAAGAGTACCAGGCGATATTACAGCAGGAAAATATAGTTTTCTGTCCTTAAAAAAAGAAGGGAGGAGATCTCCAACAAGACCCCGTTGCAGCATCAACAGTAAAACACCAAAACACCCGATACAAAAACACAAAAGACGAGTACAGCACGAGAAGGAACAGAGACACACGACATGTAAACATCAAACACAAAAGACTACACATAAACCGACTAAACATAAAGGCACCTTTCAGCAGATAGGCATGATCAGCTGATTCACCGTTCGACAAAGTGATCAAGCAGTCTTTATTTGTGTTTTGTAGAAGCAAATAGAAGTATTTGATGATAAGTTGTTTCAATAATTTTACTAATACGAATAAAACAAATATGTATGATATTCTGCTTTCAATGTCTCTGTATTTACTTTTTTCATTTACTTTCAACTTTTCAAGACTTGAAAATTTTCAATATTTCAGTTGTTTTCTGCAAACATGTATCAGTAAATAGTGCTGATTTACAAGTAAGATGCACTTAAATCATTTAAGATTAATGAAAGTTAAAAACGTAATTATTAAATACTCCATTGCTCAAGTAGCCTTGCTCAGAAGAAATACTTGACATATTCATTTTCGGTTGAAGTGGCAGTATGGTTGAAGAGCCACATTAACATGGTGGCTGTGTGGGTCGTTGTTCAACAAGATCAAGGGCACTACTGGATGGCGGCGGAGGCAGTGCAAGTTGCTGAGATGAAGGCGCAGGCAAAGTTAGCGCAGGAACACTTTCAGATTCACTTTCAACCGAAATACGAAACAGTTGCACTGACTTGATTCTTTTGGTATACCGACAAGTTACGACTGTAGCTTCTCAAGGAACTTTCATTCCGGTGTCCGGACATAAACATTATGTGGCGGGACTCGTAGCCAGCTTCATTCATAGCTGTAATTGTAGTCGCGCTCGAAGGCAATGTGCTGTGTAACGCAATGAACAACCAGCAGATTTGGAAATGTCACGCATAAAATTGGAAAAGGTGCGTTTGACGGGCCCTGTCCAAACCTCTTTAGAGAAGACAGGGCCCCGACCACCTGTCCTCTCTGAATGTCAGTCGGACTCCTCGGGTGATAACACACATGAGCTCGCGGCGGCAGAGCACGGATTGTATTACGTACGCACTCTTTTTATATCCATTTACATATTCATCTGTGTTGCTTTGGCCCCTGCGTTTTGCGGTCTTGTTTGTATGTGGTCATCTGACAGTGAGGAGGATTTTTACACCACAGTTGTACGTTCATCGAGACCTCTAGGTAATCGGAAAAGTGGGAGGGTTGTGCGCACGTAATCCAGGATAACCACACCATCTGCTATTTCCGTGGCAGATGGTCGTCCTAAGTTGGCACCGGTTGCCCATTCGTCTCGTTGGTTTATGTGTAGTGCTTTGTGTTTGATGTTTCTGTGTTGTGCGTTGACCCTTTTGAGTCTCTTTTTGTGCTTGGCTGCTCCGTGTTTTTGCATTGGGTGTTTTGCTTTAGGTGCTGCAACCTGGTATTGTTGAAGATCCCCTCCTTTGTTTTGGAGAGTTGTTTTCCTGAAAACCACTTTGATATTTGTACAAGATTAGTAACGGCATCTTGGGTACAAGTATTAAACAAATGGGTTGCTTCATCGTCGGTTATGTCGAGAAATATTCTGAGAAGTATCAAAGGACATGACGAATGACCAGTGGCGTACATTCTCTTATCAGCTGGTGCCTCTTCACTGTGAAACCCCCCCCCCCCCCCCATGATTTTATTTTGTTGATATTCGTTACAGAGGGTAACGTATTCTGCATCACTATCATCTGTTTTGAAGAGTAGGAACGTTTTCAGCAGTTGATGATGGAACTATAATCCTCTGCTAACGAAGTATATGGGCAAATTGTACCATACTGCCTGGTGTAAGATTATGGGATTAAATTCAGCATTTTGAAAGTCTTGGCTGATCCTGTGTAAATCAAATGATTCGATTATGGCTTTGTGTTTAGTTGGTTTTGATACCCCAGATTTCACCATTTCTTTAAGCATCCCATCCAGAACCTTATTAGCTGACTTGAATTCAATGCCCCGTACAATATCAATTTTACGTCCAATATCACTCAAATGGCGGTTCGGGCCAGCTCTGATATTTTTCAGACTGTGTTTAAGGTAATTTTCTTTTTACTTTTTGCCTCGCAATAGAATTTTCGTAATTTCCCAGAAAGGTCATTTTCAGACACAGTTTCAAAATTCATGCAGATCTGATACACATTGACATGCCAATCTGAAAAGTAAGATACAATTTTCCTACTGTTTTATCATTTTGAAACATCATTTATTGAATTAAAAGATCAATATTTCTACTAGGCATCTATATTTTGTTTTTCTCCGATATGGCAAAACACAAAAAAAAGCAAAATTAATGTTTCCTGTAATCTTACACATTTTCATTGTTTAAATTCAAATTTTCAGGCAAATCTAACGCATACATTCGCAGTTATAACTTATAGACATTTAAAAACGTTATTTTGAATTTGGGGTGCGCAGCTCTATTTCATTTCACTGGCGCCACCTACAGTGTATTGAGTTTTTACAATTGAGGTTTATGGAGATAAAATTATTGAAATATCGACAATTTTAGGGTCGTTACTGCATATTTTCAACTAAAGCTTTTTATGACTCCTTTTTCCTCTATCTAGACCATTTGGAATAAATTTAATGTTTTCAATAAGATTTATTTTCAGGGACACTGTATCTTTAAACTACATTGATCAAATTTGGTTACCTGAAGTGAATAAACCCTATTCTAGTTTCTACTATTTTTGATTGTGTTACAGGAAGCAAACATTTTTTATGAGTTGAGGATCACTGACGAGTGTTAAATACCCGAAACGTGCATGTCTGGTCCATGCTGTAAATTTATCTGCCCAAAAATGATGCTAATGAATTGAAGACAATAAACATTAGCCTTAAAATGTAAAAATGATTACACACGAAAACAACTAGCCATTTCATCGATAAATATCATCGAAATTAAAAGAGTTTAACATCTTAGCACCATCCCTCCAATGCTATTTTGAACATAGATTTTATTTGGATGTGCTACTGAATCGACCCTACAGGGTCTCTGTAATGAAGAAATCTAAATTCAAAATATTAAAGAGGGCGCTACCGAAATGATTTTGGTGGCTCTGCTAGAAGCATCACCGATGAGAATTTAATATTCGAAACACGTCTGGTGAATGGAAATTGGTTTGGAATTTTCTTCAAGAAGGTATAGAGTTGGAACCCTTCGACATTATGAAAGCAGTCATAATTTTTAGTTACAGTACCTTAATATTCAAGGATTGTTTTTTTTCTGTTTTTGCGTTTTATTGGTGTGTATTTGTAGTAGGGAATGGAAATAAATATGTAAAGCATGAAGTGTTGTTCAACTTCTTATTTCAATAAAGGATTTAATCAATATGAAAAACAAACATTAATCAGACACACTGCTTGGTACAGTTTTGGTATGGCTTCATTTTTTCATGTACATACTGGAGTGGAAACAATGAATCATAATGAAGACCATTTAAGTGTTGTATAATGTCTGTTTAATGTCTGGTCCATGCTGCAAATTTACCTGTTCTTAAATGATGCTATTGAATTTAAATACGTTTAACATATGTACTATTTGGTGAGTGTAATTGCTGGTGGACCAGGAGTCCCCGAGGGCACATGTAGCCAAGTTCGATCAACTTTGGTTGATCGTCTGTCTCTTCAACGCATTCGAAATTTTCTGTTACAAAATTTCTTGAAATTTCTCAAACGTGGGTCCTGTAGCATCATATCACACCCATTCTGCTTCGTCTTTCGGTACATTTTTGGACATAATAATTTTCACACTTTTTGCCATTACATTGTTTGGATTGAGGATGACTGACGAGCGTTAAGCTCCCGAAACGTGCATGTCTGGTCCATGCTGCAAATTTACATGTTCTTAAATGATGCTAATTAATTTGAAGACGTTTAACATGTCATTGTGCATGTTGTTAATACTGCAGGTACATGTAGCTACATGTACCAAGTACACTACAGTCATTGTTTGACACACAATTATTGAAAATTAGAAGTGTTGCTGATTTTCTCTGACTCAGTTTAGGTTTGATTTGATCATGAAAACCCTATCAAACAACAAGACATTGTTTTTAATGAAAAAAGCATCATGTCTTTTAAAAGAGCAGTTTAAAGAATATGTAGGACAGACAGATTGGCATGAAGAATCAATATTGGAGGCTTAAATTCTTTTTAAATGACCTTTTCTGCTGGCTGCAACTTTGTTTTACCTCGAAATAACTTGATCACCAATTTGGTGTTCAATTTTGTTGAATCAGACTGGTGCGCCTCCTCAAATTTCTTTATCTGCTCATCAGTGACCTTCTGAAATCAAGTGTTGGATGTAGATCCACCTTCCTCAGCCTCATGATCACCAGGTACAGGTGCAGGTTGTACATGTTGTACAGCAGTTTCTTGGCCATCTACTTGGTCATCACCCTCAAAATCGGACTCAAATATTGCCCGAAGGTCAAAATGCTCATTTGGGTGGAATTCAAAAAGCTCATTTACACAGGGCTTTGCTCAGTCAACTTGGTCCTTTCATCAAACTCATTCGAAAAATTTTCTCGAAATTTCTGAAAAGTGGGTCCCGTAGCATCATACTAGTATAAAACAATCCTGCTACGTATTACGGTAGTTTTCGAACATCTTGAATCTTGTCTGCCACTTGCGCTTGTAGTGTAAGAAACTTCTTGCGAAGACTGTGTTAGTAAGATGCGATTTACTTCCGCTCTGACTTCGTCCAATGATATGACATGGTTTTTATTCATACTCGTGGCGGTACATATATCAAGGTAAAGGGTAGGTCGGTTAGGACCTATCGGAACCACGATTAATGAAACTGAAAAGAAAACCCTAAACTTTTTCAAGAGAATAGAATATAGGACAAACAGATGACAAACAGATGACAGTTACACAGCTCCATTGAAACACGAAGGACAACTGTATTTAACGAATAATCGTTCAGCCCTCGTGTATATCATTCGCCTTCTTCACACTGTTTCGGCGGCACTAGACTTGAAATATTTTCAAAAATTCTCCGTCAAAAAATTTTGCAATTTTTTAAAGTAAAGAATATCTCCCTGATGGCATAGCTCTGTCCTGAGTCGGTCCTTCGGCAGAAAGTTTTGGTCAGCTGTGGAAGTTTGCTCTTCGCTATTAGATTTTTCCCTTTTTTCACCTCGACCTCGATCACTGATGAAACATTACTCTATAAAACGCGCATGTAGTGCACTAAAATTGTGTAATAGAACATTATTATATTTCAAGATTGACAATTTCAATCACTTAGTTGGTATCTCTGCAGGTGGATGGTTTAGTATCCGAGGATATCGTTTGCCTAGTTTCACAGTGTTTCGGCTGTAGAGTCGAACTATATTTTAAAAATTTAACGAATTTTTGCGATAGCCGGAATCCCCATTTGTACCAATTGCGCTCCACTGCTTGCGGTCTTATTTTTATTTTCATACGAAGCTGACTTCATCCAGACCTTGCTTTCGACTGGGTGAAAGCACCTCGCATCTCAGTTCAATTTTACTATCCTCGTGTACTAGAGATCAAGGAAACAACAGAGAGCAACAGATCCACTTCGTACTTGAATATACTTCTATCTTTCGACACAAACGACCATTTGAACACCTGACTGTATGACAAGCGTCAGCATCCACATTACTAACTTCCCTTTCATGAGTAGCAACATTCCGTATTCTCCCGCTTATGGCGTTTTTTGTTTCTCAGCTGATACGGTGCGCCAGGGCATGTTCCAAATAGAGCCAGACGGCTTGCAAGTAAGCTTTTTGTTCAGGGTTATATCACACAACGGCTGACATCATCATTGCGGAAGTTCTTCGGTCGCCACGGGGATATAATAAAAGCATATCGGATCCCCCTTTCCAGAATGATCAGTGACATTCTACATGGTGATTGAATGGCTGTACATCACAAAATAAGACATACTTAACTGATCTGTACATCAAAATGTACATCAAGACAATCGCCGAATTTGGCAGGTTTCCATGGAGCTGTTGCGACGGGTGATGTATGCAATCAGGAGACGCTGACTCTCCCCGGGCACTTCGGAGTGTTGTTTATTCCGTTCCGATGGGAATTCTCACGATTTGGCCTTGCCTTCTCGACTTTGAGAGTGAATAACTGTTAGGTACATCTTTGATGACAAATATTAATAATGACCATATCCCTATATACAGCACAATATCGATAATTCAGAAAATCATAAACCGAAGGCATACAAAATCAGGATAAAACAGGAACCAAAGCAAACAAACAAAATCTCCACCACATGATGTTTATTCTAAAACTGGAGAATCTTCCTGATGGCAAAGCTCTGTCCTAAGCAGAGATTTTAGGTCAACTTTTGACTTTTGCTTTTTGCGTCGCCTGCGAAGCATAGCGACACTTAGGGATCACTGTCCGCTGTCCGTCACACTTGCATGTCTGTCACACCCTATATAAAAGTGAGTCCTAAGTGTCGTTATGTTTCGCAGGCGACACATGTATTCCTTGGAATGATTTTCAGATTTCCTCTTTTTCTACCTCGAGTATCACTGATGGCACAGAACTTATTTAAATGTGCATATGATGTACTAAAATTGTATGACAGAACATATATTTCAATACTGGCAATTAATCATATACTTCATATCATGATTTACTGTTTTATTTCATTTGCTTAATAAAGTAAAAAGGAGATACACATGTACTAGGAGGTAAATATTCTGTTAATTGCCTTTTCAACTTCTGCTTTGAATGACAAATATGGATAATGACCATATCCCTGTATACAGCACAAAATCGATAATTCAGAAAATCAGAAACCGAAGGCATACTCCCGATATTGAAGCTCGAAATGTCCTATAATTTTCCTACATTTCTTGAAAAACTCCTATATTTCAATTAAAGATATTCCTATATTTTAAGTAGAGGAAGAAGTCGCTACGGCCCATGCATTAGGCCAAAGAGTGATAACTCTGGCTTACATTTAATAAAATATATTTAGAGAGAAATTAAAATAAGCTTTAACGTTCATTATAGTGGAGTGCCTTATGTAAGAAAATAAACTGCCGTGGGAATTTTATGATTAAAGCAAACCACTATGATAAAGATATTAAATATGGGCTAGTATTACAGAAAAAGTTTGATAGACCTCTGAGATATGTCGCAGTTGCAATATTTTGGGGGTAAAACACCCTTTTCTATGCAAAAATCATGAAAAACTGGAAATAATTTATGACTTTTGCATAAAAAATGATAACAAAAATTAAAAGATGTAAATATACTTAAATTTTGTTGTTCTTTCGAATAAAATGAGTTTCAAATTCGAATATTGATATCAAATGGTTTTTGGGACAAAAAAACCTTTTCTAGGCTAAAATCGTGAAAAATTGGAAATAATTTATAAATTCAACGCATTAACTGATTTCAAAAATTAAAAGATGTTTAGGCCACACCAAATTAAGTTTTAGTTCTTCGGATTTTTTTATGAAAAAAGTGGAGCGAGAGGGCGAAATTTTTTTGTTTTTTGAAAAAAGTTGAAATCGACTTTTTTTGAGGCGATAGTGTTTTTACTGGAGCGAGCGATTTTTATTTTGAGTAAAATCATGAAAATTGAGGCTTAGTTCAGATAAAACAATGGCAAAGGAACATTTGAACATAATTCATCAATTCAGCAGACATAAAATCAGACATAAATGAAACTTCAGTTTTCATAATTGTTGTAGTTTGTAAATTGATGAAATACTTAAGGTATCAGGGATGCAACTTCGTGAAATTTTCTAGGCGCCATGTGGGCCCCTAGAATAAAAATTTTAGGGGCCCACAAGAAAATCTACGAGCCCACAGTGAAATTATCTAAATAATACAGAAATTAAAGCTAAAAATGCTTTAAAATGCCTCTAGCCATGGATGATCGATCTGCCACTTCGAATTGAAGGTCCGTGCCTGTTTCACATCATACTGTTTAAAATATTGGCCCCTGTCCACATCTTTCCGCTTTTCAGCGGGCGGTTTCACGCCTTCGATAAAACGCCACATACTGAGTGGCGAATTTGTTCTGATCAATTGACATTGACAACGCTACGGCATGTGGACGCTTTAAATATCGACACAAGAGCGTTTACTTTTAAAGCGTCTAAAAGACTTTGACCGGAGCAAAGTCGGAGCGGACTAAAACGTAGTAAACTACGATCCGGATTCTATTCGCCAAGTGGGCGACCTGTACTTGAGTTCTGGTCGTCCACACACAAGATTTGGTCGCATTGGCGAGTGGGCGAGCGGTAATTTGCAACCCTGGGTATAGGACATCAATTTTGTACAAATTTATTGTGGTTGCGATCAATATACCATAATGCTCTACTTAAAGCAGAAAATGCATGTATGTTTTACCATATTCCATCAATTGGCAGTCCACCCTTTGTCAAACTCAGAAGCCCAGGAGATCAAGTCCAAATAAAGTATATCCCGACCAGTTATTTTTCTTCGATTATCTGATTATATAGGTCGTTAAAAGAGGCCTCCTCATCGTGAAATCGCACAGCAGTGGGCTTTAGTACAAATTTCCCTCGTTTTTTTTTTAACAGAAACTATGAAAAACATTGCCTTAGTTTGTTGACATAACCTCCTTTTTACTTATTTTTGGAAGGTTTCCCCTCGCATTTTGCCCAACTTTCGATTTGATGTCCGAGAATTTTTACGCTAATGAAATTTTTAAAGTCCGATCTCGAAAATAGAGCGGGCGGAATTTTTTTTTATAGAAAAATTTTGACTTGAGAAAAACGGAAGCGGGAAATCCGACGAACGAAAGATAAATTTGGTGTGGCCTTACATATTTAATTTCTGATGTTCTTTTGAATGAAATTAGTTTTCAATTCAAATTCTTATATCAAATGTGTTTTTTGGGGAGAAAATTACCTTTTCTAGGCAAAAAAACATGAAAAATTGGAAATGAATTATAACTTGTACATAAAAAATGATGACAAAAATTAAAAGATGTTAATGTACAAAATTATTTATGTTCTTTTATTGAAATGAGTTTCCAGTTCGAATTCCTTTGTCAAATATATTTTTTGGGGCATAAATCCATTTTCTATGCAAAAATCATGGGAAAATGGAAATAATTTATACGTTTTGCATTTAAAATCATAACAGAAATTAAAAGATGTAAATGTACTAAGTTTCTGATGTTCTTTCGGATTAAATAAGTTTCAAATTCGAAATCCTACATCAAATGTAGTTTTGGGGCGAAAAAACCTTTTCTAGGCCAAAATTATGAAAAATTGGAAATAATATAAAACTTTAGCATATAAACTGATTTCAAAAATTAAAATATGTTTATATATTCAATTTCTGATGTTCTTTCACATGGAATGAGTTTTCAATTCAAATTCTTATGTTGAATGTGTTTTTTGGGAGAAAATGCCTTTTTCTAGTCCAAAATCATGAAAAACAGGAAATGCTTTATAACTTTTGCATTAAGAATAGTAACAAAGTTAATAGATAGTTATGTACTTAATTTGTTATGTTCTTTCAAATGAAATGAGTTTCAAATTTGAATTCATATATCAAATGTATTTTGAGGGGGCAAAAATCCATCTTCCATGTTAAAGTAATGATAAAACTGGAAATAATATATAACGCTTGCATAAAAAACGATAACAGAAATTAAAAGATGTAAATGGTCTTAATTTCTTATGTTCTGTCGGATGAAACTAGTTCATTTCATATTACTATATCAAATATGGGGGGGGGGGGGGGGGGGGCAAAAAGCCCTTTAATAGAAAAACATATGAAAATTGGAAATAATTTACAATTTTAGCATGTGATCTGATTTTAAAATTAAAAGATGGTTTTATACTTAATTGCTTATGTTCTTTCGAATGAAATGAGTTAAAAAAAAAAAACCATGGAAAATTGGAGATAATTTATGACAATTAAAACCTGATTTGATAATTGAAAAATGTTTACACAAATTGTACATACATGACTTCATTGTTCTTTACAAATAAATTTTGAATCCTATTTTCTATGCTTAATAAAAAACATAATTTGTTTACAGTAAAATCTCATGTAGTTTATACATGTAATTGGATATTGTTTTTACTTTAAAACACATTTGTATTGATCAGGGCTCTTGGTGAGCCTAATTTGGGCTCGATATTTGGCCAAATTCCCAATGCAATATAGTATCTATTTTGAGACTAAATGTTATACATTTTTATTTTTATATACCGATGAGACATTGCATGTTGAAATGTTCTTATGATGCACTGAAATGTTACAATAGAACAATCATATAATTTAGTATTGACAAATTCCATATTAATGGACCAATTTTCCCAAGTGAAAATCTCATGGAAAATAATAATAAAATCCCCAGGAGGTAAAAGTGCTATATTTCAAGTGAAAAGACATTCAAATTATTTTATAATTTTCCCGATTTTTGATTAAATGCTGTTGTTTTTCCCAATTTCAAAGGCCTCGGTCCCAGTCTCAAAAAAGCTTGTGAAAGCCCTGCTGATTAAACATAGAAATTAGAATTCAAAACTCATGTCATTCGAAAGAACACTGAAATTAAGTACATAAATACCATTTAATTTTTGGTATGAGGTTTTATTTAAAAGTCATACACTATATCAAGAGATTTCATAATTTTCGCCTGGAAGGAATTTCCCCAAAACCATATTTGATAAAGGAATTAGAAATAGAAACTCATTTTACTTATAAGAACCTATGACATTTGGTAAATTAACATCTTGTAATTTTTTTATATACGTTTTTGTGCAAGAAGTATGGATTATTTCCATTTTTTTTATTTTTGCCTACAAATCCCCCCCCCCCCCCCCCAACACATTTTATAGAGTAATATGAATTGGAAATTCATTTCATTTGAAAGAGCATCAGAAATAAAATATATATCACTATCTTTTGATTTTTTTTCATAATTTTTGAAAAGAAAAGAGCTATCCCCCCATCTTATACATGAATTCGAATTTGAAACTAATTTCATCCAAAAGAAGATAAGAAATTTAAAAGTACATTTACATCTTTTAATTTCTGTTATCATTTTTTTTATGCAAAAGGTATAAATTGTTTCCAGTTTTTCATGATTTTTGCATAGAAAATGGATTTTGCCCCCCCCCCCCCCTCCAACACATATGACATAGGAATTCGAATTGGAAACTCATTTCAATGGAAAGAACATAAGGAATTTAGTTTATTCACATCTTTTAATTTTTGTTACTATTTTTTATGCAAAAGTTATAAATTATTTCCAGTTTTTCGTGATTTTGGCCTAGAAAAGAGCAGAATTTGAATTAAAAACTCATTTCATTCAAAAGAACATCAGAAATAGAATATATAAACATCTTTTAATTTTTGAAATCAGTAAAAATGCTTAAATTATGTATAATTTCCCATTTTTCATTATTTTAGCCTAGAAAAGGGCTTTTCTCCCCAAAATACACATTTGATATGAGAATTCAAATCTGAAACTCATTTAATTCGAAAGAACATCAGATATTAAGTACATTTACATCTATTAATTTCTATTATCATTTTAAATGCAAAAAGAATAACTTTTTTTTCCAGTTTTTCATGATTTTTGCAAAGAAAATGGATTTTTGCCCCGAAAAAGACATTTGATATAGAAATTCGAGTTTTAGACTCATTCCAATTGAAAGAACATAAGAAATTTAGTATACTAAGATCTTTTAATTTATGTTATCTTTTATTATGCAAAAGTTATTAATTATTTCCAGTTTTCAAGATTTTGGCCTAGAAAAGGGCATTTTCTCACAAAAAAAACACATTTGATATAAGAATTTGAATTAAAATCATTCATTGGAAAGAACATCAGAAATTGAGTATGCAAACATCTTTTAATTTTTGAAATCAGCTATTATGTTTAACTTATGAATTATTTCCAATTTCTCATGAATTCAGCTTAGAAAAGGGCTTTTTCGCCCCAAAATACACATTTGATATAGGAATTCGAATTTGAAACTCATTTAATTCGAAAGAGCATAAGAAATTAAGTAAATTTACATCTTTTTATTTCTGTTATCATTTTTAATGCAAAACTTATAAATTATTTCCAGTTTTTCATGATTTTTGCATAGAAAAGGGGTTTTTGCCCCCAAAATATCGCAAGTGCCACATATCTCAGAGGTCTATCAAACTTTTTCTGTAATACTAGTCCATAATTAATAACTTTAGCATAGCGGTTTGCTTTAATCATAAAATTATCACAGCATTACATAAGGCACTCCACTATTACCTGGTCCTACTTACTTAGATACAGTTACTTTAATTTAAAAGTCTGTATTGTAGATGGCGCCAGGAAATGACATTATACAGTTGTTGACTGGGGTTGAGGTCAACACCCTAGGATGAGCTGTTGACCGAGGCCGTAGGCCGAGGTCAACAGTTCATCCAAGGGTCCAACAAATTAACTGTTGACCGAGACCCCTGTCAACAACTGTTTTGTTATACCTTTTTCGATCTGAAAAATAATATTGAGACTCCGTTCTACAACTTCTGTCAATTTCACGGCTGTATAATCAGCGATTAGCGACAGATTGAGATTAATGGAGCATTAAAATTCTACAAGAATATTCTGTGAAGTTCGCATTGCATTCTTAATGTTTTTACCATCTCTGTCCTCCAATATTTTTGTTATATCTTCCTCCGTCACTCTCACAGGAGCAACTCGCTATCATTTTGAAACGATGCGCGATGTAAACAGTTGATTAGGGAAGATAACTCTTATATTTGATCCTTTCAAGGGGCCCCGCATGGGGAACGTTCTTTTTTTTTCAAATACAACTAATTAACGAAAATGATCAAATTTACATTATTCGGCGTCTTTCACTGAGGAAATAAATAAAATAACCGAAATAAACAAGAAGCTTGTTGTCATAACAACACTAAAATATCTTGGGTCAAGAAGGGGAAAATATCTAAGGGTATAACAAGAAGTACTACTGACCAGGATTGAATATCCGACAACACATGTCTAGTACAATAAAATTGGTACTGTAGAACATATATTTCAATATTGACAATTTCAACCACTAGGCTGGTATCGCTGCTGGTGGACTGTAAGTCCCCGAGGATATCGCTCACCAAGTTCTAGTGTTTACGCACTGCATTGAAATATATTTATATAAGTGTATTATTTTGTGTGTTTATGCAGAAATAAATTACAATGGCTGATGCATTTATTTTGATATAATGCGCGTTAGCGCATTTTATAAAATAAATGCATCGGCCATTGTAATTTATTTCTGCATAAACACACAAAATTAGACACTTATTCTATATATATGCGCTTCCAAAGCCAAAAATAGAACAAAGAAAGCTCCAAATTCTATTTTTAAAGCGAATGCGTCCACCAATGTGGAGGGGAGTTAATTTTAGAAAGGAACAGCGGGAGTATCCCCATGGCAACGTCACGCTTATTAAGTGTGACTGAAATGTCAAAATTAGAAATTTAACAATGGAATAATGACCAAATATGACCAAACAAGTTATTTATTACTCTCTAGATGTTGACTGTTTGGAACTAATTTTTTTAGCGGAATGTCTTCCCATTTCAGTTATCTGTTTTAGTCAGTTGCAGCGCGGTGAAATCATGAAATGTTGACAGCGTTAGTTTATGGATTTTTCTTATACTGTGTACTCTTTATGTATGGTCTATTTTGAAATTATCACCAACGCTAAATGTGACAAGAAATCTTCATTCGAAATATGCCGTTGAGTGTAGGATGTGACATCAATCGACAGAGAGCTATTGTAGCTGCGCCTGCCTCTGTCGCTTGTTGTTGATGTCGTATTCTGTAATCGTCAAGACACAGTTGCTGAAAGAGGTAAGGACTTAGTTCGGATGATTTTAGTATTGAATTCGTCTTTTTATAAAATGTTATTCCTACTTTCTACATTGCATAGGAAAGGATTTTAAACTTGCTGATATTCAATTCAAATTTATCCGCTATGTCTGGCGTTATGACGTAACACTGTTATTGATACGGAAATCAATAACAATCGTCCTGAAAGCTTTATCTCAGGCAATTACAGTGGCTGTGCATATATTCTAAATTTCCTGTCATCAAAATTGACCTAAATTTCTAAAACTAAGGGGTATCTCCCGAATTGCATACCTCTGTCCTTAGCTGGGGTTTCGGCATATTTTTTTTTCGGTTATGTTTAGAATTAAGCTTCTTGCGCCTACCCTTCAACGATTTTTGACCGTTATTTTTCACTTAAATACGCTTCTGAATAAACCCTTCACAAAATTTGGAGCCGCTCATTTTGGCATGAGGAAATTAAACCTGTATTGTAGATGGCGCCAGGAAAATTCACTTTGGCTTTATTTAAACTGCTTGACATGAAGCAATACTGACGAGGATTAAATCCGAAACACGTGTCTAGTACAATAAAATTGGGTTCGAGTATCGTTATTTTGACACTGTTTGGATGGTCAAACTAACTTTATTTTTTTTCTCTAAACTAAACATCTATCTTCAGATATTCTAAAATGTATAAGATATATGCAATGTGCAGGGCATCTTAAGGGTCTAATACTTGAACAAAGTCGGGCACTCTAAGTGGAAAATCATATTTTGCCCAAATTTTGAGTATATCCAAGGAAAACTAAATAAAAATGAATATAAGGTATCTAAAGTCAAATTTTCTAATTGAAAAGACTTGTTTAAGAACTGCAGGTACTTATTATTAGCAGTAGAAGACAAGACAATTGTAATATTTTGAGAAATAGCAATGAAATGGTAAAAAAAAGTCACAATTTGCGGGCTAATATTTGATGTCAAAATATACCAGAGACTAT
This sequence comes from Pinctada fucata, assembly GCA_028142955.1. Lineage (NCBI taxonomy): Eukaryota > Metazoa > Mollusca > Bivalvia > Pterioida > Pteriidae > Pinctada > Pinctada fucata. Next base: position 82,898,748 of record AP027102.1, read on the forward strand.
ATTCATATGCCCTTTAATTAAAGAAAACCTGCAAGGTACCTTTTTCGTCATTTACATGTTTTAAGGGTGAAGCAATTTATAAGTATACCAAATTCTAAGGAGTTTCGACCATAACTTTTAAAGATATTGTAAATTTAAATACAAAAATGCTATATTTAAAGCAAAAAATGCGTAAAAAACCTGTTTGACAAACAAAAAAGTTCTAAATTGAAGGATTTATTATTCAAAAATGATTAAATATTTGTTAAACAAACTATTTTAAACATCTGCAATTAATTAAGGCAATACAATGTTATTCTTATATATTTTGGAAATTAGTGATGACGTCACGCGATACCCGAACCACCTTAATATTGACAATTGTATCATATTTAATACGGAAGTGTTCTGACTCTATACCTTCCGAAGAAAATATCAAACAATTCATCATGCACCAGACACGTGTTTGGGATATTAAATCCTCATCAGTGATACTTCCACCAAAAATGTGATATAAGGACACAGCCAAAATTCATTTTAGTAGCGCCCCCATTGGCTATATTTTGTTTAAATTAAGTTTATGCAATTTGCAGAGACTCCAAATATCCTGCATGGACACAGCCAAAATTCATTTTATTAGGAACAGTCCATTTGATATTCGGGGTTGGGGGGCTTGGGTTTTTTTCGAAAAAAATTAATTTTGCTCTGAATTTTGATGAAACAAATTTGCTTATGGTGTGACAGAAAAAAATAATCTTGCTCTTACAAGTAATCTGAATTTGAAGAATAACCAGAAAATTCGCTTAAAATTCCCGAAAAATTTTCGGCTCGCTTCGCTCGCCGCAGTTTTGCCTTCATCTTTCGCTCGCCATAGTTTTCTTCACTCGCCATAGCTTTCCTCTGTAATGGCAAGTTCATATTTGAAAATATCAAAAGTAAATATCTATGCAACTGAAACAAAGGTCTTCCTTAAATGTTTGAATACATTATCAATATAATTTATTACATGTACTATTAATAGATACATGTACCACCATATAGTGTCTAATTTTATATACAAGATTAGAAGGATAATTTAATTAAGTTTGTCACTAGTTTCCATTTCTACATGTAAAAACTTGTCTAGAAGACCCTCCCCTCAGGTCCTCTTACATGTTACACGACCTTATATACATTTTGTTTACTGAAAATTATATAGCATATTTTAAAAATCTTTTATCTCTCTCAGTTTAGAAGTGAATGCAAGTTTTACATAAAAATAAAGTAATGATTAGAGTAATTTACGTAAAAATAAAGAATTTCTATTGAAAAAACACAAACATTCTTAATATACACATCAATTGTTATAAAAAAAATTCCTTGCTCAAACTTTGCAAGAAAAAAATAATAATTTCGCCCCGGTCCTGGACGAAAAAAAAAATCTTGCTCCGACAAAAAACCCAAGCACCCCTCCCCCCCCCGAATATCAAATGGACCGTGCCTTAGCGCCGTCTGGTTTTATTTTTATTATGCCCCCGTAATCGGAGATTCGGGGGCATATAATTTTTGGTCTGTCCGTATGTCTGTCTGTTTCTCTGTCCGCAAAAACTTTAACCTTGTTCTTAACTTTTGAATGGTAAGTGATAGAGCTTTCATATTTCACATGTTTGTGACAATTCTACCGAATTGAAGAGACGGGTGTTGCATGCAAGCAGGGGATGCTGACTCTTCTGGGCACCTTGTCTCACTTCCATATCGGGAGTTCGCTTCTTTACATGTGGTAGAGGTTTTTGTTTGTTTGCTTTGGTTCCTGTTTTATCCTGGTTTTGTATGCCTTCGGTTTTATTATGATTTTCTGAATTATCGATTTTGTGCTGTACATAGGGATATGGTCATTATCCATATTTGTCATTCCTTATGACAAGACCTGTCTACACGTAACAACAGTTTTACCGACAAAGATATCAACGGATTCATTCGTGTTTCACAGACACGTGTTTTTTATTTGAAATTAAATTTGTGCACTTTGCTGAGACTCCAAGGTTCCTGTAGGGTCGATTCATTAGCATATCCAAATAAAATCTATCTTCAAAATAGCATAGGAGGGATGTCGCGAAGACGCTAACCTCCTTTTATTTTGATGATATTTAGAATGAAATGACAAGTTTCCGAAATAGCTAAGTAATATTTATGACGTCAAATTGATAGAGTGCCAAAACAAAGCTTCTTTCGGGAGACAACTAGAAAGAAGTAATTTATACATGTACACTTAAGAAAACATCCATGTCACGGGGAACGAGTTTAACTGTTCCACAAATCAACAGGAAATAAGTGTTTATTTAATAATGATTTGATATATGTAACATAATTCATTTGATATTTAAATGTTTTGACTTTCCAAATAAGCATGGCATCGCATTTAAAGCGCCACCTATATTACAAACCGTACTTGCACTGGACCCTAGAGATTGTTCATTAGATTAAGTTGTGACAGTCCTTCGTGTTTTCATGAAGCTGTGTTATTGTCTCCGCCTGTTTGTCTAAACGGACTGGCACATACTGTTCTTGGATTATAAATGAAAGTGTAGAGCAAAGGTTGAGGAATCGATCCATGGTTGGGGTAACTGTTCCATGAATAAGGCTGATACATGCTCCTAGATATGTTATGTGCTGAGTTCGAGTCCGACTGGACATCACATTGTTTAGATTGAGGATCACTGACGAGGGTTAAGTATCCGAACATGCATGTCTGGTCCATGCTGAAAATTTATCTGTTCTGTATTGGATATACGCCGAAAACAATTTATTCTTAAAGATATTGGACAGTTTTCGGCTCTACGGGCCTCAAACTGTCCAATATCTTTAAGGATGAATTGTTTTCGGCGTATATCGTACTTAAAACATTGATCACTATTCAAAGTGGCATGATCTTTGACTTTGTTCTTATTATGTTAATTGCCTTTACTGTAACAAAATGTAATCACTCCAAGTTTTAACATTCTCGCTACTAGCAGTAGGCAGTCGTTTATAAAAAAAGAAGATAACAGAGATAAATTTGTAAAAAAGTTGTGACAAATTTTGACGCAGATTCCGTAAACCAAGAAATTGGATGCAATTTTTGGGAAAAATTGAACGAGAATATATAAAGTCGGTAAACTCTGTACGGCGGCTTCGCCTAGCATACAAAGCAGACCGCTCATACCGCAAGGCCACGGTGACAACCCTAAAATCCGAGGGTCCGCTCCCTCGGATGAGCCCAAGTGCAATCAAATTCAAATATAAACGAGAATATACTTTGCGTGACGACGATTTAGTTGAAGTTTCTTTGGATATATAGAATAAAAGGGCGTGTCTCTAAAATTGACATTTTCCGGACAAGCAAAATAAAAAGAAATAAGTGGTGACGTTCAACTTACTTAGAAATTTTCAAGCCAATACGATTGCTTCATACGATTTTTCAAATATGTACACCACGCTTCCTCACGACAAGATCAATGATCAATTGTCCAAACTCATTAAATGGTGCTATAATCGAGAGGGGAAAATTTATATTTGTACATCTGAATCAAAGGGTTTCTTTTCCGCTACAGAATACAAATCATACAAATCATGGACATGTAGCGACCTGTGTAGTGCCTTGTCCTTCCTCTTGGACAACATTTATGTAAGATTTGGTGAGAATCTCTACAAGCAGGTTGTAGGGATTCCTATGGGTACAAATTGTGCGCCTCTTGTTGCAGATTTATTTTTATACACATATGAAAAGGAATTTATTCAAAATCTTCAAAAGCAAAGAAAACACGATGATGTGAAATGCTTCATTAGTACTTCTAGGTACCTGGATGATATTCTTACTATCGATAATCCTGTTTTTGAAAAGTATAAAGGTGTTATTTATCCACAAGAATTGACTCTAAACAAGGCAAACTTTACAGACACTGAAACACCATTTTTGGACCTAAATATCAAAATTGTCAATGGAGAAATTCATACAAGTGTATATGACAAACGAGATGATTTTGGCTTCAACATAGTAAATTTCCCCTGGCTTGACGGTGATGTCCCTAGATTACCGTCATACGGTATCTACATTTCACAGCTCATCCGGTATGCTAGAGCATGTACTGATGTTTGGGATTTTCATAATAGAAATCTACAAATTACAAAGAAACTTTTAGGTCAAGGTTTTCGCTTTCACAAACTAGTAAAGACTTTCTGGAAATTTTACAAAAATTATGATCAACTTCTTTTGAAATTCGGACCCATAAAAGCAACGGAGTATATTACTTTAGGTATTTCACAACCTGCATTTTATGGTGACATAATTAACAAAATAAGAAGGATCAAAGGTAGACAGCATATGTATCGAAAATGCGTCAGAGTCATCAAACGCCTTTTATACCGTGGATATGATCCTAATGTCACCAGACGGACACTAAGCTTGGTACTTGACCAATATACAGTCTTGTACGAGCGCATTCTTAAGACTTGCACTCTGACTGACTGTGACGACGGGACTCCATGACGGGCCCTGTCCAAACCTCTTTAGAGAAGACAGGGCCCCGACCACCTGTCCTCTCTGAATGTCAGTCGGACTCCTCGGGTGATTACATACATGAGCTCGCTACAGCCGGCAGAGCACGGACTGTATTACGCATGCCCTCTTTTTATATCCATTTACATATTCATCTGTGTCTCTGGGGCCTCTGCGTTTCGCGGTCTTGTTTGTGTGACGTCATCTTACAATGAGGAGGTTGTTTTACACCACATTTGTACGTTCTTCGAGACCTCTAGGTAACTGGAGAAGTGAGAGGGTTGTGCGCACGTAATCCAGGATAACCACACCGTCTGCTATTTACTTGGCAGATGGCCGTCCTAAGTCGGCACCGGTTGCCCATTGGTCTCGTTGGTTTATGTGTAGTCTTTTGTGTTTCTATGTTGTGAGTTGGTGTTCCTTGTCCCTTTTGCGTCTCTTTCTGTGGGTATCTGTTCTGTGTTTTTTGAATGGCTGTTTTGGGATTTTGCTGTGGGTGCTGCAACCTAGTGTTGTTGGAGATCCCCTCCTTTCTTACTATGTGCAAGGTTAAATGAAAGAAACAATTCAGGGAAATATTTTGAAGGAGTGTAATTCGAAAAACCTGACCTAAACCCAGCCCTAGACGGTTATCTGCACGGGAGGGGGATGGGGGACTGGGTCGAAATAACCGTCAAAGGCTGGATTTAGGTCGGGTTTCCGAACTAGAAAAAGTCTTAATTATAAGTAAAATTTAAAGGATGGAAAAAATTTAGACCGAAAAAACGGACTGAACAATGGTGCCTCTTACATTATTATTTTCGACACAAGGGCTGATTCTTTAGATATATAAGATTGTGCTGGATTTTTTCAACTCCGGAAAAAAAAATTAGAATAGTCAGTACCACGATACATGGAATTCTTGTCACGTGATTTCTAAATAAGGATAGTAACGGTTGTCCTGTAGATGTCAAAGTACATTTACCTATGACTGTCCATTATTTAATCTAGATCGCATATATTTTTTCTAATAAACGCGAGCTAGATTTGATATTGGACAGTCAAAGGTAAATTTCGGACTGTCTGAACAAAGGCATGACGTCACATCAATGTTTTAATAAATAATGCTATTGAATTTGAAGATGTTTTAACATTTATACCACTTGATGAGTGTCACTGCTGGTGGACCAGGAGTCCCCGACGGCACATATAGCCAAGTTCGATCAACTTCGGTTGATCGTCTCTTCAACGCATTCGAAAATTTTTGAAATCAAAATTTCTTGACATTTCTAAAACGTAGGTCCTATAGCATCATATCCCACACATCTGTGATGCTATATATCTTTTTTTACTTTTAATTTCAAAGATAGTGCATCATGGGACACCTCACTTGTAGTATTTGTGAAGTCCATATTTCCTCTCCCTCCACAAAGGACGGCTACATAATTGACAAGCCCTTAAGGTGGCTCCCTACTCGAACCGTTATAGGTTTTTCCTTATATGCAGCTGTTTGCGTATAACGTTTTACAATGGCTGGTGAGGGACGAGCCAGCGCATTGAAAAACACATACAGAAGATCTTAAATGCCAAAAGAAGCAAAAGATGGTGCAATCTATCAATGTCCACACCAATCATATAGTATTATTTCTTAGTTGAAAATGTGATGAAATTATAAAGGGGTATCCTTATGTTTGTTGCCATATCTTGATCATTTATAAAATTGTATACCTGTATGCGATTTTTTCACCATCTATATACATTGTCGTATAAGATGATCCAATTTGAAGAAATTCCATCTGTTGTTTTTTGCACAAAAATGTGATATACTATATATTATTTGTCAAAAATATGATAACATTATAAGGGGTTACCCCTATGTTTGGAGCCATACCTTGGTCATTTCAAAAACTGTGTACCTGTATGTGATTTTTTTCTTCATCTACATACATAATTTTATGAAATATTACAAAATGAAAAAAATTCATCTGTTTTTTTATGCAAAAAGTTTGATTTAGTACATACTCTTGGTCAAAAATGTCATGAAATTATAAGGGGGTACCCTAATGTTTGGAGATATATCATACTTAGATTTATGTTACAATATCATTTTATGTGTTTTATTTCTTCTATATGACTTGTTATCATAAAATAAAACAAAACAAATAAACATATTCGTATCATCACTGGATTTGGAGGGTTCAAAAGCATATGATGGATATTTGATATTTCTCAATTTTTAAGTGTTAGGGTACCTTTCTTTAATGTACTGTATCTTTAATGAAAACAAAATTACCTATCTATGTCTGTGTTCATTATGTCATTTTGACTATTATGTATAGAAAATAACCTTAAAATACAAAATTCATCTGTTAAATTCACGAGTAGGGACCCACCTTAACCCATCAGCCAATACTGCCATTGAACGACATCAGTTTCGTCCACTGTTTCCTTGACTTCTTCTTGTTTTGTGATTAAATAACCATCAAGTGAAAAATAACTAATAGTATGGTCAAATGAGGTTAGTTCGACATTTGACGTCTTATGATTTTCCTGATACAAAACATGTAGACGTTGCATCCAAACGTTATTTCATTTGCTTGTTCAAGGCATCAAATTTATTTTGTTCACTTTTCTTCGTCCGTTTTCGTCTTCTGAAGGTCACCATTTGTAACAATACGGCTGTTTAATAATACGGAAGTGCTCCAATCCTTTACTCTCTTGAAGAAAATTTCCAACCCATTTTAATGCACCAGACACGTGTTTGGATAATTTTAAAAATCCTCATCAGGGATGCTTCCAGACAAAGTGATTTTCAGACACAGCTAAAATTCATTTCAGTAGGAACCTCTGCTTTTATTCTTTTTTTAAACTGAATTTGTGCAATTACTTTGCAGAGAGTGTGCAGCTCCTAATTCCTGTAGGGTCGATTCAGTAGCAATGTCAAATAAAATCGATGACCGAAATGATGCTCAGATGATAGCCTCCTTTAATTTCGATGTTATTTTTGGATGATCTGACAAGTTTCTGAAGTAGCAAAATAAGTTATATGGTTTCAAATTGATAAAGGGTGAAAAGCAAGGCTTCTTTCAGCCGACAGAGCTGGAAAAAAGTTATTTTAAATACACTTCAAACATCAAATAAAGGATGGGATCTCCAACAATATTCGGTTGCAGCAGCCACAACAAAACGCCCAATGCAGACACGCATGGGGTAGGCCTTTCAACAAACGCTAGGTGTCGACTGAGAGTAACGACAACTCGTACCCAAAGTGTCAGAATCGGAACCTTTCGCGCTTCTTCATAAAAATGTAGCGCAAAAATCACTTCAAATCATGAATTTTCTTATTTATTTACCTCTTTTGGGTTGTTGGACAAAGTTGGTAGGATTGAGTATAATATTTTAATTTGTTTCATGTACTAAAGACAATAAAAGGACAGAGAAAGATAGCACAAAATTGCACATCAGATTTTGAGACCGAGTTACAAATGTTCATGTGGTAATATATTGGAAGGGAGAGAACTCTTTAATAATATCTGTAAAATTTGAGACCCTTTAAACTATGAAACGAAGTGAAAAATGACGAAATGAAACGAAAAACAAAATTAAAAATTTTCCCATTTAATCATTCGTTTACGATATAACTGTGTTAATTTTCTCCCTTGCACACCCTATGTGCCTCGGGAACTGTTAGTCAAAGATCAGTACGTTTTATACATATTTTATAAACTACATTTCAGATCTACAAAAGACTATCTAATAGCTGGCAAGGTTAAATCTAGGCATAGATGTAATCGATTTCGTTAAACTCTACTTATATAAAGGGGGAAGGGGGGGGGGGGCATTTAAGTATTCACTAAAAATTGTATCCCAAACTTCTCAGTTTAAGATAAACATCAAAAATAAAAAGCAGATATACCTGTATGTGTTAAGATAAATATCATGAGTTAGGAACAAAAATACATATAATGTGTCGATGAGTATGCATAACGAAAACAGCATCAAAAGTAGCGGGAAAACAAAGAGAAGAAATGAGAGAGAGAGAGAGAGAGAGAGAGAGAGCGCATGCCTATGATTATCCATAACATTGAAAAATTATTTCAATATTACACATTTTTATAAAAATAAAAGTGACGGCAATGACTCCCACCCTATAAAAAAGACGCAGAAATTATATTAATACAGATTTCAGCTTTACTGCTCATACAAGAGGAACTGACAGATGTAATCAATCATATCTGCATGATTCAGTTTCAATTGAAGGGCGTTGACCGCCGGTCGCCTATGCCATGCTTGCAAAGGATTTAAGGGGTGGACAAGAAGTTTTTAAAGAACACATAAAAAGTGAATAATGTTTGAAAATTGTTTGTGTTATGGATATACATGTATTGAAATTATTTTGTAATTCAACCATTCGCTAATTAAAGAGGTTCATGTCGAGTATACCCAGTCCGTATTCTAAATGTTAAAATCTGTGAATATGCCTAATATGCATATGGGGGGGGGGGGGGCACCTCCCCCCCCCCTTTCAATCAAAAGTTATTGATTTAGATAAGGCCAACGGGAACTTTCGCGCATCCGATTCAGATTTTACAATACATTTCTGCAGTCTGTTTTCTATCATGTCTTGTTTGGATTGATCTCTGCCATTTCAATAGGGGGTAAAGGGGGATTTTGAATTTTAAATTTTGATTTTGAATAAATGAATAATATGCAATGGAGATCGTAATTGATTAATATTGACCATCTTTTTGTAACGATTAAAAAAAATCACTGACTTTCGCTTTCGCTCGCCAGTTTTTAACCACTTAAATGTATATGATCATTTCATAACAATACGGCCTACCGATGTAGCCTTTCTCCCTAAAGAGTAATAGAGGGTAGATAAAAAAAATTCTGATATTTTTACCCCAGACGCAGCAAAAAAAATATCTCGCTCGTATTCCCCTCGCCTACATCACTTAAAATAGGCTAAATATAATTCATTTGAAGGTCACATATAAAGAACTCCAAAGGGATAAATGAGAAACATGTACGTCCCTTCCCCCTTTCTGAAATCCTGGATCCGCCAATGATCCATTTCTAAAAGTGTGAGTTCAGGGCTATGCTCTACATTTTCTTTTTCTCAATATTTGATAAATTTAAACATCGCTATATACATTTTTATGAGTTTTAATTGTAGAAACTTATACTAAAAATATGTCACCTAAAGTCCGCTCGGCACTTGAAAGCATGAATCAAGAGCTAGGGGGATGGGTTAGGGAGGGGTATCAGTCCGAACCCCCCCCCCCCTTTGAATTTACAAAAAAGTAAGATATGTTTTTCCAGCTTATATACAAAATCATAAGTGATGATGAATCGGCAGAGCCTTCAAAGTCTATGGTTTGGCCATCCAATGCAATTTTATCGATTATTAAATTTGTCCATTTACTCTCAGTCAAGACAATGATGACTTCAGCACTTCATATGTGTTAATATTAATACATTTCACTACCTAATGACGAAATAAACTTTTTATGTTAAAAGAGTCAGGTTTTGCTTATTCATATATTTACTTTTTAGGCGCAGAGTTTCAGCTAAAAAAAAAGACAGAAAAGTTTACTTCTTTTTAAACTTAACTGAAAAGACTTGATGGGCTATACCTTTTTTTTTTAGTTCAGATTTGGTAACTCCTTTTACATCAGAACAACCTTGAAATAGAAGACTACCCTGTACATAGCCGTTCAGCGGTTTGTTTAATCAAGAATATGCGAGGGGCGGGACGCCTGTCATTTTACATTATTTTAGACAATTCAACTTGAAACCTTTTCATAAAGATTCGTTCTTTAAATCATGTCACTATGTAATCGATTATTGAGAGCCATAATCGATAATCGGAATCAAGTATCGAACGATAATCGATTATTTGCGATAATCGGTTCCCACCTTTGGACACCACCATGAAAGTGAAAGAAAAAAAACCCTCGTTTTCAAGTACCTGTTTTTTTTAATCAAATTTCATTTTGGGTCATTTACCGTTCTTATCTGATCAAGAATGTTCTGTGACTCTATTTGCATATATATACGTATACTTGAGTTCAATTTTTTTCTTCAGTTTTTTTTTTCAAAACCATGTGTTGGATAGGCTGACCAACCCACCCCCCTTCCTCTAAAAAAAAAATTCCTGGAGAAGAAAGAAAAAAAGTTTCTTAAGGTTCTTACATCAATAAAAAAAAAAAAAAAAAAACTACGTACGTTATCGATGTTTTTGACAAATTTTGCCCGGCTTTAAACTAACAAAAAAAAAAAAGAAAACCATCATAAGTTAACTGCATGATGTCTACCAGTAATTGTTCAATGAAATATGGGATTGGACCCCCCCCCCCCACACACACACACTTATTTTTTTTCTAGTTATCCCTGCATGTAGCTGTATTTTAGATAAAAGAGGTTGTTTTCAAAGTGAAGAATCATGACGATATGGACATTTCTTTTACATGTCTATAGCAAACAATCCATGCAAAAAGAAGAGGGATCTCTGATATTAAATGAAATGTATTCATCTAGTCACTCAGATTTTATATGTACAATTCAGTTTAGAAATCTGAAAATCGTGAAAATTTCATCTTTTTTTGTAATTTGTTTTGTAAGCTTTTTTGAACAACTTGTGTTTAAACCGTTTGATTTCAAAATTTTTCGTAAATTTTGATTTAATAAGTTCAATGATAACAAGAACCTAAAATTGAAATCTACAGGGCTTTTTCTATGATATCTGCGTCGTTTACTATTACGTTTATTTGCAAAAATTCTTTGCCGACCAAAAAAAAAATCGTTCCGTTTCTTTTCATTTCGTTTCTTGTGCATTTCATATTTTAAAGAACCTGTATAACTCGGTTACTCAAGATGAGTCCCGGGAATCAAATGTTTGTTAAATTTTATAGTTTGAATTACCTCCCTTCTTAAGCAAATTTAATTTAAAATTCGGTAGAAAAAATTAATTATTTATCGATAATTAGCATGTCTTTCCCAATTCAAAGTTCCTTACTGCTATTTAGACACAGATTCAAAAGTCGTGAAGCACTTCCAAAGGAAAATTTTTTGATTTTAAAATTTAGTTGAAAGGCCTACATGGGGAACGAGTTTATAAATGCTCCACACTGCAACAAAACATAATAATACCTGCATGATAATATTTTACACCACAACAATTATTGTGCGTTCTTCGATACCTCAGGGTAATTGGGAATGTGGGAGGGTTGTGCGCACGTAATCCGGATAACCACACTGTCTGCTTCTAGCGTAGCAGATGGCCGTCCTAAGACGGTACCGGTTGCCCATTGGTATCGTTGGTTTGAGTGCGGGCTTTTGTGCTTCTATGGCGTGAGTTGGTGTTCCTTGTCTCTTTTACGTCTCTTTTGTGAGTGTCTGCTCTGTGCTTTTGTTCTGCTGTGGGTACTGGAACCGAGTATTGTTGGAGATCCCCTCTGTTATATTGTAAAAACGAAAGGTAGTTGTAGATGGCGCCTCTGACATTAAATTTTGCGGCACAGCAAAAAATTATAAGGCATGGTCCATTTGATATCCAGGGGGGGGGGGGGGCTTTGGTATTTTTCGAAAAAAAAAATGTTGCTCTGAATTTTGATGAAAAAAAAATTTATTTGCTTATGGTGTTTCAGAAAACAAAATCTCGCTCCCACATTAAAGATATAGTGTCCCTGAAAATAAATTTTATTGAAAACGTTATTCAAAGGGTCTAGAGGAAAAAAGGAGCCATAAAAAGTTTTAGTTGAAAATATGCAGTAACGAACATAATATTGTCGATTTTTTAATAATTACATATCCATACACCTCTATTGTAAAAAAAACTCAATACATTGTAGGTAGCGCCATAGAAATGAATTAGAGCTGCGCACCCCAATTTCAAAATAACGTTTTTAAATGTCTATAACTGCGAATGTATGCGTTAGATTCGCCTGAAAATTTGAATTTAAACAAATGAGAATGTATACTTTCATATGAAAAGAAAGATTTTGCATTCCAAAATTTTGTTAAATTAATTTATTTTCAGGGACACCGTCCCTTTAAGTAATCTGAAATTGAAGAATTACTATGAAATTTTGCTATAAATTCCTGAAAATTTTCCTACTCGCCAGTTTTCAATTTATATCAAAAAAAATTTCGCTCGCTTCGCTCGCCATACCATTCTATTAAAACATTAATTTTAAATGGTAAAGTTCATATTTGAAAAATATCAAAAGAATGCATGTTAAAGGAAAAAAGGGCTTCCTTAAACTCAACTGTATTATTAATAATAGATGCATGCATCATCATAGAGTGAATTTTAAATTTTAATTTTATATACAAGCTTTGAAGGACAGCTTTACCCCCAATTTACAATTCTTAATTCTGCCTAGAAAACCCTCCCCTCAGACCCTTATAGATTTTGTTTCAGGCTGAGGATTATATTGTAAAATACTTCCATCTCTCTGTTTAGAAGTGAAGTTAGGTTTTCACTAGAATAAAGTTATATTTTAGACTTTTGACTAAAAATTAAGAATTTATATTGATAAAACACAAACATTCTTAATATATTGCACATCACTTCTTAGAAAGAAATTTCTTGCTCCAACTTTGCAAGAAAAAAATAATTTTGCTCCGATCCGGGGTGAAAAAAATAATCTTGCTCCGACTAAAAACCCCTCAGAATATCAAATGGACCGTGCCTTAAATACTGCATTGTTATCGTTAATCCCAATTAGATAGTTATTTAAAAGAAAGAAAATACATAATGAAGTTTGTCAATAAGGCACAGTCCATTTGATATTCGGGGGGGAGGGGGGGGGGGGGCTGGGGTTTTTTGTTGGAGCAAGATTATTTTTTTTCGCCCCGGACTGGGGCAAAATTATTTTTTTCTTGCAAAGTTGGAGCAAGGAATTTTTTTTTATAACAATTGATGTGAATATTAAGAATGTTTGTATTTTTTCAATAGAAATTCTTTATTTTTACTTAAATTACTCTAAACATTACTTTATTTTTATGTAAAACTTATATTCACTTCTAAACTGAGAGAAATAAAAGATTTGTACAATATGTAATACATAATTTTCAGTAAACAAAATGTATATAAGGTCATGTAACTTGAAAGGGGGCCTGATGCAAGTTTTTACATGTAGAAATGAAAACTAGTGAAAAAATTATTTAAATTTCTCTTTCCAAGCTTGTATATAAAATAAGACACTATGGTGATACATGTATCTATCAATTATAGTAATAAATTATATTGATTTATAATGCATTCAAGGATTTTTATTGTTTTCAGTCACATGCATACTTTTGAGATATTTTCAAATATGAACTTGCCATTACAGAAGAAAACTATGGTAAGCGAAGCGAGCCAAAATTTTTTTATAGAAAAGAAAAACTGCGGCGAGCGAAGCGAGCCGAAAATTTTTCAGGAATTCTAAGCGAATTTTTTAGTTATTCTGCAAATTCAGAATACTTGTAAGAGCAAGATTATCTTTTTCCGTCACACCATAAGCAAATTTATTTTTTTCATCAAAATTCAGAGCAAAATTATTTTTTTCGAAAAAAAACCCAAGCCCCCCCCCCCCCCCCCCCCCAGAATATCAAATGGACCGTGCCTAATAATTATTTCTGGCAGACTAGGACTCTCTTGGCAAGCCATATGCAGAGTCATTTCTTTTCATATTTAGATTACAACCTCTAAATGATTTTCAAAATGCATTTTGAAAGTTTTATATTTCGAGTTTCGATGGCCATAGTACACGTATTTAACAACAACACTTTTTATATTTATTTGAACTATGTTAAATTTTGCTGTGCTGCAGTCATAATTATATTCTATGGCGCCACCACAATGGATTTTAGTTTAATCAAAGGAACTCTCGTGTTTTGATTCATATAGTTTACATAATTTCAGTGATGTGATGCGATTGTTCTTGAGCAGCGTCTCCGTCTGTTTGTTCCATTTTTTCTCGTCTCTTGCGTTTGTGTAATGATGTAATCACTGCAATATAGTTATATTAAACTTTGACTACTGAAAATAAATTAAGAATTAATATTCATGCTTTCTACTCTACCTTGATGAAAAAGGTAGGGAAAACGTAGGAGTAGTCAATGAAAAAAAAAAGAAGGAGAAAAATACGAAAAAGTAGGAATTAATAGGGGAAAAGTAGGAAATTTTCCATCACCTTTAGCGACAATTTTCAGTAAGTACGACACAAAAATCGCATTTAGAAATGATTGTAGAATGGTAATGTTCATCTTTGAGTAAATCAGAGAGAGAAATAAGGACAGATTGATTTTTCATGTAAAATATACAGAATGGGCGAGCCCAAATTTTTTTAATAACTTCGAATCAGATGTTGATGACAAGTGAAGCAAGTAATTTTTTTTACTTTTGAGATGAAAAAGTAGGAATAGTAGGAGGTTTTGAAGAAAAAGTAGGGAAAAATAGGATCAAAATAAAAAAAAAATAGGAAGAATAGAAAGCATGAATATTCAGAAACGACTTATTTTTTCTGTTGATGCAGGTATCACTCGAAAAATTAGACGGGAAACTGCATCAATGCGCGAAGTATAACATAAAAATCTCATCATTTTATATCCTCTACTTAAAGAAAACGGACTTTTTTCTCGAATCTAATAACAACAAATCCCCCCACTATATTTCGTAAGTTCGATTGGTTGCTCAGTGATAGAACTGCCTCTCGAAATGAAAATTCTCATAGAACGTGTCGGATATGGAACGCCAATCATCAGGAGTGGTTGGACTTAGGCACGGTCCATTTGATATTCTGGGGGGGGGGGGGGGGGGGGGGCTTGGGTTTTTTTTTTCGAAAAAAAAAATTTGCTCTGAATTTTGATGAAAAGATAAATTTGCTTATGGTGTGACAGAAAAAAATAATCTTGCTCTTACAAGTAATCTGAATTTGAAGAATAACAATAAAATTTGCTTAAAATTCCTGAAAAATTTTCGGCTCGCTTCGCTCGCCACAGTTTTTACTTTCTATAAAGCAAAGGGGTAGGGCCACGAGACCCCTAAATCGGCCCTTGATTTTTCTCTTAAAATAAATTTCATGAGGAATACTTGATATCTCTCATGAATAACACGAATTTATACCGCTTTTCATGAAAAGAATAATATCACCAGACAATGTGCCATTTAACTGTAATGACGTCATGAAGTGACGTCATTTAACGTTATTGACAAAATATGGCGAAAATTGCTAGCAATTTCGTCTTTTGTCGTAGAATTCAATGTAGCCGCATGCGTTAACTGAGATAAAACTTTTATGACAAGAGGATATAATGATAATCTTTCACATATAAATTTTCCATCATAGTTAATGCATGCGGCCATTGCTGATTTAATAGAAATACTAAGTTTTTGCATCAATTTCGCCGAATATGACCTATTTTGGTGTTTTCAAAGGGCTAAAAGGTGTTGATAAAAGCAATGTTTACAAAAGTAGATTCGTTATTCAGTAAAGAACGTTTCAAAATGTCAAATAACACTTAAAAATTCTATGAAGTACAATGTTCAAAATTTATCAAAATTAAGGCCAGTATCGAGCTTCGTGGCCCTACCCCTTTGGCTCACTTCGCTCGCCATAATTTTCTTCTGTAATGGCAAGTTCATATTTGAAAATATCAAAAGAATGCATGTGACTGAAACAAATAAAATGCTTAAAATACACTATCAGTATTATTTATCACTATTAATAGATACAAGTATCACCATAGTGTCTGATTTTATGATACAAGCTTGGAAGGAGCAGCTGAATTCAAATAAGTTTTTCACAAGTTTTCATTTCTACGTGTAAAAACTTGCATCGGGCCCTCTTACATGTTACATGACCTTATATACATTTTGTTTTACTAAAAATTATATATTGCATATTGTAAAAATCATTCATCTCTCTCAGTTTAGAAGTGAATACAAGTTTTACATAAAAATAATGTTCGGAGTAATTAAAGTAAAAATAAAGAATTTCTATTGAAAAAACACTAACATTCTTAATATTCACATCGATTGTTATAAAAAAAAATTTCCTTGCTCCAACTTTGCAAAAAAAAAAAATAATCTTGCTCCGACAAAAAACCCAAGCCCCCCCCCCCCCCCCCCCCCCAGAATATCAAATGGACCGTGCCTTACCAGTACTTCGTTTGAATATTCATTAAAATCGCTTGGCACTATTGAAATGGTATTGTGATAATGCGAAAGGGTTCCAACTCTATACCTTCTTGAAGAAAATTTCAAACCAATTTTCATGCACCAGACACGTCTTTCTAATATTAAATTCTCACTCATCAATGATGCTTCAAGCCAAAGTGCTTTTCATAAGCAGTCCAAATTAATTTCACTAGCGTCCTCTTGCGTTATTTTTAGAAATTAAATTTCTGCATTTACTTTACAGCTGCTCCAAAATTTCTGTAGGGTCGATTCAGTAGTATATCCAAATAAAATTTATGTTCAAAATAGCATTGGAGGGATGGTGTTAAGACGTTAACCTCTTTGAATTGCGATGATATTTTTTCGATGAAATGGCGGGGTAGTTTCCGAAATAGCAAAAAATAGATATGATATCACATTAATAGGAGGTCAAAACGAAGCTTCTTTCATGCGACAGAGCTGGAAAGAAGTAATTAATGCACTTGACAAATATCAGGTCACGGGGAACGATTTTAACTGCTCCACACTGCAACATGAAATAAGTGTTAATATTGAGGCACTCTCCAGGGAAACTTCACAGATAAATAGGTATTTCCAGAGGGAAGATGACGCAGAGTCAATGCAAGCTTCAAGCCTTGTTCCAGAGGCGCTCTTTACCAATTTTAACCAAAAATGAGAATACTAATGTCAGTTGTTTTACAGACAACAGACGGAAAAGACACTTAAATTGTAATATAATGCTAGGGTCACACATTCACGGATGACGGTCCCGGATGCATTACGGACAAAAATGCTACGGATGGCGTCCAATTTTCTGCCGTCCGTGCGTCACTGCGGTATTGGTACGGTCCACAAAGGTTTGGTAAGGTTCCTTTACGGAGAAGTTATTTCAACGATCAGGGAAAAGAAGGGATTTGCACGGTTCGCTACGTTTTAACACGGTGTTGCTACGATAAAGTACGGATAAGAACGGTTTGTTTACGGAAATGTACGGATTTTCACGTAGTAAGTTTCTGTTTTTCTGTAGTAGGTATCTTTTCTCGCTATTTTAGGAGAAAGTCTTCCGAGTGGGTCCTGAAAACTTCAGGTGAAACCTCTGAATGTCTAATTTCTTTTACCTCAATTTAAAAACACTAGTAAATCCTATTAACCGCGATACATTTATTATAACATGTCATGTAAATAAATTGTCTCATTCATACTCCTCTATTTTTTCTCTTCTAATTTAAATTTTTGTCTAGCATCTACATATGCTATATACGTTATGAAATATTTCTAACAACTATTTGTGAATCTACTCATTCGAACGTGATTATGTGAGTTTATTCCATATTGCAGTTCAAATAAAGAGTGTTATTCTTCGATATTTAGTCATATAGTTCTGAGGTAACATTTGAATTATTTGAAAAGATTATTACCAATTTAAAAAAAAATCTGCATCAATTTGTCATTTATTTTGCTTATCCTTCCTTCCTTTCTTGCCCTCCCTCCCCCTCCTCCGCCAACAACAAAACCAAAAACATAAAGAATGAAATTTCAAATCTTTCGTTCTCGGAATCAAAACGAATTATTGGACTAATTAGTAGATACAAATGAGACACCGCTAATTTTTGAATTTTGAATCTTGTTCTAGAACGTGGTTAAACATTTGAATTTTGAACGTTGAACCTTGTTTTAAAAATACAGTGCCACTTTTGAGGATAAATATTATTGCAAAATGACTGAGCATGTACGATTACATATGATATTACTTTACACGTAAATATAGCATTGCAATATGTTTTCAGCTTGTTTTTGTATTACAGTAATATGGATCTTTATCAACATATCTGACTCAAGATCTTCAACTGAGATTTAGAATTATCAGTGGTCACTGTTGTGCCTAAAACTTTCCTAACCGTTCCGATCCTTGAAAAACCGCAGCGAATTCCTAAAATGGTTGTGAGACCAGGTGCCCAGGAAGAGTAAGCATTTCCTGCTTGCATGCGACATCCGTCACTTCATCACGGTAGAATTGTCACATCCGCTTACCTCCATTTCTGAAGATACAAGTATATTCGGTGGTTGGATGGTTCAAATGGTCTCAGACAGAATATCATCCACCATTTTAGAGAGTGGGACATCATAATGTATGACGAGTTCCTAATATCGACTGTAGAACTTCCTAAGTGACGAGGTTAGTCGGTCACAAACGTATCCCTGACTTAGAAGCTTATCTGAAAGACACCTAGCTCTCGGAACAAATATGTATATTTGGTACTTGCTCTGGCATAGCGTATCAACTGAGATATGAATACGCCATAAGCTGGCGATGAAGGGATGTTGCTACTCAGAAAGGGAAAGTTTGTGATGTTGAAATTGAAGTCGTTTCTCGTAGAGTGAGGTGTTCATGTTACCAGCAGTGTCGTAGGACAACATTATGTCCTGGTAGAATATTGAATTTTTTGCCTCTGTGGTTTCTTTGATTTCAAGCTCCGAAAGATAGATTCTGCTGAGGTAATCCGCAAATTTTGGATTATTGATGGACAACACATCGTCTATGTATCTGTAAGTGAAGGTAAAAATAGAATCTACGTATCTGTTCCCTTCAGAGAACAAAGATTGAACGAATTCAGCTTCGTACGAGTGAAGGAGTGGGGCACAAATGGTTCCCATTGGAATTCCGACAATTCGCTGGAAGACCTTTCCTCCAAACACAACAAAAATGTTGTCGATCAGGAAGTTTAACATCTGAATAATATCTGCTTCAGTGTACTTATTTTTAGAATCAGACTTTTCTTTAACAAAGTAGGTTTTGTCATAATCAACAACAATAAATTTATATTTGCGATTGCCGTTCTTGCTTGTAAACGCATTACATATAATTTTTTCGAGCCTTTCTTTCAATTTAGAATGTGGGATAGTTGTGTAAAGTGTCGAAAAATCAAAAGCTTTGATCGAATGGACTGATCATTTTATTTTATTTTCTCCTTAAAAGTTTTTTTTTTACAAAATCAGACTCTTTGGTGATATGTGTTATAGTAGATTATAATAATTATATATTTAAGCCTTTGAGGCATTTCAAATACTACATGCACAAGACTATTGATATGTATATAGTAGCAGATGACCGTCCTAAGTCGGCACTGATTGCACATTGGTCTCGTTGGTTTATGTGAAGTCTTTTGATGTTGTGTTTGGTGGCCCATGCCCCTTTTGCCTCTCTTGCTATGTATATCTTCTCTTTGTTTTCACTTGGAGTGTTTTGCTATTGGTGTTCATCCGGCTCTTGTTGGATATCCCCTACTTTTTTTTTCTTCTATTGATAAAACAGACATTCTTGCACACCTAAATATAATATGCACATCACTTGCTAGAAAAAAATAATTCTGCTCTTATTATGGACGAAAAAATAATTTTGACCCGATCCGGTGCAAAATTTTCTTAAAAGTCTTAAATACAATTGTAAAATTACATGTAAATTTATGTTAATCCATATGGTTAAAGGCAATTTAATGTAACTTCTGAGTGGAATGACAAATATGGATAATGACCATATCCCTGTCTACAGTACAAAATCGATAATTCAGAAAATCAGAAACCGAAGGCATGCAAAATCAGGATAAAAACAGGAACCAAATCAAACAAAAACAAAAACCTCCACCATATGAAAAGAAGCGAACTCCCGATATGAGAGAAATCGGTAATCAACTTAACATATTGTAAGAGCATGTATCTCAAAAGCGTGTATAGTACAACAAATATTCAAGAATTTATAGACTCAATAAGAAATTTGATTAGTTACATAATATACACCAGAAAGTGTTGCAACACCATTGACCAATTCAAATGTTTCCCTAATTAACATGTCTTTATGATTTGTAAGAACAGTTTTCGATATCCCGGTACTATCATTATTTTGGTCATTTAAAGTTCTTGAGATTAAAATCAACATCCATGTAAAAGTCATATCAAAGATATGTTGGCTTCATTTGGGGAATTAAAATACTGATACTATTTCACGTCTGCATTGTTTCTATCGACAGTAGTCCAACATGCTTTGTGGAATATGGCGCTGAGCAAGATCTGTGTTAGTAAAGTACATCTTTGCTTCACTTCCCTTATCTTGCCCTGTAGAAAAAAACCCAAGCCCCCCCCCCTCTCCAAAAGAATATCAAATGAGCCATGCCTTAATGAAATACAAACAAAATAATATTATTAAAGTTGATACATGAATAACTATTCAAGGGTGCCTCAAACTTTTACAAATATTGATTGACTTCAAAAATATAATTTTAGTATAAATGGCAAATATGGATAATGATCATATATATACAGCACAACATCGATAATTCAGAAACTGAAGGCGTACAAAATCAGGATAAAACAGGAACCAAAGCAAACAAACAAAAATATCCACCATATGAAAAGAAGCGAACTCCGAAGCGAACTCCCGATATGAGAGTGAGACCAGGTGCCTAGGAAGAGTAAGCATCTCCTGCTCGCATGCAACACCCGTCGCTTCAATTCGGTAGGACTGTCACATTCGGTTACTTCCATTTCGGAAGACATAGAGTACAATCTTTAGTTGGATTGTACAAATGGTCTATGACAGAATATCTTAAATGATAGATAGGAAGAAATGAGGGGATCTCCAAAAATATCGGTTGTATTGCCCAAAGCAAAGAAAAACGCCTAAATGATAAGCACACCAAGAGACACAAAAAGGGCAAAACAGACCAAACGTCAAGGACGACATAAAATAATGCGGAATGGTTCCAACTCTATGCCCTCTTGAAGAAAAATTCAAACCAATTTATTATGCACCAGACACGTGTTCTCATCAGTGATGCTTCCAGTCAAAGTGCTTTTCATATGCCGCCAAAATTCATTTGAGTAGGGTCGTCTGGTTTTATTTTTAGAATTTAAATTTGTGTACTTACTTTACCGAGAGTACGTGGCATAAAAGCATTAAAGAGACCAGTGTGCCGACTTAGGACGGCCAACTATTACGTTAGTAGGAAATTATGTGCTTTTCTCACAATTGTTGTGTATAATAGTCTCACTGTAAGCTGACATAAACAAGACTGCAAAAACGCAAGTACCTAAGAGATGAATATGTGAGTAGATATCGAAACAATAGAGCTAAGAAGAGCCCTTGATATGTCCATCAGAACACAAACTTTCAGAATGGACAGATGGCCAGGGTCATTTTCTCCTCTAACGAAGTTTGATTAAGGTATTCCTTTAAGCGTTATATAGTTCTTTAAAATGTAAGGGGAGAAATACACAGGCTTTAGAAAAAATATATTATGCCGTCTTATCATTTAGCTTTTAATTTGACAATTTCCTTTTTCGTTTTCCTATTACTCCCCTTTCTTATTCTGCAAGATACTATCTTGTTCCAAGTCTTGTCTCATTCTGTAACCTTCTTTCTTGTTCAAAGAGATCTTATCTCATTCTTTAATTTAACCTACTTGTTGTAAGTTATATGAAGTATGGAGCCGTTAGGAAGAAAAGACGAATGTTCCTCTGCAGGACATTTTTTTTCAAACACATGAGTACTAGATATTGTATGCTCCGAGGACGACCTTTGTAGTGAGTTTTTATAATAATGTAACACGGTGTCCTAGATATTAGACTGAGGAAGAATTTCCTGGGGGATTCCCCTAACTTTGACAACTGATTCAGTGCCAATAGAAATATTAAAGTATAGAAACAATAATAGCGGTGATCGAAAGAAAAACGAAGTAACCGGAAAACCTACAAGTATAATTCGAATAAAAACGTATTTACAACTTTGCAACTGAAGACTGCTTAATGAATCAAAATCCACTTATTTACGACCTTAATTTATTGTCAACCTCAGCGAATCGTCTGTCTTCTCAGAGCACATTGTTCGACGAAGAACCGAACTCTATATGATCATCTTAAAATTCGATCACAAATGCAAATCTAAAGTAATTTTACCGACTTGGTTACTGCTTAGTTAATTCTAAATCACTACCGCTAAAATGCTTTATCCAGCATTACCAATGTGTAGCATCACATGACTTAAGTTAGTGAAAACACGAATAAATAAAAAGCTTAGTTGGAGGAAGTTGTAAAAACTACAATGATTTCTTGATTGACAAAGAATCATGAAAATATAATTTTACAAGGACATCGGCTATGAAAAGATAAAATTAAATCAAAACAATCATTTCAGTACCTGTTTTTTCTCCTCTATACGAGCGGTATGGCTCCATTTTAAGTTCGTGGTTTCACCAACTTCAGTCAAGTGATGCTACACAGTAATTACAATAATTAACGGAAATATTTTTAAAACGGGACAGAGGCGAACGATACCAATGGACGCGTACAGTCCAACCTACTGGTCGAAATAACACATGTACATGAATGTACTATATGCCAACAATTTAAGTCATGTAAACTAATTATATATATATACTTGCTCTACTTTAAACATGCACGAAACGTTATAATTGATATTTAAATGAAATGTCATTCTTCCAATTTGAGTTGTCGATCTTAGATCAAAGAACATTTTCTTTGAAGGCTATAATACTTCATATGTGTATTCTTTGTTAAAAGTAGTTTTTATTGGTAGAATCTTTTGACTTTGTGACATTGACCTTTAACATTGACCTACTTTAAAGATGAAGCGTCTACACTGACAACGATGCTGACGGGGGCATTCGTGTTGCAGTAACACTTCATTTTTTAGATTCTTGAATTAAAAAAAAAACATCATGGTTATGAACATTCAATTTATGAATGGATTTATATGTGTCAGGATGGCCGAGCGGTCTAAGGCGCCAGACTCAAGGTTAAATACCTTACTGTAATCAGTACGAAGAGAGTGTTCTGGTCCACGAATGTGGGCGTGGGTTCGAATCCCACTTCTGACAAGTTGTTTTTTTTTAATTTAATTATTAACCTTTATTCTGGAATCTGACAATCATTTTCTCTGTATCAATTAATCCAAGATATTTCAGTTTAGCCGTTGGTCCCTCTGACTTATCTCAGTAGGAGGGGAGTACCGAACCCTTGTGAAATAACGTAGACTGTCCATTATGCCAAAAGTAGCAACAGTAGCTGTACTAACAGTAGTTGTTAGTACAGGGGAAGTTGTCTTATGTGAATTTATTGTATAAAGTAGCCATAGCTCATTATTGATAGCACCCCGTGACATTTCATTCTATCCCTAAATTGTTCGTCATATGCTTCCTAATCCTGGTGTCCTGTCGGTAATTCTGCAAATATTTTTTCATCTTTTATGTATTTTAAATGAGCTGATAATGTTGGTTTTAAGTAACATAGATAGATGTGAAAATTAGGGAAGGCATCAGTGCATTTATTAATCTGGATTTTATATAAACCTAAAAAAAAAATCAGACATGTTTGGATACGACATGCCTCAGATTTTGGATATTTTTGTGTATAAGGTAAATATGATGTCCTCAGAACAAATTGACCTTCCATTTTTTTCTCCGACGTTCCGTTGCCATGGTAACCAAGGTTTTGTATAAGAACACCTTTAAACAAGGCATTTTTATGCATCCCGTTACCATGGAAACAAATGTTGAATGTATATGTAATTTTCCGAAAAGATTATTTAAATCCTCTTAAGTTGATACAATTTGATTTTTCGATCTTCCTTCTTTCTGTGTGTCATGTAAATTTGCTTCAATTTCAAGAAAAATTGCTTATTCAAAAGGAGCCATTTTCGGCCAATTTAGGCCGTATTTTACCTATATCTTACTTACTTTTGACAAGAGTAATAATGCAATCGCACAAGATTTGAAATACAGTTTACTATTTCCTGAAGAGTATTATCCTAGGACTTCATGGGAATCGAAGGAAATTTATCTAGAAGTGAGATTTTTATGTTTACATGCCTTTGAAATAGGTTACCATGGCAACATTTGGTACGAAGGTGTAAATACCTGTCGCAAGTAAAAAGCTTCTAAAGATGTATGCCTGCTATCGTTACAAAACTTGGTATGTAGATGTATTACAGACCATTTGATGCTTTCATGACCTTGAGAAAATGTCAAGGTCATTTGCTCAATTTTCAAGGTCATTGAAAAATATTTGCTATTTTCAGGCCAGATTTTGTGGTTTTTCACTAAAAAGAGAGATGATTAACAGTAAACAGAACCTTGGCAAAACAATCAATTATCGTTGAAAGTATGATAAATGTATTATTTGTTGCGATGAGTATCAAAATTATCAAAGTCCACTGAAGACCCCAAAAAGTGTCACATATTTTGCGAGAACATTTTAGAAAATCTAAATTTTATGCTCTTTTGAAAGTTTGTCATACATAGAAGTGAAATACAATTTAACAAAATTGTGATGAATTCTACTTCTTATGATCGGTTGTTCAGCTGTAAATATTTAAAATCAAAATATCTAATGAAATAAGGTAGAGAAATCAATTTAAGTTAATTCTTGATTTTTGTCTTAATTTTAGTCTAAAATTAGAAATGACCTTGCGATTTTGACAAATGACCTTGAAATGATTTGAAGGTCAATTGATACTGATAAATATAATTTGTATACAGGTATGCTATTTCATAATCATAGGACTCAAACATGAGGAAAAACAATGTTTTTTTAAATATGCGGTATATGGTAATATGGATTCCAAGTTGCTATAGCAACGGATTTTGATTGGCATTCATGACAAAATGGTGAGTTTCACCATAAATTTTGTTTCTTGATTTTTTCAAGCTATAGACATTAATTTTGGCAAGGTGATGTTAATTACCCATAACATTCACCAAATAATGGTTTTCAACCTTCAAAATAATCAAAAACAGGCGAAAAATGACCCTAAAATTAGACCTTATTTTTGCTAAATATTCACATAATTTGACTGAATATCAACAACTACCTGATAACCCCCTCCCCCGAAAATGTTATTCTTGTTAGAGTTGAACTTACAAAGAAAAGTTTTTTGTGTTCATAAAGTAAACTTTGACCATGGTTTCCATGGCAACAGAATGCCACAATATGTCTTATCTCTCATATTTATTGGGTGTCAAATAGATTGACCCCGTTGCCATGGCAACCGTTGTTCAAATATAACAATATGGTTTGTTTTCATTGTTTTTACATTAAGTATGATAATTACAGAAAGTTTCATCAAAATCCATGACATGTCGTGGCCAGCTGTTTTAGGTTTTTACAGAGAATCCATATTAATATCCAAAATGATAATCGAATTCTTTGATTTCGTTACTAAATAACGATCTATTTTTGATCTTTTGAATTTGGCCGTGCATGTTGTCTTGTGTTCTGTTTAATAATAAAGCCAGGTCAACATACTTTTCAAGAACTTTCTTTCTACGGACCGCTCTCGTTAACCCATAATATTATTCTGTTAACCCTAAAGGTAACCCTCATATGAAACCAGTGGAGCTCCACTCAAGCCCAAAGTTCAAGCCTGCAAAAAGACCTAAACTCTCGGACGCCCCCTGCACATCATGTCTCAGGCCACCACCCAAGACAATATTTACAAGCCAGATATTCTTTATTTACAATCATTTTTCTACTTTTACTATTCGACCTGATTTTAACGTTCATTCTCCTACGGGTAGCTGTAACGATCCGTGGAAAGATAGGTCTTGGCGAGTATGTTGAACTGACTCATTATTAAACAGAACACCAGACAACATGAACGACCAAATTCCAAATATCGAAAATGGATCGTTACTTAGTGACGAAACAAAAGAATTCGATCATCATTTTGGATGTTTAACGTCTTCAAATTCATTAGCATCAATTAAGAGCAGATAAATTTACAGCATGGACCAGACATGCACGTTTCGGGTATTTAACCGTCGTCAGTGGATGTTGGATATTAATAAATGGACTGATGATGATCTATGGTACTGCACGCCCTTATTAATTACTTGCTCTTTTCAAATACATGAAAACTAAAAAGCAATATTTGCATGATTACCGGCAGAACACCAGGATTAGGAAGCATATGACGAACAATTTTGGGATAGAATGAATTCTGACAAAAACATGTCATGGGGTGCTATCGATAATGAGCCAAGGCGACTTTATATAATAGATTCACATTAGACAACTTCCTCTGTACTAACAACTACTATTATTGCAGCTACTGTTGCCATTGTCATTGAGGGACCAACTACTTAACTGAAATATGTTGGAATTATTGATACAGAGGAAATGCTTGGTAGATTCTTGAATAAAGGTCAATAAAATGAAGAAAGATTTTCTTTAATTTGAAAAATAGAATTGTCAGAAGTGGGATTCGAACCCACGCCCACATTCGTGGACCAGAACACTCTCTTCTTACTGAGCACAGTAAGGTATTTAACCTTGAGTCTGGCGCCTTAGACCGCTCGGCCATCCTGACACATACGCAATCCTTGATTGTTTATTACCATTATCTTTTTAATTCAAGAATCAAAAATTAATAGTGTTTGTGCAACACGAATGTCCCCATCGTTGTCAGTATAACAGCTTGATCTTGAAAGCAAGTCAAAGTTAAGGGCTAATGTCACAAAGTCAAAAGATTCTTCCCAATAAAACTGTCTTTTAACTGAGAATACACATGTTTAGTATGGAAGCCAGATCACAGGTTTGGAGTTATTGCCAATATTAAAGTCTTCAACGAAAATGTTCTCTGATCAAATTGTAAGAATGACATTTCATTTAAATATTAATTATTACGTTTCGTGCATGTTTAAAGTAGACCAAGTTAATAACGAATCAACATGAAGCAAATAAATATTTAGTTTACATGACTATAATCATTGGCATATAGTACATAAATATATTTTTCAGTATTGACAATATCGACCACTAGGTTAGTATATCCTCATGTGGACTGAACACATCCAATGATATCGTTCTCCTTTTTTAACAACGTATTTGCCATGCTTTGGAATATTTCTGTGAATTATTGCAATCACTCTGTGGCATCACTTGATTTAAGTTGGTGAAATCAAGAACTCAAAAAGGAGCCATACGGCTCATTTGGAAGAAAATAAACAGATGCTGTGATTGTCGTTTTGATTAAATACTATCTTTTCATAACCGATGTCCTTGTATAAAATGATATTTCGCTGCTTCTATGAAATCATTGTAGTTTTTTACAGTCATTCTTACTAAAGGAACGCCGTGGTCGAAATATATTATAAAATACAATGCTATTATCTACAAAGATTGTCACAATGTTTTAAAAACAACGACTTTTTACTTACTAACGAGTCCATGATTGTAAAAGTATCAATTAAGACAAGGACATTGGTTATGAAAAGATAAAATATAACCAAAGCAATTATTGTAGTTCCTGTTTTCTATCCTCCATCATTCGTGGTTTCACCAACTTAAGTCACGTGATGCTACACATTGGTATAATGAACAAGTCAAATAAGTATTTAATAATTACATACAAGTTCAAATTGTTTAATTTTAAACTGTGTAGTACCTTGATTTAAATTACTTGAAAGAATTGTCAACTAAAGTCAAGCAATTTTAATTTTTAAACTCAACGATGTGATTTTTTACTTATGATAATGAACATGATGAATATAAAATGTATTTAAATCAACTTTATATATGAAATGTATTAAACGTATGATTCAGAAATGCATTTCAATGTAATCTGATTATTATTATACATACATTTATATATCAAACATTTATAATACTTAAAGATTAAATGTTTAAAGAAGTATCAGTTGATTCAATTTCAGTACAATAATAATCAAATGGTAATACAGATGTGGGAAATAAATTTTTTTTGAATTTTACTTTCTTCTTCTCTCATCATTTAAAAGTTTGTTTTACTTTGAAAATCAATCAAGTACAACTGCAATGCTAAACAAAGACCAAGTGGAAGTCTAGTGTACATTAATTGTACATGGATGCATCAAGGAACTTAAGGACAAGTTCATTACACAAACACAAGTATTTCTCAGTATTAAGTGTTCATTATAATTAGCTGCAATTTTATTATCCTAATCAGTGTTGCTATGATTCCTTATAATGTCAATTTTAAAGGAAAAATACAGAGAAATATTAAACTTTCGTAAAACGTATGTTATCAACGTATGTTGAACATATATTTCATAAACGTATATTTAACGTATGATTTTATGAACATACGTTTCATAACGTATGCTTAACATACGTTTGTCATGAGTTTCGAAACGTAATTTTAACATACGTTTGAAATTTCTTACGTTAATCATACGTTGAAGCTACGTTTCCCATATGTTTTGGCAAACGTACGTTTAACATATGTTGCATTTTTTCCTGTGTAATGCTGGCTGAAGCATTATCAGTAGTGGTGATTTAGAATTAACTAAGTAGTAATCAAGTCGGTAAAATTAATCCAGATTTGCATTTGTGATCGAAATTTTAAGATGACCATAGAGTTCGGTTCTTTGCCAAACAATGGGCTCTGAGATGACAGACGATTCGCTGAGCTTGACAATAAGTTAAGGTTGTAAATAAGTGGAGGGGATTATGATTCATCAAGCAGACTTCAATTGCAAAGTTCACTTGTCGTTAATACGTTTTTGTTCGATAGATACTTGTTTTTCCCGGTTCCTTCGGTTTTCTTTCGATCTTCTCTATTGTTGTTTCTATACATTAAATATATTTTACTTATTATGTTACTTAGTTTAATAAGTAATGCTGTAAATTTATCTGTTCTTAAATGATGTTATTGAATTTGAGGACGTTTAACATAACTTCAGTATTTCTTATGTCACTGAATCAGTTGTCAAAGACCTTGAAAATAAATAGGGTTCATACTCTCCCTAGGGGAAAAAGGGAAACATTGTGGAAGTTTAGCTTTCTTTTGAGTCCTTTGTCTTCTATGCTTTAAATCTTAGTCCATTGTGACCTTGAGCATTAATAGGGTTCATCTTTTCCACAGGGGGAACATTCGTGAAAGGTTTTGGAATTCCATGATTATTACTAGGTCTATGCTTTTCACGTTAATCCGCACACAACACACACGTATCCTTCCCCCCTTCCCTCAAACACATACGTAAACACACAGATGAATGGTAGCGATGCAATATCCGCTCCGCAAAAGCGGTTCGAGGGGATGAATCAGATGAAGTGATTTCATAATTCGTTTTTGTATGACTACATGATTGTATTTATGCACTCTGTAATAAAGCCATGAAGCAAATCTTATTAAGTTGTTGTTGAATATCAATAATCTTAACAGAAGTGCCTATCAGTTGTTCAGTCTCAAAAGTCGAAAAGGCAAGGTAAAATCATTAGAAATTCCATTGGAACGGTTGCGAACCTCGGAATGAATAACATTCCGAACCGAAGGGAGACCAGGTGTCCGGAGAGGGTCATCGTCTCCTGATTGCATGCAATACCCGTAGCAAAAGCTTCATTACTTCTCCCGGGAACCTGGTCCCAACTCTAGCTTGCTACTTGTCCGTCGATGCTCAATTTGGTGCTCTATTGTGAGTGCTATTGAGATTGTCGTCAGGATCTTCTTTATCTCACTGAAATCATGACGCTTGTTATACTGTCGGGTGTTCAAATGGCCACTTGCGTCGAAAGATAGGAGAATATCCAAGTACGAAGCGGATCTGTCGCTCTCGGTTGTTTCTGTTGATGGACAACATGTCATCTATTTATCTGAAGGTAAAATTTTATTGAGATGTGAGGTGTTTCGTCCAGTCGAGAGCAAGGTCTGGATGAAGGCAGCTTCATATGAATATAAAAATAATGCCGCAAGCAGTGGAGCGCTATTGGTTGGATGTCAACTATTTGCTGAAGTACGGCTTCTTCAAACACCACAAAATTGTTGTTAATCAAATACTGAAGCATCCAGATGATATTGTCTTCTGTATACATTTTGTTTGAATCAGAGTGTTCCTTCACGAAATAAGTATCATCCCGCCCTATGACGAGGTATTTATACCTCCTGGGAAATGACAAATATGGATAATGGCCATATTCCTGTATACAGCACAAAATCGATAATTCATTAAATCAGAAACCGAAGGCATACAAAATCAGGATAAAACAGGAACCAAAGCAAACAAACAAAAACCTCCACAATATGAAAAGAAGCGAAGTCCCGATATGGGAGTGAGACCAGGTGCCCAGGAAGAGTAAGCATCTTCTGCTTGCATGCAACACCCGCCGCTTCAATTTGGTAGAACTGTCACATCCGGTTACTTCCGTTGCAGAAGACATAGAATACAATCTTTGCTTGGATGGTTCAAATGGTCTATGACAGAATATCATCTGGAGAGTGGGACATCATAGTGTATGACGAGTTCCCCATAGAACTTCCTCAGTGACGATGTTAGTCGGTCACAAACATATCCCTGACCGAGAAGCTTATCTGAAAGACGCCTAGAATTATTTGTCTCTGTAGTTGAAAACATGACATAATACTTCCGTATTATAATGACTCTTCAGTCCAATATATAACGACCCCCCCATTCCCTACCTACCTTACCATTTTAGGATGAACTTTGACGATGTGTTGTCCATTAATAATCCAAAATTCGCTGGTTACCTAAGCAGAATCTATTCTTCGGAGCTTGAAGCACAGACAAATAAGTCAGCATCCTGTTTGGACATAATGCTGTCCTACGACACTGATGGTGACATGAACACCTTCACTCTGTGACGACTTCAATTTCAGCATCACAAACTTTCCGTTTCTTAGTAACAATATCCCTTCATCGCATGCGTATGGCGTGTTTATATCTCAATTTATACGTTATGCCAGAGCAAGTACCTAATATACAGATTTTGTTCTGGGAGCTAGACGTCTTTCAGATAAGCTTCTCAGTCATGGATACGTTACATCGTCACTGAGGAAGTTCTACGGTCGATACAGTGAACTCGTCATACATTATGATGTCCCATTGTTCAGAATGATTGATGATATTTTGAAACATCAAACCAAAGAATATATTTGTATCGTCAGAAATGGGAAGTATCAACCGGATGTGACATTTCTGCGGAACTGAGGCGGTGTTGCATGCAAGCAGGATATACTGACTCCTCGGCCACATGGTCTTACTCCCTTATTGGAAGTTCGCATCTTTTCATGTGGTTAATGTTTTTGTTGTTTTGCTTTGGTTACTGTTTTATCCTGATTTTGTATGCATTCGGTTAATGATTTTCTGAATTATCGAATTTGTACTATGTATTGGGGATATGGACTTTATCCATATTTGTCATTTGGTTTTGGTGTTGGTATACGGAGGTGTCGGAGCGATACCAGAATTTGACTATTAATACCGCGAGAAATGGACCAGGGACCCAGCTAGCTCAGCTGCGTAGTCAAAAGCGGTAATCAGCTAAACCAACTTTAAAACCACGTCAAGACAACACCCACATGCACATAACGCCGCTCTACTATGTATCAACACGCGGGTCGCCGCTAAACCAACGCTTGCTACCGTTAAGCAGACGCCGGCTTTAGCGGTGCACCGCTAGTGTTTTTATTTTTTCCAATTTTGTGTCGAAATTCTGCCCCCACTTCCCACCGTTCAACAATGTTCGGGCGGTGTGACCGAGCCTTCAGATGTTCCTATTTCAGTTATGTTAAGTAATTAATATATCGATTTTAGCTGTATAGTATTTTATTTGGACTATTCATCCAATGATGTTTATTATGTTTAAGGCTTTGTGCTCTTTTCAAGAGACTTTCACACTTATTTAACTTCAGGAATAAGGCAACAGGTATCTTTTATCTAGATTATTGAATTACAAATATACTTAATTGTTATATGCCGTCAATTATACATTTTCTTTTCAGAGTGTGTCAGGATGGCCAGGCGGTCTAAGGCGCCAGATTCAAGGTTAAATACCTTACTGTAATCAGTAAGAAGA
Source organism: Pinctada fucata (assembly GCA_028142955.1). NCBI lineage: Eukaryota > Metazoa > Mollusca > Bivalvia > Pterioida > Pteriidae > Pinctada > Pinctada fucata. The sequence goes on from AP027102.1 coordinate 82,931,252, forward strand.
GAGTGTTTTGGTCCACGTATGTGGGCGTGGGTTCGAATCCCACTTCTGACATTTCTTTTTTCTGAAAGTATTTCCTTAATAATGTATCTTTTTAATCGCTGGATGAGTACAGGGTGGCCATGCCGGAGATCATTCCCTTTTCTTTATGGAGCTGTATTTTTTGTCCGGTTCTGTTTTCTTGTGAGAAAGTTCTGTTTTATATTTTTTTTAAGAATTTATAAGCCTTTTGTTTGTGATTTTTGGATTCTGTCGTTATCACACTGGACTCTGTACAGATTGTTTATTAAAATAGTGTTTCTATCGTGCTTCTATTGTGTTGTGTTATCGTCTACGTTTGTTTGACCGTTCGCTTCATCTCATTTAGTGACAGTGAGTTCCGATGTTTTAACTTTTGGAGATCTCCATGAGTTAAAGAAGATATCTTTGTTTTGTTTTTATTTTTTCAAGAAAGTGTATGACTATTATCTTTGATTTTGGACTCTTGTTTTGGGTTATGTGTTTGATTTTCATTCTTTGATCCATCCTTAGTTCCTAGTCATATATTTTAGTTCCTTTTCTTTGGTAATCTGGCACTATACGACCATCGATACAGGAATCAATTCATCGATGCATGATGCATTCAGTTTAATGACAAATATGGATAATGACCATATCCCAATACATAGCACAAAATCGATAATTCAGAAGACATACAAAATCAAGATAAAACAAGAACGAAAGCAAACAAAGAAAAGCCCCCACCATATAAAATGAAGCGACAATGTATTTAAACTATGCTTTATTTTCTTTTTAAGGTGCGTCATTGTTCATGATTTTGGACTATTCTTGCGCATCTCCTGTTTTAGCACTCATTGAGCTTGACTTTTATAGATATTTCAATTCATTATGGCCAATGTATAATTTCTTACTCTTTTCAAGAATTTAATTCATTAGACAAATAAAAGCGGCCAAGTTTGAAAAATTGACCTAAAATGAATGAAGTATGCGTAAGAAACTGCTTCGCGGTAATTTCTGTAAAAATTGACGTGGAGGTACTTTTTTTTAACTGTTCGGATTTCTTTTACGTTAGTAATTACCCATGAATTTTGTTTTACGTATGGAATATTATTGATTTTAGTTTTTTTATATGGTATGGCTGATGAATACTAAACAATTATAAATTGTTTAAATTCCACCCAAAATAAGGCAAATTTTCAGCTCTGACACTTTTTCAAGAAAACCACAAAATGACACTATTTGTGAGCGTCTGTTCTCTCTTATTTGAACACGGACATATTCTTTTTCTTCAATATTTTGAAAATTCTTCCCTAGAAGCACGTGTTACTGTGTGTTTGGAAAAATCGTTGAAATTCGGTATCTCTGAAATTTTGACTTTAATTCGGATGATTTTCGTTTTTTTGTGTAAAATCAAGAAAATTCTACTTTTATACAAAGTTTCTAATCTGTTTAATTGTATAATAACAAATAAAAGTAAAATAAAAATCAAATGAGTGCATTTCAACACTTTTTGTATTTTCTTTACAAATGTGCTATTTTTAGCAACAAATTTCAGGCATTTTTTACCCAGTCTTCAAATAAGCATAACTCTTGATTTTCATCACGGACCTATTAATTTTCTTTCATAAAATGATTAAGTGACATGAATACTATATTTTCATATGGTTATCATAAAATCGTTGAAATTCCTTCATTCAGAAATGACATGCCTTAATACCAATTCTCTGTATACCTTTTGAATATTTTCGGCACATATGGTCTCCGATTTTCATGAAATTTCACATATGTTTTTAACATTTTTTTTTTTACTTTTGGGTCAGACCCGACCTTCTGTATAATATATATTTTTTTCAAAATCGGAGACATGCCATGCCATGCGTCCTTAATAAAAATGCAAATGCTAACAGAGAATATCTATTAAAATATCACTAAGTGTAACTTTTTTTATCCATTAACTTATTCATATGTGTATTGCTTGGGCCCCTGCGTTATTCTGTCTGTTTGTATGGTCATCTTACAGTGAAGAGGCTATTTTAAACCATTATTTTTTGTTCTTCGAGACATCTGGGCAATCGCAAAAGTGGGGCGTTTATGCGCACATAATCCGGATAATCACACCTTTTGCTACCAGCGTAGCAGATGAACGTCTTTTAAAAGTCGGCACCGATTGCCCATTGGTCTCGTTGGGGTTTTTTTTGTATTAGTTTGTGTTTAATATATTTATGTTGTGTTTTGGTGTTCCGTGTCCCTTTTGAGTCTCTTTCTATGCTTTTTGCATGTGGTGTTTTGCTTTGAGTATGGCAACGGGTGTTGTTAGAGAGCTCCTCCTTTCTTTTGCTAAAATTTGGAAAATTTTTATTCCAGAGATATATGACGTTTTATTTGTTTTATCGCTACAAGATTTAGAGGGCCAGTCAACTAGAAATCATGTAGATGCTTCACGTCAAGAACTGTAGATTTCTTTGACAATACAAGATTATTTTTGGTACACGATTGGTCACTACATCGATGACAAATGGTTGAATTTGATGCTGCGCCGGTAGCACTGTGGAGCGATGACTTACGAATGTCCGTATGTACCCGATAGAAACCCTTGTTTACTGAAAATCATAAAACTGTTTTGATATACTTTGGAGAGACGGAACTCGCTTCGTCCTTTTCACGTATGATTGGTAAATGTGTTTGTAGAAAAGTAGATAAAGTTTATTGGAACGATACTGGAACTTTTGGAGTTGATAGGGTCATGTTGCGTTTTACAATGTCTTTTTAAAAAATCTCTCCTGGTACATTATCGCAGTTTCTATACTATTGTACACTTCATTCAAATTAAATGGCATTTTACTCTTGATTTAGTCATTAATCATATTGTTGCCTGAGTATAGACAATAACCATTACAGTTATGTCATGATATTAGAGATAGTGTTCTCATTACTGTCTAGCTGAATTCGTTTTGCTTCTAGTCCTCCTCATGTGGACGTTCTCTTCTGGTTGTTTGTTTGGTTGAATGGCCTGTGCCAAATCTGTTGTTTGTTCAATTCCGTGGACTTGGTATGCTAGTATTCTGGTTTAAGTGCTCCACTTCGTTACCTTCTGAAACAAAATTTCCAACCAATAGGTCACTTGCCAAAATTCATAATGGCTGACAAAGTGACGAAAAATGTCCGAGGTAGGCAGTTTTGGACACTTTTTTATTGTTACGTCTCAATGGAACTCCGTCTTTTAACAGTGACGTTGGTTTTAAAGAATCATTTAATTTAATTTCACAAATCATCTGACTCTATATGATAAAAGCTTTAAATCTATAGTTTCAGTAAAGATAATGAATTAATAGAATTTCCCAGAAATCTGTTATTTTAGAAAAAAAAAACCCAGCCATTTTGCCCCAAAATTAGGTAGAAAATATACCTTTTATGTTTCAAACACGTGTATGGGTCTAAATAATTACAGTTGAAAATACATTCCTGCTATCATTTTAAGAAATTCAATAGATTCAATAAATCTTCTCCAGAAATCAGCGATGTTTAAATAAAAAATCACGTTTTATCCCCCAAAACACCTTGATTTTGAATGAAATGTTATTAAAACATATAATCCGAAAGAGTGTGAAAAGTTAAACTAGAAAAAAGCTTTCAATCATTCCTTTCATAATTGATAAGGGCTCTTAAAATCAATATATAGAAATCGGAGATTTCGAAGGGAAAATACAGTATTTTATATGTAAATATCAATTTCGAGGATTTTGCGAAAAAAAAAAAAAAAGAATATAAATTAGATGTCATTTGAAAGAGGAGACTTTAAATATGTTTTTAAATCATCATTGAACGAACTGAGAAGCAGGTTCCTCAAATGTCAGTGAAATTTTGCAATGATTCGACTTTTCCATCCCAAAACACACAGTAAAAATAGGAATTGGAACTTGCAACTTATTTCATCTGAAAGGGCATCAACAATACTATATATTCATACTTTTCAAAATCATCAACCATATAAAAATTTGAAAAAAAAATCCTATTTTCAATGATTTTTGACTAAAAAATAAAAAAAACACAAGTTTTTCCCCAAAACACCACTTTTGCAATGGAAAATTCCATGAGACAAAATTTCATCTAAAAGAGCGCAAAAAAAAAATGCTACAAAGTTAGGCCGGTTTTGGAGGATCAACGGGAGGGGTGCATCCAACCCAGTAATACACACCAGACTAATGTATTAGAGATTTTCAATGTGACAGGATGGCCGAGCGGTCTAAGGCGCCAGACTCAAGGTTATATACCTTACTCTAATTAGTCAAAGGAGGGTGTTCTGGTCCACGAATGTGGGCGTGGGTTCGAATCCCACTTCTGACAATTCATTTTTCTTTTAAGAATATGATTTTGTCTACTTTCCTAAACAAGTATAAATCTGGGCTTTTTATACGCCCGTCATTTGACGGGTCGTATTATGGTATGGCGAATTCCGTCCGTCTGTCCATCTGTCCGTCCGCCTATGGAACGCAATAACTTGATTATGCGTCAACGGATTTTCACGAAATTGATACATTATGATTGGACTGTGGAGAGGAAGCCGCCTTTCGATTTTCAGGTTCATCCGATTTGTCGTTACAGAGTTATGGGACTTATATTTTTAAAATACAGTGAAAATATACTAAAATAGTTAAAAATTATTTAAAAATCTATTTCTGGTCGAAATCTTTTGAAATGTTGTATACTTCAAGTAGAAAGGATGTTCTTTGACATATGTAACGGGTTTTTAATTTTTTTTTTTTTGTCGCAAAATCGAGATATTGTGTGTAATGGGAAGGGGGGGGGGGGGTTATATGCACATACATGTTAAGCTAAGGGCAAAATATAGGCGCATGGAACGCAATAACTTGAATATGCGTCAACAGATTTTCAGGATATTCATACATTATGTTTGGACTGTGGAGAGGAAGCCGCCTTTCGATTTTCATGTTCATTCGATTAGTCGTTACAGAGTTATGGGACTTAGATATTTAAAATACATTGAAAATATACTAAAATAGTAAAAAAATATTTAAAAATCTATTTTTGATCGAAATGTTTTGAAATTTTGTATACTTAAGGTAGAAAGGATGTTCTTTGACATATGTAACGGGTTTTTAGTTTTTTGTCGCAAAACCGAGATATTTGTAATGGGAAGGGGGATGGGTTATATGCACATACATGTTAAGCTAAGGGCAAAATATAGGCGCATGGAACGCAATTACCTGAATATGCGTCAACAGATTTTCATTATATTCATACATTATATTTGAATTGTGGAGAGGAAGCCGCCTTTCGATTTTCAGGTTTATTCGATTTTTCGTTACAGAGTTATGGGACTTAGATATTTTAAAATGCATTGAAAATATACTAAAATAGTTAAAAATTATTTAAAAATCTATTTTTGATCGAAATGTTTTGAAATTTTGTATACTTAAGGTAGAAAGGAAGATCTTTGACATATGTAACGGGTTTTTAATTTTTTGGTCGCATAACTGAGATATTTGTAATGGAAGGGGGGGGGGGGGGGGTTATATGCACAAACATGTTAAGCTAAGGGCAAAATGCAGGCGCATGGAACGCAATAACTTGAATATGCGTCAACGGATTTACATGATATTTCTACATTGTGATCAGACTTTGAAGAAGAAGCCGCCTTTTGATTTTCAGGTTCATCAGATTTGTCATTACGGAGTTATGGGACTTAGATATTTTTAGATACAATGTAAAAATATACTAAAATAGTTAAAAATTATTTAAAAATCTATTTCTGGTCAAAATGTTTTGAAATTTTGTATACTTCAAGTAGAAAGGATGTTCTTTCACATATATAACGGATTCTTAAAATTTTTGTCACATTATCCAGAAATTATGTGTAATGGGGGGGGGGGGGGCGATGCAGGGGTTATATGCACATACATGTTAAGCTTAGGGCAAAATATAGGTGCATGGAACGCAATAACTTGAATATGCGCCAACAGATTTTCATGATATTTGTACATTGTGATCAGACTTTGAAGAGGAAGACGCCTTTCGATTTTCAGGTTCATCCCATTTGTCCTTATGGAGTTATGGGACTTAGATATTTTGGTGTTGTGAAAAAAATCCCAACGGGCGTATCTTGCTGCGTGAGCGTAGGCTTTATTACCTTAGTGTTTTCATATATGTTTGTAATGTTTGCAATGTACTAGTAGTTTTCTTTCTTTTTTCTGTTTTTCTTTGGATTTTCACGCGTATTAGTTTAAATGTGTGTGACACATTCTTAGTTTTTTCTTTAAAACTCTCTTGTAGTCTACTTGATATTTTTGTTAATTGACTTATTTGTCTAATTTTAATCCATGTAAACAAATGACCATATTTGGAATTTATTTGATATATGCTAGGATAATAGAACAATTTAAAGCTGTAAAACGAGAGCATGAAAACCTTACTGTTTTCAAGTTCAAGCACTTTGCGCGTGTCTGTTCTGCAGTGGTAAGTGCAAGTGTCATTGGAGATTTTCTTCTTATTGACTGAAATTAGATTTATTTAAAATAGAAAGGAGGGGATCTCCAACAACATTCGGTTGCAGCACCAACAGCAAATTCCAAAACACCCAATGCAAAAAAAAAATATATACACAACAGACAAGCACAGAAAGAGACGCAAAGGGAACAAGAAACACTAACTCATACCATAAAAAAGACACATAAACCAACGAGAGCAATGGGCAACCGGTGCTGACTTAGAACGTCATCTGCCACGCAATTAGCAGACGTTGTGGTTATCCAGATTAAATGCGCACAACCCTCCCATTTTTCCGATACCCCTATGTCTCGAAGAACGCAGAACTCTGTAAGATGAACATACAAACAGACATCATGACGCAGGGGTCCAAGAACACACAAATGGATACCCCACCAATCCTGCTACGTTTCGGTACATTTTCGGAAATAATATTTTCACACTCTTTGACCATATTTAATTGTTTAGATTGAGGATCACTGACGAGGATTAAGTACCCGAAACGTGCATGTCTGGTCCATGCTGAAATTTCATCTGTTCTTAAATGATGCTATTGAATTTGAAGACGTTTAACATTTGAACCACTTGGTGAGTGTCACTGCTGGTGGACCAGGAGTTCCCAAGGGCACATGTAGCCAAGTTCGATCAACTCCGGTTGATCGTCTGTCTCTTCACCGCATTCGAAAATTTCTGTTATCAAACAATTTTGAAATTTCTTAAACGTGGGTCCTGTAGCATCATATCCCATCCATCCCTCTATGTTTTCGGTACATTTTTGGAAATAATATTTTCACGCTCTTTGGCCATATTTAATTGTTTAGATTGAGGATCACTGACGAGGGTTAAGTACCCGAAACGTGCATGTCTGGTCCATGCTGAAATTTCATCTGTTCTTAAATGATGCTATTGAATTTGAAGACGTTTAACATGTAAATGGATATAAAAAACAGAAGGCATATGAAATACAGTCCGTGCTCTGCTGGTTGTTGCAAGCTCATGCATGTGATCACCGGAGGAGTCCGACTGACATTCAGAGAGGACAGGTGGTGGGGGCCATGTCTTCTCTAAAAAGGTTTGAACAGGGCCCGTCACAGAGTTCTGTCGTCACAGTCAGAGTGCAATTCTTAAGAATGCGCTGGTACAAGGCTGTTTATTGGTCAAGTACCAAGCCAAGTGTCCATCTGGTTACAGAGGGATCATATCCACGGTGATGATGTCATTTAACAGAACAGGATCTTTTCGTATAAAACAATATAGGTATTTTCGTGTATTTGACGTTAAGAACAGGTGCAGAATGCACATGTAATTTGTTCCAGAGGGTATCTGAAAAATGCTGAATACTTTTTGTTTGTCGATAATGTTTTGAATAAAACTGATCAGTAAAAGTAGATATTCTTTATATTTTAAAACTTCGAGAAATGTTTGAAATTTCGTTTACGTGTTAAATTTATCATTTTATCTATTAACGTCTTAGAACATCATTATAACAACGCGTACCCCCTCGGAGATTTAAGGATGGTGAATGCTTGATAGCCGTCGATGCAGGTATGCGCGTAAAGTGTTTCTCTGCAGTTTCATAGATTACGATGTTATGTGAAAATTACATGTCGTGATGAATTCTATTGGCAGCAATAGAAAAATCATCATATACTTTGTAGAGCAACTCGTGAAAAGTAAAACATATCGTTAAGTGTTTTCTCTATATAAGAATGGTCACCAAATAAATTTTAGCCATTTGATTCTTGAAATTGGGACGGACTAGATTTATAACTAAAATACATCAAAATTTCCAATAAGTCTACGTCAATGGACTCATGGATGAACATCCGCTAATACTTGTGGTATTATGTGATTTAAATTTCTTCATATGTCTAATTTCTTCATATTCACTATTGTTATGAACGAATTTGAGATCATAAATTTAAATGTGTGTATTTTTGTTGTTGTTTCGATACGATGACCAAAGTTAGACAGTACATATTTGTATATATTTGAACACTTCTGAATTTGTGCGGCGCCTCATTAATTTAAATGGCACCACTTATGATGAATTTGATTTTTAAGATTCAATCTGTTGTGTTCATGTTTCAATGACATAATAGTTCTCGTTGAACACGTCTGTCTGTTCCCTTCTCCTCGTCACTATATTAGGGATGTCCTTCTTATCCTTTATTTTGGCCGTTCGTCGTAGAAAGAAAAACCAAAGCCCACCTCTTTTGTGTGAAATGCTTACAGACACCCCCTCCATATCCCTTAGTTGATATAATATATTTTATGTATAATCGCAATACAAAACCTGACAACTGAGGTCAAGGTCACAAAGGCAAAAAGTTAAGTTCCTATGGAAAGGTATTGTCACAAGGAATACACATCTAAAATATGAAAGCCCTGTCAAATATCATCCAACAGTTATGCCACCGGTTAAAGTTTTTTTTAAAATAGGTAAAACTCCTCAGTCAGGGTCAAAAGGTAAAAACTGTTGAAACCAAGGGAAAGATCTTGTCAAGCCCTTTCACTCAACATTCAAAATTTGGTCAAGGATTGGTTTTCAAAAGTAGATCAAACTCCAAGGTCAACGTCACTAGGTCAAAAATTTTGTCACAAGAAGTCACGTGAAATATGAAAGATCCATCACCATCACTTACCATTGAAAAGTTATGCTCAATGTAAAAGTTTTGTGATTGACGGACAGGCAGAAGGACGAACCGGTTTTAATGTCCCCGAGGTTTCGTGAAAGCAGGGAAAAAATCAAACAAAGATTGTCAGCGAGTACAGATGAATATCAAAATGTATTCACCGTAAAACTAATGAACGATTCTACCGATCAATTCAACTTTTATTTTTCTCTTCATAAACATTTAGTTCTTCCGGTCATCTATCAAGCACGTTCGTGCAAGATGAGATTTATATACACTAATGAATCATAAGAATTATGAATGAATTTCGTAAATATCAGGGGCGTTTATGAATAATTCAATGGAAAAAAAGAGGTTGATTAAGAAGAAACTCGGTGTCATTTGATGGTAACTAAGCATCAGTGAATGAGGTTCCAAAAATCAAAATGCTTAGAAATTCTTGAAAAAAAAAAGTATAAAAAAGAACTTCCTCACGAGAAAAGAAAATAGGATAAATAGAAGGAGACAGCAACACAGCTTAATAGAAACAGGAAGAAAAACTTACCTAATGAACAATCTCCAGAGACCAGTGCAAGTACGAATAGTAAAAGCAGTGCCGTGTTCATTAATACAGTTTAAACATATTCAAATATCACATAAATCATATTACAACTTACATAATATGATGCAAGTTATAGCATCCAAGTAAGCAGGACCAAAAAGGAAGCTCTTTGGTCCGGTATGATAGACCAAGAAAATAACCGAAATAATTGTAAGCAACCTAAAAAATTTGATGTACACTATTTTTGGACCTAAATATCAAAATTGTTAATGGAGAGATTCATACAAGTGTATATGACAAAAAAGATGATTGTGGATTTAACATAGTAAATTTCCCCTGGCTTGACGGTGATGTTCCTAGATCGCCGTCCCATATTTCACAGCTCATCCGGTATGCTAGAGCATGTACTGATGTTTTGGATTTTCATAGTAGAAATTTACAAATTACCAAGAAACTTTTAGGACAAGGTTTTCGCTTTCACAAACTAGTAAAGACTTTCTGGAAATTTTTCAAAAAAATATTGTCAACTTCTTTTGAAATTCGGACCAATACAGGAAACAGAGTATATTACTTTGGGTATTTCACAACCTGCATTTTATGGTGACATAATTAACAAGATAAGAAGGATCAAAGGTAGACAAGATAACTATCGAAATGCGTCAGAATCATCAAACGCCTTTTATACCGTGGATATGATCCTAATGTCAGCAGACGGACACTAGGCTTGGTACTTGGAGGTTGACAAAATACGGATAATTACGGACTACGGATTCACGGAAATAGGAATATTTTGTACAAAATACGGAACTAATACGGACTTAATACGGACAGATTACGGACTCACGGACAGATTACGGACACACGGAAAAATGTTTTCCAAGTCTATTTCATCAAAAAAATTAAATAATTAAACGTTGAATTTTTGCTTTGTTATTCTTAAAGAAAAATTATAGTTATGACGTTGCATCACTCACGGAGCTGTGTAAATATACGGCGATGTCCGTGAAATGAACAATGGTCTCCATGGTGACGTCTTACTATGGAATCTCCCTGCCAAGTTAAGCCGATATTAGAGGACAAACACAAGGGTTTGAACGTCAAAGATGTGGAACATCTCATTTTATTTAAAGAGCACAATACTGAAATGCCTTTTCGTCCAAAGGGCGGCGAAATTTACGTTTTTCACCCTAAAAATGATATAGAAAGCAGAGATTGGGTGGCAGATGGACACAGGTAAATGCTTGCAAATTAAATATTCAATCAAATTATTGTCTGTCTTTCTGTCTTTCTTATCTTTCTCTATCTGCTCCCTTACATTTTATTTCAGCTTTTCATGCGAAAGAACAAGGAAAGTCAAGGGAAATTCTGGGGAATTGAAAAAGTACTATTAACTATTTACACGTTGCCTCAGAAGGGAAAAAGAGAATAACCGACAAACGTTTCAGAAAAGAAGTTTATGTACCTTTGTCCGAAAACTTCAAGAAGATTGCTGTCATACACTACATCGGTGATGCATCTGTATCAAAACCAAAAGCTCACGGAAACTGCATCAAACAGACGAAAATTTCCGTGAGGCCCAAACCATCCGTGATTAAAAAAAATAGAGGAAAATATTAAAAACAACACGGATCGAAGTTCGCACAAGCTTCACAAAGAATCCGTTGTCAAACTACAATCTTGTACCAGCGCATTCTTAAAATTTGCACTCTCTGACTGACTGTGACGACGGGACTCTATGACGGGCCCTGTCCAAACCTCTTAAGAGAAGACAAGGCCCCGACCACCTGTCCTTTCTGAATGCCAGTCGGACTCCTCGGGTGATAACATACATGAGCTCGCGGCGGCAGAACACGGATTGTATTACGTGCGCCCTCTTTTTATATCCATTTACATACTCATCTGTGTTGCTTTGGCCCCTGCGTTTTGCGGTCTTGTCTTTGTGTGGTCATCTGACAGTGAGGAGGTTGTTTTACACCACAATTGTACGTTCTTCGAGACCTCTGGGTAATCGGAAAAGTTGGAGGGTTGTGCGCACGTAATCCAGGATAACTACACCTACTGCTATTTCCGTAGCAGATGGCTGTCCTAAGTCGGCACCGGTTGCCCATTGGTATATGTGTAGTCCTTTGTGTTTGATGTTTCTGTGTTGTGCGTTGACGTTCCTTGTCCCTTTTGCGTCTCTCTCTGTGCTTGTCTGCTCTGTGTTTTTGCCGTCATACGGTATCTACATTTCACAGCTCATCCGGTATGCTAGAGCATGTACTGATGTTTTGGATTTCCATAATAGAAATTTACAAATTACAAAGAAACTTTTAGGTCAAGGTTTTCGCTTTCACAAACTAGTAAAGACTTTCTGGAAATTTTACAAAAATTATGATCAACTTCTTTTGAAATTCGGACCAATACAAGCAACGGAGTATATTACTTTGGGTATTTCACAACCTGCATTTTATGGTGACATAATTAACAAAATAAGAAGGATCAAAGGTAGACAGCATATGTATCGAAAATGCGTCAGAGTCATCAAACGCCTTTTATACCGTGGATATGATCCTAATGTCACCAGACGGACACTAAGCTTGGTACTTGACCAATATACAGTCTTGTACGAGCGCATTCTTAAGACTTGCACTCTGACTGACTGTGACGACGGGACTCCATGACGGGCCCTGTCCAAACCTCTTTAGAGAAGACAGGGCCCCGACCACCTGTCCTCTCTGAATGTCAGTCGGACTCCTCGGGTGATAACATATATGAGCTCGCTACAGCCGGCAGAGCACGGACTGTATTACGCACGTCCTCTTTTTATATCCATTTACATATTCATCTGTGTTGCTTGGACCCCTGTGTTTTACGGTCTTGTTTGTGTGGTCACCTAACAGTGAGGAGGTTGTTTTACACCATAATTGTGCGTTCTTCGAGACCTCTGGGAAATCGGAATAGTGGGAGGGTTGTGCGCACGTAATCCAGGATAACCACACCGTCTGCTATTTACGTGGCAGATGGCCGTCCTAAGTCGGCACCGGTTGCCCATTGGTCTCGTTGGTTTATGTGTAGTCTTTTATGTTTCATGTTTCTATGTTGTGAGTTGGTGTCCCTTGTCCCTTTTGCGTCTCTTTCTGTGGGTATCTGTTCTGTGTTTTTTGCATGGGTGTTTGGGGATTTTGCTGTGGGTGCTGCAACCTAGTGTTGTTGGAGATCCCCTCCTTTCTTTTGCATTGGGTGTTTTTGGGTTTTGCTGTGGGTGCTGCAACCTGGTGTTGTTGGAGATCCCCTCCTTTGTTCTATAATTAAAAAATGTTATATCATTGATCCTAAAGCCTGCAAACCATAAAAAAAATTTGTGCAATCTGCTATTGAAAAATATTACTCGAAAATATTAATGAATATTAAACATTCTCTTTGTTTAAATATTTTTAAACTACATGTAAATACAAAATGTAAGACTTATCAGAAGAGAATAAGATTTATAACAGTTTAGTACATACATATAAATTTCAAGTCACCAACATTCAATTTTCATTTTACAGATATGGAGATTCAAATTATACAATCAACTTACACATTCTTCAAAGAAGCAAAATGGAATCCCCATTGGAGAAGATATCAGATGCCCAGTGAGAGTGTGTATATCCTGTTTGCTAGCAACACCCTTCACTTAGGCCATGAAGAAAAAAGTCGTATCCATGAATTTGTTAAATTAGGTGTTTTGGGTGGTTTTAACTTCAGATATATTCCAACATGGAGGGTAACGGGATGTTATAATGTTTTTATTAAATATTTTCATTGTATCGTCCAAAACATTGCAGTGACAAAGTCGCTTACAAATGTACCCTTGGTTCTGTAGATTTTCGTTTTTTTTTTTTTTGTCCTCAGATCGAAGTCGTTGTAGTTTGAATTTGCTCTGGAATAGCGATTGCGATATGAATAATTCATATATAGGGTCGAAAGAATGCAACTACAAAAAGAAGGGAGGAGATCTCCAACAAGGCCCCGTTGCAGCATCAACAGTAAAACACCAAAACACCCGATGCAAAAACACAAAAGACGAGTACAGCACGAGACGGAAAAGAGACACACGACATGTAAACATCAAACACAAAAGACTACACATAAACCGACGAGACCAATGGGTAACCGGTGCCGACTTTGGACGGCCATCTGTCACGCAAGTAGCAAATGGTGTGGTTATCCTGGATTACGTGCGCACAACCCTCTCACTTCTCCAATTACCCAGAGGTCTCGAAGAACGTTCAATTGTGGTGTAAAACAACCTCCTCACTGTAAGATGACACACAAACAAGACCGCAAAACGCAGAGGCCCAAGAGACAATGTACGTTTGAAAGGGAAATTTGTAATTTAGAATATGAAGTCGTCACTTTTGTAATATATTTTAGAATTGAGGTTATCATTTTCGTCAAAAGATAACATGTGATATGATATGAAGCAGAGTTAATGCTTTCAGTGATTTCTTCCACCTTTAGTTCACATGGAAAGATTGTGCTAAGGTAATCCGAAAAAAATGGATTATTAATTGAGAGCATGTGTAATAAATATATCTTTATGTAAAATCAAATTGGGTGCTAGGTGCTTCTTTCCATGGAAGAGCAAGAACTGAGCAAACTCGGCTTCATAATAGTATAGAAAAATATCAGGGGAGCACAGTTCGTTCCCATTGGAATTCCCAGAATATCCTGAAAGGCTATTCCTCCAAACACCACAAGTATGTTATCAATCAGAAAATTCAACATTTTGATTATTTCTTCTTCTGTGTATCTATTATTAGAATTTTTTCTTACAAATGCTAAGTTTTCAAAATAAGTTTTATTGTAACCCACAACAATGTACTTGTATTTGACCATGCCATTTTTGATAAGGAAGGCATTTTAATTATTTGAGAGATACACTTACCTTCAATGTTAAATTTGGAATCCTTGTACAAAGAGTCGAAAATCGTATGATTTATTTGAGAATACATCATTGAAACATGCTGAATTCGGGTGATATAAAAATACTATTAAATTTTTCAATATCCACATTTGGTTGATACCCCTTTCTAGAGTAAATTGTTTTATAGTTCATTGATTTACCAAAGAATAATTAAGTTAAATAATCGTTACCGATTTGGTGAAGCTTTTCGATGATCCAGCTATAAAGCGTTGTTTGTATGTGGATTTGTGCATTCTTGAAACAGTACAAGTAAGGTAAAATCCCAGTCTACTGTCCTGTTCACTAATTCCAGAGCACCCTGTTTTCCCGGTTTTCTCTAAAATATGATAATGTCATCTTCCAAAAAGATATCACTTTTATAGTACTCCTTTAGTCGTAACAGAAAATACCGTTGTTTTGGCTGTGCGTCAGCTAATTTAGATATAGGACGGAAAATAAAAAGTCTACGGGGATTTTCTATAGTAAAATCGCTGAAAATGTGTGACGTCGGAGCCTTTGACGTCACTGTTTACTATTGTTGACACGGAGAACAATATGGCGGCGGCTTGAAATTAACATGGGAATGTCCCGTAGACATTTTATTTTTCATATTGCGGTTACCTGATAGGGTAAGTTGAAGTTAATTTCCAGTTACGACTATAGGCGGTCAATTCTCGGAAACAATAATTTATTGCAAAATTCTTCAGACGACAGAATAAATCGCCAAAACAGGGTGCTCTGGAATTAGTGAACAGGACAGTAATCTACCGTGACGTCATGAAAATAGTATGATAACGTCGATTTTATACCGTCATTTCCCAGACTTTTAGGACTATTCCCATAGAATTTGATGACGTCATAATCAGTCTACGTCAGTTACAGTCTCAAATGGGAAGTAACTCTGGTTTTCGAAAATAGCGAATAAGCATAGGTAGGATTCCCCTGCGTAGAAGCTATTCCCAATTGATACTTTCGAAGTAATATTTTTGCATGTGACTGTGAAATTGTTAGCTGCTTTATCTGGGGGAGGAATGACATATTGTTCTTGGAAAAAGGAAAGCTCCCTGGTTACATAAGGGTCTTGGAAAACACGCTTGAATCTGGTGTTCAGAGAGGGTCGTACTTAATTGATATTGTATCTAAGAATTACTCCAATTGACTTTTTCCATACGGAAAAGTATAAACCGTTTCATCTGCCTTTTTGCCCATCTTGCGTATTCCTCGCCTGAATTCATCAATATTTCGAAATTTTGGCGCCATGTAAATGACTCTGGCTCCTTGTATTTTGGACCTTTCTGCAAAAGTACTCGTAACTTTCGATTACGCACAATATTAAGGTAATCGGTAACAACATGACCATAAGGATGATATTGAAACTAAGACGAGGAACACTGATAGGGCAAACAAATCATCTGAAAAAAAGATAATTATCTATTATAATTCTTACAGCTCAATCGCGAATACGAATACAGAAGAGATTGAGTATTCACCGCTTGGCTACGGTTAGAATGTAATGGCCGGTCATTAAAATTCAGTGAGATCTTTGCTTTGTTTGTCAGTTTCTTTATCTTCTTTCCTCTAGATGTTTGTTGGGATGGACGTTTGATGTCTTCTATTGTTTAAAAATATTTTTAAAAGTGTTGAAAGTCACAAGAACTCAATGTTCACAATTTTTTAGCTTCTATTAGAAATTTTGGCACTCCATGCAAAAAACATTCATCCTTTTTTTATCTGGAAGCACAGCTGTACCTCATCGACAGACAACAGCCTCGAATGATTTTAAGCCGTCGGAACATTTTTTTGAAGTTCTATTTTCCTCTTTTTGTTTTAATTCATACGAAGTTATAGATAAATGATTAAAAAATCAATTCGATTTTATCATTGAAAAATACGAAGATTAAAAGAAGACAGTTTTCTTTGTCACCTCCGTAAAGATAAACATTGATTATATTCTCTTGATAATCCCAATGTCGTAAAGTTGAGAAACGGTTCATTTTCAGGGTTCTGCTCTTAAAAGACTGATTACACGGATGTCACTTTAAAGTTTGCAAGGTTTTAAAGATGAATAAATCAGTATAACATTTAGATTGTAAATGCTTTGGACGTGTCTTTGATCTAGTCAAGTTCGCAACAAATAAGGATTTTCTTTCATTATGGTCATGATGATAGTAGAAATTTACAAATAACCAAGAAACTTTTAGGTCAAGATATCCGCATTCATAAAGTAGTTAAGACATTCTGGAAACATCACAAAAATTACTGTCAGCTTCTTTGGAAATTCGGACCTATACAAGCAACAGAATATATTACATTTGGTATTTCACAACCTGCGTTTTATGGTAACTTAATAAACAAAATTGGAATGATCGAAGATGGACAGTACAACCATCGAAAATGCGTCAGAATCATCATATGCCTTTTATACCGTAAATATGATCCTTCTCTCACCAGACGGACACTCGGCATGGTACTTGACCAACCTAAAGCCTTGTACCAGCGCATTCTTAAGTCTTACCTCTGACTGACTGTGACAACGGGACCTCTCCAAACCTCGTTAGAGAAGACAGGGTTCCCATCACCTGTCCTCTCTGGATGTCGGTCGGGCTCCTCGGGTGATAAAATGCATTAGCTCGCTACAGCCGGCAGAGCACGATGCGCCCCCTTTTAACATCTATTTACATGATCGTCTGTTTGATGCTTGGGCCCCTGTCTTTTACTGTCTTATTTGTGTGTTCATCTAACAGTGAGGAGGATATTTTACACTACAATTGTGCGTTTTCGAGACCTTTGAGTAACTGGAAAAGTGGGAGGGTTGTGCGCACGTAATCCGGATAATTACAACATTTGCTACTTGCGAGACAGATGGCCGTCCTAAGTTGGTTTATATGTAGCCCTTTAGTGTTTCATGTTCCTACGTCGTATGTCTCTTTTACGTCTTTTGCTGTTCTCATCTACTCTGTGTTTTTGCATCAAGTGCTTTGGTGCGAAAACACCCCGCGAGGGGTTTGACAGTAAGTGTTTTGAATATTTTCCCTGACATGGTCGCCATAGCACTTTTGATATAGAAGTAACCTCAGACAGTGCAATGTATGTATTTTATATATTATTTTTATTTTCGTGCATAAGCATAAACGGCGGGTGCGGCTAGCCAACAGGGGATGCTTACTCCTCCCGGGCACCTGGTCCCACCTCTAGCTTGCCAGGGGTCCGTCGATGCTCAGTTTGGTGCTCTATTGTGAGTGCAGTTGAGATTATCGTCAGGATTTTCTTTAACTCATTGCTTTGGGTGCTGCAACAAAACCTTGTTGGAGATCCCCTCTTGTCTTTCTAAGACTTTTCGTGCATCTTAAAGCAGGAAGGGGATACTTACACTTCCCGATCACCTAGGAATGGAAGGAAGGAGGGGATCTCCAACAACACTCGGTTGCAGCACCAACAGAAAAATCCTAAAACAACCAATGAAAAAACACAGAACAGACACCCACAGAAAGAGACGCTAAAGGGACAAGGAACACAAACTTGCACCATAGAAGTACCACTGACGAGGTCAAGAACGTTGCTTTCTGATAACATAGGTAAAACACTTTGTTTTCCCCTAGAGCTATTCTTTTATAAATTATATAATATCAAAATTGTTAATGGAGAGATTCATGAAAGTGTGTATGACAAAAGAGATGATTTTGGATTCAACCTAGTAAATTTTCCCTGGCTAGATGGTGATGTTCCTAGATTACCGTCATACCGGTATCTACATTTCGAAGCTCATCCGGTATGCTACTGATGTTTTAGATTTTCATGGTAGAAATTTATGAATAACCAAAAAAAAAAAAAACTTTTAGGTCAAGGTTTTCGACTTTCTGATGATTTTACAAAAATTATTGACAACTTCTTTTTTGAAATTCGGATCCATACAAGCAACAAAGTATATTACTTTGGGTATTTCACGACCTTCATTTTGTGATGACATAATTAACAAAATAAGAAGGATCACAGGTAGACAGAATTTCTATCGAAATAGTATTAGAATCATCAAAAGCCTTTTATAACGTGGATATGATCCTTCTGCCACCAGCCGGACACTTACTAATCCACGACCTTTTACCAGCGAATTCGTTTAAAAGAATTGCACTCTAACTGTGACGACAGGACTCCATGACCACCTGTCCTTTCTGAATGTAAGTCCAACTCATCGGGTGATCACATGCATGAGCTCGCTACAGCAGATCACGGACTGTATTCCGTATGCTTTCTGTTCTTATATCCATTTACATACCCATCTGTGTGTTTCTTGGGTCCCTGCGTCATGCTGTCTGTTTGTATATTTATCTTACTGTGAGGAGGTTATTTTACACCACAATTGTGCGTTCTTCGAGACCTATTGGTAACCGGAAACGTGGGAGGATTGTGCGCTGTGGACAGTGCAACGTAGATGTAACGTGTCACATTTGTATTATCGAATATGCTTTTCATTGTCTTTAAAATTCCATGCTTTCATCGAAGTTAAAGACGTTTAACACTTGACATAGGAGCAAAATCGTCACGGGTCTGATCTCACTTTCGCATTATAACGGGCACAGTGTAGAATATTCCGAAATGCTCAAAAATCGGATATGATCGAAACATTTCATCGACAAGGAATATTTACCTGTTTCATCTCCTATTGCACGAAGCTAAAAACACAAATCTATGTCCCTTATTTGTCCTGTGATCCGATCACTTTCTCGTGTTTTATCAGTTTCGAACTTGCACTACGGAATATAGGTCGTATCAAGATATGGTTCTCGTAGGGATTGAACTCTGAAATAGTTCTACATGATCAGTTTCCTCAACTGTATTTCGTTGGATCTGACTATTTTCTACCAGAATTGAATTATGGTAGTGGTTTACTGACAGGAGATGCTTACTCTTCCTAGACACCTGACCCAACCTTCCTCAGACATTTGATGAGAATTTACTAAGTTGGCTATCCATCTAACTGTCCGAAATTCATCCAACATTTTGAGGTACTCATCGTGACTAGGGAAGTATTCTACGTAATACCTAAAATATTAAAAAAAAAAAAAAGTGATTCCCAAGTGTCGCTTTGCTTCGCAGGAGACACAAAAAGACAATATTTCGAACTGAGGCGTTTGATTCAAGTTAGACTATCTTTTTGGAGGGTTAACCTCTGTTGACGTGTCAGTCTTGTTCTATTGGATTGTTTGGTTTTTTTTTTTCCTAGTGTTCTCAGTAACTTGTGTAATCAATTCATGAATTTCGAATGAAATATTTTACTCTTTTCTTTTTTATTGTTGGTTGCCATAGAACCGTGGTAGATGGCCGTCCTAAGTCAGCACCGGTTGCCCATTGGTCTCGTTGGTTTATGTGTAGTCCTTTGTGTTTGATGTTTCTTGTCCCTTTTATGTCTCTTCCTGTGCTTGTCTGCTTTGTGTTTTTGCACTGGGTGTTTTGCTGCGAGTGCTGCAACCTGGTTTTGTTGGAGATCCCCTCCTTTGTTTTATAACTCCCAGAGTGAATAACAAACAAATTGAATTAAACAAACATTTATTGTCTTTTACGGAAAAAAATAATATAGATACCCTGCATGTAACAGATTTATTACTCACACTTCATTTAGACACAGTCTTCCATGTTCACTTTGAGAAAAATGCTAATGACTTATTATAAAGATGGATAAGTTCAAAGCTGGTTGATGGATGGACGTCGTTATAAACAATTGAAATGAAACGATTCGACACGCCAAAATATGCAGGGAGAGGGAGCATTCGTGACATTGTCGAGGAACATAGTCACAAAATATGAGAAATGAGGTACCGTATTTTCATGGAAATACATTACGGTCATTAAAGATTTTCAGTTCACTTTACAATTAAAAATATACATAAATCTCAGTATGAATGTATTGAATAATTATTGTTTTCTCTAACCTTTTCTCTATAACTCGATAGTAATTTTTTTTTCAAAAGGAATAATTAAGGTATTTTTTTTCAATGTCTTAACATTGAGTTCCTCAAAATAGAAAAAAAAACTCTTATGGTTGCTCTACTGGTCAAATATAATAAAAAGATGTGATAATTTGAAACAGACTTTGAGAAAAGATAAAAACACAGAAAATATTAGAACTGTATAACTGTGAACAAAGATGTGACATCCACATAGAAATAACAGTTGAAGGTATCTATTACCATGAAATATCAATTCTGAAAGAATTAAACGTTTCAACTCAATTTTTTTTTTCATTTAGTTAGTGACAAAAAAGACAACTCATATTGATAATATTTCTTGTGCTTATTTTCATCTGTCGCCAGAAAAAAGGTAGAAGAGACCATGACATGCGAATTCCCAGGAGCCGAAAATTAGAAGAAAAAAAATTGTTAAAATTTTCTTCCCTTTTTATTTATGTATAACAGATAAAAATACTTTAAAATCAATTTAATTATACATATAATGTATAAAAATGAAAAAAACGTGACAAAACAATAAAACAACATGTTCATAAATAGGACACGGCCTAGTTGGAGAAAAGCATTTCCAATAATCATCTCATTTGGAATACTCAATATGCACGTTTGAATACACGTAGCTTTGAGTAATCAATACAGTATCAATATTTAGTAAAATGTTGCGGTCGGGTCGTCAATGATTTTCGGTCTACCCATCAATTCTAGATTTTCCCGAGACACCTCAAATTTCCAATTGAGAAAAGGGTTAATCAGATATCTAGCGTACATATCCCATTCGTTTGTACTGAATAAATCCCATTGCCGCGCTCGGATGCTTCGTTTGAAGTGTCAAACCAAAGTCATTATTCAAACCTATACCATTATTGTCAGCAGTAATGTCATTTTTCGAAAATGATAATAACATAATTCCAGAATTATGGTCGTCATAAACATGGAATTAAAATAGTCCGGTAGAATGATTTCTATTTGATCAACTTTAATGATATACTTTTGAATTCAATATCCTCCGATACACGGTGCATGGACCGTGACGGACAAATTCGAAAGACGTTTTTAATTGAACGTCCAAATACCATCTATGAAGTGTATAAGATTCACGTCATACTGGAAGATGAAGTAAAAAAAATTGTCAAGACTTTCTACAGGTGAAAATACCACGCGGGAAAGATGGATACATGATCTTGATGAAGATTGAGAGGGCTGGGTGAAACAATCCCTATGTAATGATGGATGTCATGACATTAATTTGTTTCACAAAACCAAGCAAAATTCAAAAAATGAAATAAAAATAAAAATACCACCTATCAACAACGATGAACGAATAAAATTTCTCTATCTTAGGAGAGCCAACAGCTCATGGTGGGAAAGAGACGTTTGGTTACGTACAAATAAATGCATGTGGAATTCTCACTTCCGCCACATCGATTCTACAATATGATTGGTTCATACATGACACGTGATTCGATATGAGTAAAAACATTATTACACCAGATAAAGAGAGGTATTTTGTTAAATGATCGATTAGATTGAGAGTTCAGTAAAAACTTGGATGTAATATTATGTACATATGAATTTGCGTAATAAATAGATGTGATGAATGTATATACAAATCTGTTATTTACAGTATTTCACAAGTAAAAAACTAACAAAAATATGCAATTACTCGGTGCATTTGTCTGTAAAATGCATACCGTGCTTATGAAAATACTGGCACAGCCTCTTGCACAGTCTGCGACTGTTCACAATGAAATACATGTACACTGACTTGATCCATTCCGACGACCCACGGAGCTCGTGGTTTTTGCAACGTTTACGGTTATAAACGCAACACTCCCTAAGGAATCTAAGCATTCACTTCATCCGAAATCCGTAACGGGACAGCTTCATTTCTACTTCCCTGATAGGGATGATGCATAGATTTTTCATCTGTTTGAATTTTTATAAATCAATTTTCTGAAGAAAAAATTCATTTACTTGCAAGTATGTACGTCAACAATTTTTTCACAAGTTTTACACTCAACGTAGCAACACCACTTGAATTTGCAATGACAACGTTCAACAACTTTTCGTTTAAAAGTGTTATAACCCCTACCACAACATAAAAGATTACAACCGTCTGTTCCGGCGGAACTGCGATTACACTCACGGGCAACCGTGCCCAAAGATCCGGTTTCCGGATTTGCATTGCAATAATCCGGTGATGATTCAAGATACATCAAATCTTCTTTTCCTGGTTTATTAAATTTTCTGTTCTTTCTTTTTAATTTTGTTCCTCTTTTGTTAAATTTAACTTCCACCGCCCCGTCGTATTTGTCTTTTAGCCGGAGTCCAACCTCGCGGAAATTCGGTAAACTCTGCCAGCATGTCCGTAAACTACAGGAACCGGAAACCCCGTGACATTTACAGGAAACCATAGCGTAATTATACACAGCCTGTAACGAAAGGGAAGGAATTCAAATACTCTATGATGTATGTATCTAAAATGAATGAACGAATGAATGAAATCAATAAATAGTAAATAAATAAATAAATAAATACATTACATAGATAGATAAATGAATGAATGAATAAATTAAAATTAAAAAAATGAATAAGTACATTAATTGAAAAATAAGTAAATGATACAAAAAGAACAACATGTAAGAATAATAAAGAAAAAAAACCCCACAAAACAAAAAACAAAAATTAAAGGAAAACATATTCCGGAAAGTTATGAATAAATTAATTCAACTGATAAATAAGTAAAATATTACCGAAAATAAATTAACAAAAATCGGTATGATTAACATTGTACCGGGCTCTTTAAGATACAGATTTTTAATTTTTGTATCTCAAATATTCAATAGTCCAAATTGGTTGGCACTGAGAGTGCCTTCTTTTTTTATAGATTTTATAATAAGTAAGCAATTTCTTGCAAATATTTTCCCATGCTTTTAACGTATCGCATGTCAACTCATGTCATGATAATTTTCAGACAATGTTCTCGCAACTGTTGCTCTTCTCTTTGAAATTTCAAAAACAAATTTTGCAAAATAGACTAACTATTAGATATTTTCAGAGACGTGGAAAATCTTTTATTGGTTTGTGCATATATTGGAAAGCAAAATAATGTAATAATATTGTTATTGCACATGTAGAAGTCACAAATTGCAGTCTGGACTATTAGAAAATTACCAGACTTAAAAATTGATATCTTATTTCAGCATAATTTCTATCTCATAAATCCGGACACTGATTTATGGCCTAATTGCATTTGAAGTTATGTTTATTTTTTCAATAAGTAAAAATACTTATTTTAAGTGCAACAATTAAAATATTTTGCATTCAAAACACCCTCTAGTTTTGAGAATGATTGATTTAATAGACATTTCAATTATGGACCATAAACGAAAACTTCTTACAACACTAAAATGACTTGTATTATCTGATCGAAGGCACAGAAAATTGCTCTCCATTTGGAAAAAAAATATACCAGGAGTATCAGAATATCAGATACGCTCTACTTTGTTGCGCTTTAACACCTGCATGAAGGTAGATACCATTATGTCGTGTAAGATCCTATATTTTGATCTGAAATTTATTAGCTAAAATCGGAGAGATAGAGAAAGAGAGAGAGTGCATAAATTTTAAGAATAATAGTACACCTTAAATGGTGTCTTACAAATGACCTTTTTCTGGAATCTCTTTACTGTGCCAATTTTCATTAAAATCACGTCCGCACATTCACATAACACCCGCCTCCCGGAAAAAATGATATACAAGGTTTTTTTGTTAAATAATTTTGTTTTTGTTTGATTGTTTCTGAATATAATTGAACTCCTTTTTTTTAGAATATGTGGATGTTAAAAACATGGAAAAGAAAATATCGAATATATTGTTGTTACTTGGACGATCAAAAACGTAGAGGAAGTAAACATAATTTAAAACTTATTTGAGACTTTCTAAGGTTTCACTCACATAAAAGCAATCCTCTCATCTTTACATATCGGAGATAAATACTGAAAATTGCCGCCATAAGTTGCATAAAACACAAATTCTTTTGATCACAATCCTTGACCAATCAAAGACGATTCATCTTTTATTGCAATTATTCGTTCTTTCCCATATATTTCGAAGTACACATACGCTTGTCAAATGTCTTATACAAAACGTCGAAAAGCCTGGTTTCTAATACCGAGAGATGAGTTAAAGCAGGGAAAAAAACTGACGCGGAAAATCAAAAGACGGCTGGATTTTATTATCAAAAAATGAGATGGGCCTCTCCAACGCTCTGTTTATTTTACTGCATTTTAAGGCATGGAAGAAAGGCGTGAATAGACATTGCATTCCTCGAGGATTTAGACTTGAAATGAAATGGGTTTGTCCTCAATGAAGGAAATCACCCCGTAACGAATGAGTCATTCATAAATTATGATCTTTCATAAACCCAAAATTCTCTAAAGATATAATAAGAGCTGATTTACGGTGTGATCAAGGATTTCACTAATCAAATAATGTAAAATGTCTCTTCTGATGTATGAAGTAATGAGTGCTAAGATCCATCTTCTGGTCATTATCTTCAGTCAGACTACATTTTTAATGACAAACAATGATGACTTATTGTCGATAGTCAGGGTATGCAGTCAGCAAAATCTTACTTCTTACTACCATGCATGGGATTTACACATTTTTAAGATGGAGAGGGGCAGCTCTGCAAAAGGATCTTGCCTATGTCATCCAACATTTTATTTGAAAAAAAAAATGAGAAAAAAAACCTGTGCATTTTTGTAAAATTCTTATGGATCCTGAAACCGATCCGATCCCCTTCCTCCCTTAAGAAAACTCAAGCATCCTAATGGTCACCCTTTCAATTTACCATCAGCTTCGTCAGTTGTAATTTTCGTTGACTTTGCGCAAGGGAAACAAAGACTGTTCAACTCCCGAAATGCTGCTGTTTTGCCATCATGAATAGATACCGAACTGTTTACTTTCTGTTGTTGCATCTTTGCAAATAATTTCAAGGATATCAAATAAATGACCACCATCAAAGATTGTATACAGCATGTAAGTCTTTTACAACAACTGACAACGGAGTCGAGAATCGGTAAGTGAAACCTTGAATACTGCAGAGAGGAGCATTGGGTTCAGATTATTCTCACTTCTCTATATATTACACTTACATTCCGTGAACAATAAGTGGTATGGGTCATACGATATATAAGCTAAATGAATGGCAACCTAGAATTTTGTAGGTAGAGATGTAGTAAATTACCTCCTCGGAGGTACCATCTTTTCGTCATAAAATTTCTAGTGTAAGAAGCGTATAAAAATCGAAGGTAGAGAAAGCATTTCAAGTTGATATAGAATGCATTGACGTGTTAGCAAAGCCCCTTTTGATGTGAAGAAATATTCGGCCATAAAAGGGTGAGATATTCACTTTATTAATGAATAAATCAAACACGTGTGTTTTATCCACTACAATCATCTCGTTAAATTTGTCTAGGATAATGTATGTTGTATATGTAGGTAGAGGGCATGCTTGAAACCAACGACATCGCCATTATGCTCGTTTTATTTGCCACAAGATAAATGCAGATTATTTCTTTCCACTAAGACAGGTGTCTTTGTCGTTACTGTTTACTGCAATGGACGCCAATGTCCATTCAATACTAATAAAATGTAATAATCATTACAATATCGCATGACCATGAGGTAGAATTAATCTTACAATAATTCAATAATAAAAACACGTATACTTCACGATACTTTTGAAGATAAAGCGCTCATTACTGCAAATAGACCAAGTAACTGTTACGTAATGATTCATACAAAATAAGATATGATATATGATACCAAAATGGATGGTCCATTAATGTTTTTTTCAATGGTAATTCAGTATGATAGTTTACACAAAAACATTCTGCCAATAACACCATACTCCTGATCGTTTCCAGTGATAAAAAGTCATTTTGAGTAATCCTAGCGGGTTTTCTTTTTTCTTAATCTCTAAAAGCATTAAAATCAACTACTTCATTTTGTAATATATCCCGAGTGTCAATTTCAGAACAGATGGATAAGAATTTCCAGCAATTTGAATATGTTTCGATGCAAAATATATTGAAATCGATTTGCTCAGAATTTAATTTTAAAGTGACGTGACTTGTCAATCAATTGCGTTTCGCATGTTTGACCCTTCATATATGACCTTGAAGATGACCTTGTCACTCATTGGGTGTTCAGTCCCTTTATGCTTCATCCCTGCATACGTTGAAGTCGCCCTGGTATTGCAAGAGACATAAAAATGAAAAGCCTCATTTCCTTATGTCTAAAGAACACCATCTTTGACATGAAATAAGTTTCTTTTTCGGGTAACCCATAGGTCATGTGCAGTCCGTATAAAATGGCCATCAACTACACTGTCGTGTCCTATGTAAGAGATGTCAAAGTAAAGAGCAGATAACACGTTAAGATGTCTACAAATACAAGACCGTCTTATGAGCTTTTTTTCAAAAATTGCTTTGGATTGATTAAGCGACAGTAGATGAGCTTTTGAAATGATGGATGTTGGCGATGTCATTATAAGATCCATATAACCAATAAATAATCCCTATCAGTCCATACAGGACGGCGTTATCGCCCCTCTGTAAAGCTATCATCCAATATTACTCTAATGCTATTGCCCATCTACTTTACAAGATTGTTCAATTATTGACAGCTCGTTTCATCGGACGGGAGATCTTGGATCTTTTTCGTAAATCAGATAGTTTATTACCTATGAAATGCAGATAAAAGATGATATATGATCTTTTACAGAGTAATGGGTATTTTTCATCACGTCCGATAGCACGGACATTCCTATCACTGTTAAACAAAAAAGAAAGAAAAACGATCGGGTTCATAATTGGACACTTTCCCTTTCAAGACTTATTGCACTATCGACATTTTCCTTTTCAAGATCCAAGACCAGTAAACTATCGACATTTTCCCTTTCAAAATCAGTAACACTAGACTGACACTTTCCCCATTCAAGACTTATTACACTATCGTCATAATTTCAAGACAAGTAAAACTATCGACAATTTCTATTATAAGAACAGTTGTGACATTTTCCCTTTCAAGTACTGTGGACTCACTATTGGTGGTTTCCCTCTCCGGAACATTACGGTTATTGACCTTATAAATACCAATTCACCACTCCGACAAGAGGATGAACAATCAAATAAACCAAGCAAAACAACTCGAAACATGACAATAAATAAAGAGGAAGAAAACATATGTGCATCTGGACCTAGCAAATTGTGAGGCTACACTATCGGTACAGTAACCTATCAACTTACTCTCTTTCGAGACTAGATCAGAACTATCAACACCGTCTCATTCAAAACTAGTTATGTTATTGTCACTTACAAACGCACTGCCAACGGTTCCATTGGAATGTTACAGTTGCCCTTTTTCCATAGATGAAATGTTGTTCAAACAGCAAAAAATTCTTGTTTTTATTTTATTACGCTTTTTTTGACAAATCAATGTCTAAATCAATATATAATGTTTCAAACATTGGAACAAAACGTTTAAAATGCGTTTAATATTTGTCAGCAAAGGTAATTGAATGTGAACTAGGTTTTTTGTATTGTATATATATTCAACAGGTGTATGATCAGATTCAATATAAAATCTAAATCGTTTAAATCGTTAATTCGTGTGCCAGGATGATTGCATTATGTTGTCATTGTTATCTAAGCCGTTTACCTGCACATAAACGACGAATTACCTGTCACCCGAATTTGCTCCGACCAAAAAATCATCGGATTACGTAATTGACAGACCTGTCAACAAAGAGTAATCTAACAAACGCTCCCGAATCGCCAGCGTCTCCTATGTCTCTTAGATATACGAATATTCCCTTATCTTAAATTGCTCCCTGCAAAATATATCGCTAGCGAAATTAAGAATGAAGAAAAAGAAAGTTGCATTGATGTGCATTCTGTTTTTACACACGAACTTAAGACAAGGATCTTGGTAAGATTGACATACAGTAGGATAGGTATAAGATAAAGGCCTATTGAGAATACAGGCAGACAAAAGGTGGCACTGAATGAATATGCCACTAAAGATTGTGAAGGCTATAACCTAGACAAGAATGTCATATTTAGGTATGATGGGTTAGCAAATGGTGTTCATCTCAGCACCTCGCCTAACAAATGCCAACAAAGAGAAATCACAAGTATCGGAGAGACAATCAAAGCGGCCGTCCGTGATACAGCTATGTAATAAAAATCTACAGACTGATAGAAAAGATATTCCCACTTTATGTGTCTTTAAGAGGATCCACTACAAGATGGGTAATATCAAAGGTAGAGGATGGTGGTCTGACTGATGTATACTTTATGTACTGCCTAGAAAAAAGAACTGCCGAAAATATAACTAATTTCAAGAACAATGATCGATGATGGAATTCTCCTCTTCTAAAAATTATAGGGGTTTCACTTTCGTCTTCCTATGACAAAACGTTTCAGCCATACCATATCATGTGCGTACCAAACCATGTACGTAAGTAACAATTGAATGAATTTGAGTAGGAAGAAAGGAGGGGGTCTCTAACAACAGCCGGTTGCAGTACCCAAAGCAAATCACCAAAACAACCCATGCTAAAACACAGAGTTCATATGCAAAGCAAGAGACGCAAAAGGGGCAAGGAACACAACCCCCCCCCCCCCCCTCCAACAACACAGAAACATCAAACATAAAAAAGTATCAATTTTATAAGAAGCACAATATCCTCTGTTGGACAGAAATTGCAAGTACTTCTGGATTTCAAAGTATTTATTAAATATCCACACTGCAGCACACACAGATTCAGAGAAGGGGTGGTTTTCATTTAATTTTCTAGAATTCATGTAAATGACCTTGACAGGTTGGAAACCTCTAACACCCCCCCCCCCCCCCTGGAAAAATGTGGATCGATCCACACAAGAGCAACAATGGTGGAAGCTTTTGTTCATGTGTAAATGAAGGAAAATTTGAATTGTCTTCGCTTTATTAGATTAATTACACTAATCCATCTAGAAAAGACACCCATTTCTTTTAAACGAACTCATGAGAATGTTTCCTGCCTAATAGGTGAGGATGACCAAAGACAAACTGACACGTTAAGAACAATGCAAAGTAGGCGACTTGACCTTCATAACCAAATTAACCAATCCTTCTTTTTCATCCGCAAGCAACAGTTTTTATGCCCGGAGTAACAATTACCCACCCATCTAATCGCTCTGTCTTATTTGATGACATCATAAAGGGAATCATGTCAACTGTCGTAATTTACAGCTTCTATGACCGTATTTGGCTGATCATCCCTAATCAAGCTAACTCTCAACGTAAATATCTTGATGAAGATGTCTACGAGATGTAAACAAACAATTCACTCGTGCCCACATTGGGTACGACAACGTATCAAAATACAGTGTTCCCTGTGATCATGTCATCTGAACCAAACATGATGAAATTACGCTTGACTTCAGCTTTCAAAACACCCGGAAGTTAATTAATATTGCAGCCTCGATGGTTACAAAATACATACGAGATTAGGACAATCTGAGTTTTTGCCTACAATGCTCTAAAACGTTTATTTTACATAATGTTGATGAGAGGGTCAATGTACCGTAAACAGCCTCTACATACTTACAAAAACCAGAAAAGAGAGAAAGAGAAAAAATATTTTACGAGCGTTGCTTCTACACAAGATACACAGTAAGACATGCACAAAAATTCTTCATTCACAAATGGACGAACAAGATGTCCAAACAAACGTTAGACAAGCTTCACTTGGAAGTGGCAGGTTTTCCGGATTATAAGCGCACAACCCATCCGGTTATCCGAAAATAGAGATGTCCCATTTCAGTAGAGGAAAACAATACTTGCAACCGAGTCCTGATGGGGATGCCTATCTTTTGAAAGCATTACTCCAAGTATATGTAAACATCAAAGAAGTACCCATCAGTTATTCAGTCTCAAAGTCGAGAAGGCAAGGCAAAATCGTAAGAATTTCCATTGGAACGGTTGCGACAAGATTCCGAAGTGAGACCAGGTGCCCGCGTATTAAGTCAGCGTATTAAAAACATTTTCCAGGAAAGACAAAGTGAGTCATTTGACATGGTATCTCTACAAAATGGTGGCAATTTTATTCATCAGGAAAACATTAAACGTGCAGTCCTAAATTTTCAGTAAGGCAGAAAAACATAATATATATTGTAATAGCTACATGTATCATTGCGAATGTACCGAGAAAAATTATAATAAATTGAAATGTAAAGATTTGTTTCTGATTTTTTTTTCTATCATTCAACTACAGGGATCCTAGAGATTCTATCTGGTCCAAGCAGCATGGTGCATATATCTGATATGTATATATAAATAACTCCTGCCGGAAAAGCGCTTAAATATCAATATTAGTGATCACAGAGTGAACAGGTTTGGCAGAGTAAAAATAAAGACGTCCTACTTCAAACCATATAAAAACTTGGCATCTAGATAGCTTGATTACTAACTCCTGACGCGAGATTGTGCAATTCTGACCTTAACTTATAGACCTTGCCAAACATGCAATGCGCAGTTTTTGTTTTGGAGGAATCTAAATTTATGTGATGCATATCTCAATAGAGAAAAATTCAACAATAGAAATGCACAATAGCGCGAGAAAACGATGAAATGAAAATGCCATGATATCATGTATTGTCTTATTTTTCTTTTGTTTTACCTTTCAAGAATGCATAAACAAAATTCAGAGACACAAAGTCCGACGGCAATAACGAATGCCACATTCAAGGAATACCTTTAAACATTAAAATTCAAAAGCCATGATGTTTTCTTACGAGGGAAGAAAGAGAAAGTATCATCATAATTATAGATGTATTTCAGATCTATGCTCCCTCGTCTCCCAATTCTGGAGGCACAAAAATCAAGATCAAATGATCAAACATTGTTTCACTTAGTAATGACACCTGACATAACGAGCATTCTCAGAGTGTTCGAGCAAACAGTTGTTCGTTATGGCACATGGCTTCAGTTCAAGTGACGATAAATGGCATCACCAGGGAACAACAAGTTACTTTCTCTACATGAACACCGAAGATATATTCTAAGATTCCTTTGATTAATCCGATGAAACATTCATAACTTCTACTTGAAGATAATAACCACTACTTACGTTCTTCTGCAGCGTTAAGTTCATTTACATCTCAAAGACTGATTCTTGGCGAGAACATTTGTGCTACAAGTGGCACTAAACGGTGTCAGAGAATTCCGATGGCACGCAAGCATTGTCAGATTATGAAAGAGATAACATGGAATATTACCCATTATAAGATTCTGTAAAGTGGTTGACACTAATACCTCATTTGAACGTTCATATTCATTTTGCTTACGTGAGTATATACTCATATAGAATGTAAGTAGATATTTTCGCGAGTTTAAATTTATTTGCATATTCCTTTTTACATAACATACCAGAAAATCTCTAGTAAAAACATCAAAATCATAATGTATAGAACATCTTTCGGGTTTATTTGAAAGGTTTAGTTACAGAACTTCCCAATTTTTTTTTGTTTCAATTTAATCACGTTCCTGTTATACGAAAACCCAACTGATAGTAATACTAATATCAAAAGACTTCAACAAGCTTGTATTGTGCACTTAGTTAAGACAACAACAATTTTTTCTGAACTCTCCATCTTTCAATTTCACTTAAGAGTTAAAGAAGTTCCTGACAACAATCTCAACAGCACTCACAATAGAGCACAAAGTTGACCATCGACGGACCCCTAGCAAGCTAGAGGTGGGATCAGGTGCCCGGGAGGAGTAAGCATCCCCTGTTGGCCAGCCGCACCCGCCGTCGACGTCCACGCACGAATTTGAAAACAATACTTAAATAACGTTTTAGATAAGGTTTTTGAATCAAACACGTTATGCATATCAGTCTTCTTTAAATTTTAGGTTGCAGAGAGAGGTACAACGTTTCTGAGAGACTTAAAGAAGCTTCGCCCAAACCTGCTAATTTTCTGTCAGGTATATAGAAGGAAAAGAGGTATGAAATATTCTTTGTTGCAGTTAGGGGACTTGTAAAAATGATCACATTAGTGTTTTGGGAGGCTTACAATTGTTACTGCTATTATAAAAATATTAAATGAATTATACATTTATTTCGACAACTTCTACAAATTGTGGATGATGACACCATAAAACGTATTTCATCTTGCATGTTTTTTTTCATCTTGCATGTTTTTTCCCTCTTCTTTGGTAGTTAAATCCATTTTTCTTGAATAACCATGACAACAGCAATTTGTTTTATCGCATTTTTTTTAATTCTAAAAAGAAGTATTTCTAAAAGTAACTTTTCGAAAATCTGGAATTCTGACTTTCCAAGAAGGAAAGATGGCGAGAGTTTTTGGTACGTATCTTTCCTATTATACGTAACAGGAACATGTCTACGAGTATGGAATGCGAGACGCTTCTGCAGTAAATCTATCTTCATCCTCGCGACGAATCCTTGATGATGGTTATTCCCTTAACGTCATATTTCACAGAACAATGTTGACTAAGCAAGACTTTTCTGACAAAATAAAGTACCACCTGGCGACTGTGAATTTGCACTAATTGCAGTAGATTAATGACGGAAAGACATAGGTAAGCCATGGTTCATTAACATAGCTGTGCAATGATAATTACTGGGTATTAGGTTCGTTGCCATCCGACGTGTTCTCGGCATCCTAATTCATCCGCCTCATACATCTTCTTGCTTGGAAAAAGCCTCAACATTTATTGATACTTGAATATGATGTAACTTAAATTACCCAGATGCGCACGTGTGTTGAAGTCTGCTGCATTAAATTGTGTGTGTTACGTCAGATCAAAGGCAATTCTAACGAACCAGCATGTAACCAAATGGTTGTGAAATTTTCGTAGTGTATTTGAAATTACTCTTTATCCAGGAGCTGAAAAGAGAGGCTTTGATTCTTGGAATATAGTGGCAGAGAAACCTCCGATCCCATCTAGCCCAATGAAAATGTTAGGATCTCACTTATAATGAAGTGTTATTGTTTTTTATAATGAATCGCCCTGTTTTCGATTCATTCATTATACCACAAGCATGTTTCTGATTTGCTTAACGTCTTCTTTAAAGAGCTTGCAGGAGGCATAAATGATAATGTCTTTGGATCGAGGTATTTGTAACCTAAACTGTCTGCAGAAATTACACGTGCTGCCACTTATTTCTTTTCTTTAAGAGGTGGTTATTTGTAAGAGTATAGTGAAAGGAACGATAAAATAATGAGTAAAACGCGAAAGAAGAGAAAATGTCTTTAGTGAGAAAAAAATGTGATGAAATAATGACAAAACTGCGAAATGGTGAAATGTATGCAAATTATTTTAGATATATGAAACAGAATTCACTTATTAATTTCTTCATCAATTCAAAATATTCATTCATCAAGCGCTCTATATTTTCATATTAATCTAAATTTAATAATTTCTACTCACCCTTAAACCGGCATGATTATTATGCAAATTCATCAGCATCCTTGCTAATTCTTTAGAATGTCTGGGGTGGTTCTTGTCCTTTTCCCGTATATTCACAAACACTTCAGCAAATTTATACCCGTATTCAATATTGTCCCCACATCCTCCCCAAATCCAATCCCTTGCAAGGTCCTTGGGCCTACGGGCCCGACTACACCCACAACTGTTCAATTCCCCATCCTTACATGAGCGACTGACAGAATGTAACACACCGGCCGCCGATATGGCATGGGTGAATGCTGCTTCTCTGCTGGCTGGAAAAGGCAGAAATAATTGTGAACTTTCAGGCTATGTGTGACAACTGTTAGAAATGTTGTTTTAAATACAGATTGGGAGCATCTTTTTCATTGCTGTAAATATGAATGTGGTCAGATGCTCTCAAGTATAAATACAGAGCTTATTAATGTAGATTGTAAGATTTCATGCCATAACGTTGATAGAATGATCTAATATGTAAAATTCATGATTCAAATTCAACCCATATTACGTATCAGAAAAAATAAAATCTGAATTGGGAATTCGAAGAACAGGTGCAACATTTCGTTATAACGAAATTGTCTAAATATCTAATAACCGATGCATATAAATATATTGGCTGATTTTTATGTTGTTTAATTTGAATTGATATCTTATTTTTAATCATTTACACGTATCAAACTTATGTAGTATTCATTTTATTTTATTTTATTTCATTTTTTCCTTTCAGTTCATAATTTCACAACCACATTAATGTACAAACAATGGTTTTCCGATTGTTTCAGGGTGTGTAGAACAACTGTAAAGAGTATATCAGAGGTATTATAAAATAATCGTTGTGTTTTATTATGAGTGTTTTTTCTCTTTTGTTTGTTTTGTTTTTGTTTTTTTTTTATTGACGGTCATTTTTGAAGTTACGAATTCTACTTGAAGTATTTTAATCGTCTAGGACATTTCAAAATAATTATGATGTATACTGTATCTTTGTTTGGAGACATACGTCACATTACTCCTGCCAAATCAGGGTTTTAAATCATGCTTTTCTTATAATGCTGTTTGAAAACATGCTAATAAATGTTATAGCTGACACCGACAATGTTGCTCTAGGGTGGCAAGGGGAAAGTTGATTCAGTAAACAATATACCAAAAGAGGAATTACAGAGCTATTAATTTACTGTTGATAGTCATCGATTAAGAGATTTGAATTTTGCACTTGGACTGACATATCTGTTGTAATACACACAGGATCTGTTTTAATACAGATTGGATTATTTACACGTGCCTAATACTGAAAAGGAGGAACAACTTTCCTAAAACCTTTCGGAGCCGGTGTCTTGCATATCTAAACACGAACAACAATGGCTCATTGAAACAATGGCGGGCGTAGCACTTTACGCATTCATTTTCCCGAATTTCCTCTCTTAACGTCTGCAAATGTACAGTAGATCGTGACAGGAAACATAGCTGTTCTTCGTTTGAGGTGCACTTAACTCAAGTATTGGTGTTCCTTGCAGAAAGTACCGATATCCCCCTCAAATCGCATTAAACCAATACCTACTTCAAATATGTTAACATAACACTCTTATAATTCGATTTGATTTCATTTTATTTCTTTCATTTTGGTCTGAGATTCTTGCACTTGTGATTTATGTAGAATTCGTAAGTTCGTAACGTCTTTAGCTAAAAAAGATCCCTGGGTATCAATTATTCCCATTTCAATGTCTGTAGGTATGGCAGACATTTAAGACTTTTATATCATCTCCCACAAGGCAACCCCCAAAATTTCTTCTTTCAACGTATTTATCATGTGAAGGGATTATAACATAAATCCTCAAAATATGAAGCAAACTCATCCGAAAATTGAAAAAAAAAACTGCTCAAGCAGTGTATACATCATGTGACTATATTACATTGTAGGACATAATTGAAATTATGAATGTTATAAAAAGGTAAACTACAAATTAAGATAATTAAAAATCTCTTCAAGAATATTCTGTCTTCACAACAACATGGACCCTGTCTGTGCCATTTCTGACTTGTAATTACAAGGAAGGCCTTCAGACACTGTTTCAGATTTGGTCATTAGGGATGGTTGTCAAAATGTCAAGACTGTCTTTTTTTCGTCCAAGCTTTTAGTATTTTCTCCTTAAGTTAATTATATCATTTTATTCATTTAAAAAGAAGGAGATTAAATTAATAGAATTCACTAGTACTTGTGGTGTTCTTCAATCCACAGTGTTCTTTAAAACCAATTGTGGCATTAAATACATGTTTCATATTTGTGTACGAACTGCGAGATCAAATCTTGTTTTCTTGGCAAAGAATCTGTGTCAAGTAGTCATTTTTGAGTAAATATAGACATTTGTTCGTGTATATAATGTATCTTGTTTTACTCTTTTCATTTTCTTCAGCCAATTTTCTTGAATTCCATCCATATAACTCCCAGCAACAGTCGTTCTATCTTCACGAGGTTTTACATTTGACTTAAGATGAACGAGGAAGCCGCGTCAAGTGTGGCTGGCTGAAACCTGTGAAAATCATTAAGATGTTTCTGCAATAAAATTTTCAACACGGTCTGCGATTTTTGTTCTTCAACCCTCTCCATAATTTGGCAACTTCGTTACAATTATTACAAGCAGTCTAAACTCCATTCCAATTAGTTCCGGTTTTACTTTCTATTTATCTCTCATTCATTTTTATTTGATGAAAATAAGAATGATTTGGTGCACATTCAGAATTCCGTAAAATCAAATTGATTTGACATATCTAAGAATGGTATTTTTGGCGGATCTTAATTTTAATTTAAACCTGGAAAGACTTCGACACTTAATTGGCATTAATGTGTTTATCAAACAGTTGTCAGGGGGTCTGACTTCAATCACACGTGCCAAGGTGGGGGCTTCAAATTTGTATTTTTCTCTTCCTAATCGTTTTTTCGATCGTATTCGAACACTCCCTCGGTATTTTTTTTTAAATCTTGTAACATCTATAACATCCAAGCGACTGATAAAGATTTTTTTTTCAAAATTGTACGTCATTTCAGGGTATGTTGACATTTCCTCTAGAGAATATCTACATTCTGGAAGCTGTCTGTAGAGCCATGGGAGGACATATCCACGATAATGTCTACTTTCTCATCTTTCTCACACTGTACCAGAAAACAAGCATTTCTTTTACTGCATGCTCCGAGATTACATCTTCTGTTTGCTGTACCGAGTCGTGTCTCTGGTATTCATACAATGTCGGTATAGTAGCTTATTAGACAATTGTAATCAGTTTAAAGCAATCATACCCCCATAAAATAAATGTTTTCATGTTCTTCATCCGTTGTTGGGTTGGTTTGTTTCATGCTCCATTTGCTATATGTTTCATTTCTTTGACACAAATTCTAGTTAATGGAATTTCTATCTTACTTAAAACGATTAATAACATGTTCATATGATTGATTTTTCTGCTTTTGTTCGCGAGTGTTCGATCTAGTAACTTTACGCATGAGCGAGTCTCTAGGTTGCACATCAGCGTAATTTCTTTTTGGAGTATTCGCTTTATTTACTCTAGCCTATTTTGTACCCACGGGAAATGAAAATTCTTGAATCCTACACGAATTCTATATCGAGAGATTCAAGCGATACAATTTCAATTATTGAAATAATGTTTACAAATGTACGTTTGCACGAATCGAGTAGTTTAATTCATCAATACTGAATGTATAATTTGCTGTAGCTCTTGCACAAGATTTTTATTGTCTTTTCTTTGTCTTTAGAATTATTACAGACTACACTCAAACTACCATTGAGTATTACATGAATTATATCACTGTTTACGTGTATGGGGTTCTTTTTATTATATCTTTTTGTTACCGTTTACTACATCAAATTATGAATGATGACTTAGGTAAAAAAGAGTGCCATATTATATCATGCCTATTTCACGGACATGGAATTAGAATTGAAAACAAATGGATTAAATGAGTATTGCATTTCGAGCATCAAACTTTCTTACCCCGTTCTAAAACTGGACCAAAAACAGACGAATCGCCTTCTATTATAGAACAGTTCCATCGCCTCGATTGGAATTGAAATTGACACTCGTGTATTCCAATTTGTGCCCCTCTCCCGACACTGGGCATATGATCTGTATAACGCTGACACAGTCCTATCTGCCCCGGGGACAGTCCTTTTAATTGAGTACACAAGGGCGTAGACCCCACCATATATAATGTAGGGTTTCTCCACGAATGATACCGCGCTGAGATTCCCAAATTCCTGGAGAAAAGGTAGAAAGAAATGTTACAGATAAAACATGTAAAAGATTGGAATTGTTCTGTATATGAAATATTTATTCTCTGATTTGGGCATCTATTAAAAAGTTTATTGAGATGGATATCAAGATCATTTGGAGGTCATCAATAAAATGACAATATATATCATCGATTTAGCAACTTAAATCAACACAAAAAAAGTAAACATATTTCAAACACGACCGTATCGAAACGTAAACAAAATCACATAAAACTGCATTGAACAGAAGAAAGCATGAAAGACAACAAATTGAGAGAATAAAACAAGCCAATACAACTATAGGAAAATGTAGGTGGCGCCTCTGAAATAACAAAACGGGCAGCATTTATTAATTTGGCGATTACCAAAATTGGGTCAAAAACTAACAGCATTGCATAGTACTCTGCAGGCACATGCGCGGATCCAGATGGGGGGGGGGGGTCCCTGAGATTTTCGGAAGTGGGGGGTCCAGCTTTGGCCCATTTTTAATTGAAATGGGTCTAAAAATACACGAAAGGGCTTTGAAACATAAAATTTCAGCTCGCTTCGCTCGCCATTTACAAATACAAAACTATTCCTCAATTATTTTCAATTGTTCATACTAAGTTATTTTATGTAATTGTCTTGGGTCTAAGGATCTCATATTTTCAACAGTCCCTTACTTCATAGGATGTAACCTCCTTCATCTTTTTCAAGGTTTTGTCATTTTAAGATGTCTGATTATTTGGGAAAATGACACATCTCTCATCTATTAATTCTAATGAAATATAGACAAAATGTGAATTAATAAAAACAAATTTGCAGCTCGCTCCGCTCGTCGATATAAGGAGTAAAAAATTCAATGTTATAAATAATCATCTCGATCGAAACAAGACAAATTAATATTTCATATCTTAAAAAAAATTCAGGCTCGCTACACTGGCCAGTTCTTCGTGAAAATAATCGTGAAAGGGAAAATAACAAACAATACCCCCCTCAGAATTACCCCCCTCCCCATCATGTGCACCGATATATATGTACCTACATGATAGGTAGACTTCTAAAGATTTACGGCCCCCTCTGACCCAAAATGCTGGATCCGCACATGAGGCATAAGAGTAATGTGTGTGGCTAATAGGATCATAAGGACATTTTATCGCATTTGGATTCGATCTAAAAAGGTCATTGTCCTTCTTTTATTGATTTTTTTTCCAATACTGTCCTATGCAAACACAAAAAACTATACTCCGTAGTATTTTATCGGTGAGCAGACATTACCTTTAGGATTTGAGCATAATGAAGTTCATTGTCACTGTAAATATTTACCCCTACACGATGTCACTGGTGTTAAAAGCCGGCAATATATAACAACTTTATCAATGGTAAAAGGGAAACGAAAAAGAATCTAATATACCACGAGAGGGGGTCACAGCGCCAATATCGGTACCGACTTTATTAAACACAAACACCATTAAATTCAATTTGATAAAACCATTTTCGTGTGATATGGATCATATAATAATCCTTATTTGCACATGCTTTCCGCGCGAGGAGTGTATACGGAGAGTCTAGCGTCATCTATTACTGCTAAGTTTGACAGTGCACTAGTCAATCAATCTGAAGAGCCCGCCAATATGTACGGGGACACTTAGCGCCGTCCTCTGGAATGCTAAATTAAACATACTACATGCAAGAAAAGGAATGCAATTAAATCATTGGCTTTTATTTAGGAAAATATATAGGTTCCTAAAAAGGTAGAAAATCCTTTGTGGGTAATAAATGGACCCAATGCTAAGACGAAAATACGTCTAAGGTGCATATGTTAATGTAAATTGGTTGACTCTAAATTTGGATAAGTGTTTTGAACTTTTTTTGCACAAACTTGACAGTAATACGACCCGGTGAATAGCTTAATCAATAGCAAATTTATCTATATAGGAAGGATTTCAATACGGAACATTCATGGAAGTTAGAACAATTTATACAATGAAGAAACAAAACAAAACGAATTTATTTACGAAACAATTTGTATTCGGGTATGATGTTATAGAGCCATGATAGAAATCTTTACATGGAAAAAAATTGATGAGATATTGTTCATCCATTTATAGTTTCTTTACAGGACTTTTATACCTCTTAATAAACAATAGATACAGTCCAAGCTGACAGTAATTGATATGGACTTTTTTTGTGTAAATGTTTTAATTAAAGAAGTGAAGAATATATACTTACCACCAATTAGCCCCTAATCCTGTCGCCGCTAATATATGCATAAATCCTATCAAAGAGAAAATAATTCCGTTCAGGAAGCCACATTCTTGCCCCATATTGTCTTATCATGTACACAGCCTGGGTGGTTCTACAATTATAAAGCGTAAAGTCCTCATCATCACATATTCAGAATCATTTTAATTTAATTTCCAAGGAATCGATGTTCAAAGTCTGAAATAATATTCGAATTGGTCCACTAAACTAGAATGTCGCACCTCAGATATATCAATTCTTTTAAATATCCGCATTGTGTTTCAAACGTCTGCAAAAAACTTTAATCAGCACGAGACTATATAATTTGTTTCTTTTTCGCATCAACTCAACGTACAACTGATGTTGCAAAATACTATGATTGATGGATACAGGCTCCTAGACAAGTTGTCAATGGAACAGTTTTGAAACGAGTGCGTTGATTGGCCGATTAGATCGGATACGTTGGATGAGTTAAGAGCTCTAACCATGGATATCCCAAGCAATTGTTCGTAAGCTCTTCATAGCAAAACACACTAAATTCTATTTATGTTGGGTAAGGGAAAATGCAAGGTTACATTGGAGCTCGAGTGCAATCGAGGTAATTTAAGTGTGCGGTGTTCGTACGGATATTAAATAAACATGTCTCGAGACAAGGGCCCACCAAGAATCTCCAAATCTTTAACCATGCTAACAGGAGATTTGGGAAAAAAGATGCGGAAGAAAAATTTCCACACAACGCTAGCTTCACATCACACATGAATGCAACTGGTCATTATACAACTAGAATTATCACATTAAAAAAAGAAATATATTGAAATTAAACACTACTTCTCGCTATGCTGCTTACGATTAGTGTGATAAAAAGTAAGTTAAGATTTATATTGCCTCCAAAATATCTCACATAAAGAAATAACACGGCAAACAGATATCATGATTCTCGTTATAATTTATTCTTTTATACAAATTTTATGCTCCTTTCTAGAAATAAAGATGCATGAGAGAGGAGTGAAAATGATTAGAAACTACTTCTGTAGAACAAAAATGCTTGAATTTCTTTAATCATTGGTGCTGTTTGACTCAAGTTATTTTTTCAGTTGCATGTAGATTTTGCTATTTGCTAGTATTTCGCTATTCTTTCTGAGATCGGTATTTGCCTGTTTTGATATCAGTTTTTTTTTTTTTTTTTTTTTTTTTTTTTTTACTAATTTTACAAATCGTTGGTTATTGTTACTACATGTCCATTTGTTTTAACTGCCTTTTCAAATATTGTTTTGCATATTAGGAAAATGCTGAACGATATTTTCAATTGTTTATTACAGGAAAT
Organism: Pinctada fucata; assembly: GCA_028142955.1. Classification (NCBI taxonomy): domain Eukaryota; kingdom Metazoa; phylum Mollusca; class Bivalvia; order Pterioida; family Pteriidae; genus Pinctada; species Pinctada fucata. The sequence continues at coordinate 82,973,174 of AP027102.1, forward strand.
TTCAAAATTGAATGTATTGTATAGAAAAAGAGGTTTCAATATAATGTTAGAAATTTTAGGAAAAAAAGACAAACAGACAGGAATTGAGGGATATGGGTTATTTTGGTTTTAAAATCTTAATTTCTATTCTTTTCTCGCATGTATTAGACATAGAATTGATGGTCTAAATGCTTTTATTTCACTTCATTTTGTTAAATGAATTATATAGTAGATATATATTTTTTTCGATGCAACTTTTTTGAAAGTAAACATTTTATTTTCCCCTGCTGTTTCCAAAAATAAAGCTTTTATTGGTTGCAGAAATACAATGTACCTGTTCTTCCTGAATCATGATTCAAAATTTCACTATGTCCAATATTATTTTGCGCACTTCATTCAAAACTTTATCTGAACTGTACAATAAAACGATATACTCTTTGTTATGCGAATTTTTATCTGTTGAGCATTTTTTTTTTAAATTGCAAAGGTTCAACATGTAAGATGACCTCACAAACAATAAAAAAATGTTTAAAATTAACCCAGAAATGTAGATGGCGCCACTGAAAAAAAAAATAACAAAACTGGAATTGAGAAGTATTTCGCGTCATTTTGCAACATATTTTACTTTCATGTAACATGAAAAATGATATTAACGCAAGGAATCCACACAAGAATTTTCAGATTTTTCTTAAACCTTCTATTTTCTTCGTAAAAATGTTAGTGTTGTAAAATGATACATTATCGCCACAAAGCAATGTGTTTCGTATGTATAAAGATATGAAAACAATGGTTTTTCTCTTTACTCTCAAACGTTTCTGCAAGCAGTAACAGTAATTTTGTGTCGACTGACGAACTCGACGCTCGTTTTAATCAGAATTACATCAATGGATCGCGTGGCACAATGTTATTCCCTTCCCACAGAGAACATCTAGGATAAGATCTGGACTATAAAATTTTATATGCCAGAAATAGGGGAATTCTGCCGAGTTTGATTTTTTCTTTGAGTTCACCGAATAGCCAAAAAATCCTTCAAATACCTTTTTCATATTGAAATTGCTCCAAAGCTTTGGCATGAAATTGTGCAATATGAAAAAAAAAGAGAACAATGATAATCATTAAAACGGATTAAATCTTTTTTCTTTTTGAAATTCTTTATTGTATTTTTCAAAGATAGCACAATTTATTTCATAATATGGGCGGTCTTGGATCCTTCTTCAAATTTTAATAAATCACTTTTAGGATGTAAATCCAACTGCCTTTATATCGATATTTAACAAAATCATACATTGTACATTACCTGGTTTAATTGAAAGATAGCTCTAACTAGGTCATTTCCTTATTCTTACGTCCAACGACCTGTAGAAATTGTGACGAGTGAAAATTGGCGCATCAGTCATTTCTTAATTCTTTCCCTCTCAATCTCTCTGTTTTATCACTTCAATAAGGCCCGCCAATTCTTATCTTGATTAGTTAAAGAACAAAAATCCTCTTCAGTGTTTTATTCGTTTAGCGCAATATCCCTGTAGATTAACAGAGTATATGCATTTCTAATCCCCTAGTCAGTACTTGATCCGCTGGAGTACACCCTTCCAATATGTAATAACAAACATAAAAGAAACATTTAAACAAATCAATTCAACAATTTCTGCTGTCAAGAGTTGTTATGAAGCTCTCCAATCCATTTTGATTATTAATCTAATTCTAATCCGGATTTCACTTTCGTTAATCCACCGTCGATGTTTTAAGTTTTAAAGTGTGAAAATCCTTTTCCGCTTGACAAGATGGTATGCCTACGAGTTTCATTCGAAAGTATGAGAGTGAATAGCGAAAATAACTTTTTAACGGGTGTAGAAGTATTTGACAGGCAGGGATTACTTTCAAACAATAATGCCCAATATCTCCACAGAAGTGTCTTGTTTGTACATAAACATTAAAGTATGTGGTTGAAGCGTTGAACCATATGACGTGAAGGTGATCTCATTATGAATTTGGCACTCCGGTGGTCGTCATAATATTCCAGTTATTTTTACCCCCTCCCCCTCCCGATACAGTGCGTCACTTGCTCGTAATGGTAACTCCTGTCCTGTACAAGAGCACTTATCACAGCGTTCCCCTACTCACTGAAATAGAAATCCCCTTTTGAACAGTTAAAGCACCTCCTCGTCCAAAATTGATTAACAGCATTCCTCCATAGGGGAAAATGATTCCTAAATACTTAATGAAATATCAGTAAACAATATTACATCATTGGACAATTTCTTCTCTCTCACTTTAAATAATTATATATCTAATGTAGACCTCCTACGGCTTAAGACGATTGTGAAAATTACCTACCCATAAACGATTCTTTTTTTAACAATGCTATTTTAATGACACAAAATTACACTGTTCGCCACGTTAAAGAGACGTCATAATAGAGAAATCATAAGTTGTTCTGAATATTTGATGACAGCAAGAAGAAAGAAACGTTATAATTTAAACAAGAAGAGCGAATGTCCTTCTTTTCTCGTCTTAACAAATTGTCAGTAAATGATTATCTGCACTCGCAAAATACTTGTGAACTTTGAATCCTTCACGGCCTCGTTCAATGAATGCGCAAAAAATAGCAACTTTCGTTATCTCCGATGGTTAAAGTATACGAAAAAACACAATTTATAATCATATACGCTCAGTCCATCTTCAAAATTGTCGTTAAAGAAAGTCGGTCACCAAGGAATTTTCAACGACAACGATGCACATTGCACTTTCGAGCGTTAACGTCGTCAATTCTACTTTGTCCAGATTCTAACGTAGATTTAGAACCTCCCTGTCTGCAATGAAGACACAGTTACGCCCCCTCACTACAAAGTCTTTTGCGTTTGGCGCTTTGATTTCTCAAGCTGAATTAAGCTTGAATGAAAGCACAGTGATGATTGGGATCAGAGAAGGCAGTCTTGAGGTAATATCGGAAGCTCCGACAATGTAGCTGTGCTGACGAGAACATATAGTCATTCTGAGCATGTATGGCAGAGATCAGTGTACGTGTCAATTGACGTAAACTTTTTACACGGCTTACGCGGCAAGTTTCGTTATAAAAATGTCAGAGGATTAAAATTCAGATAAATATATATACAGTCTACATGTACATAAATTGGATGATGTAGGTTGGTGTTATTGTCTGGTGTGCTGCTGGAGAAGGCAGATCTCTTTCATTCGTCCTAATATTGAAGTTCCATACAACTTCCAATCTCCATTTTACTACTCGTATCTCCCACATTATCAAAAATCAATGCATTTGGTTAAATCGTACTTAAAATTGAGATTTTTGCATCCCATTTATTGTGAACTTTAGGTTTTTTTATTCTTAAATATGCCTGTTAAATTTGGTTGTAATGCGAAATTATAAGTGCAGTATTTAGACATGTTTACATTGCAATATGTATGCAAATTATGAAGTAAAAAATCTGGTGAATGTCCCGAAAAAGGAAACAGACCTCAGATTTTAATTATGCAATATAAGTTGACCTGTGCCCTGTGTGTTTCTATCACACATGCCATACTTTAATACGATACATATTACGCTATCTTAAATTAGTTGACACTTACAATTCATGAATGTTTCTATGATGACTATATGGCCTTCTTGTAGAATTTCCATATTTATTGGACAAAAAAGTAACAAATTATTAAGAAAAAATGATATTTTATTCATTTGGAAAAAAAATTAATTTTAATGTGTTTTAAAAATATATTCTATTGCACACTTTTTTAATTTTTCGAAGAAAGTTGTAAATAAAATTGTCTCATCGCCATTATACACCTGTCCTTCGTCAAGATTTAGAATTATGACTTTAAATTGCTACATGGAAGTAAAGTCCAGCCAGGCGAAAACCTTGCGTCGTAAATAACAAATGCGAAAACGGGTACATTTTGATATCAATTCCATCATAGTTTGATCAAATTCTTGGACCATTAATTTAAGGGATAAAACCATAGATAGGCACATCTGTTTGCAAGTTCTATCAAGTCACAGAGAGTCTTAGCGGTCAAATTAAGTTCATGAATTTCTCAGCTGGTTGTGAATGATCCCCCTTTATTACCAACCTACATCCGTGATGTGAATCCCTAATAACACTTTAAAAATCCTCCGATGTCTTTTTTATATCATTAAATAAAGAAGAAACAAGCTTTGTGAAATTATGGTTATCATCGTTTAGGTAATTCAGATTTTCAATTTCAATACATTCATACACTATGTATACCGACCTAGATATCTCACGAAAAAAAAAAAAAAATTCGAATCTCAAGGTTAGATGGGTGCCGACTCAGCCACTGGAAAGAAATCTCTTTGGTAACAATGAGACGTTTTGAATGCACCGTACATACACGTTTCAGATTACCCCCATCAGTGGTGCATTGTACTGTTAGACGTCATCATAGACATGACGATATATGGTTGCTAGATTCAAACTTAACGTCACAAGTATCATGATTTGATTCACCCACAATACAAACTTTGAATCTGAAATCTTTCTTCATAATGTTCAATGTTATATAGAGCTATAAATCTAATAGGTCCCCAGTGGTAAAGTACGACGTAATGATCCGATTTTTTTGTGTACTATACTTGATATCCATGGAAAAAGTCCATGTACATGTATGATTATAAAATGTCCTTATTATTTGTCAAATTTTAGCTAAAAAGGAATATGCTAGAATTTGACAACATTTTAGGAAGAAAAACCAGAACTACATTAAAAACCAACACTTACCTGCATAGAAACATATTTCAGCCTGGTTGACTTTTAGTGTTGGAATCATATAAAATTCGAATCAGACAAACAGAGGGATTTGAATATTGAAGTTTCCATACACCACTGTCTACTTGTTTATGCCTTACACGTTGAGAAAACTATGTCAATATACCTCTACTGCAGTTACGTGAGAAATTATTAAAATGACACTTGGGACTTTTATTGCAATTTTATTGAGAAAGGAGATTCACAAGTGAGATGTTAAGGTGTCGTAACAATGAAAAAGTGGCTTGCATATTTCTTGAATCTGTGACACTATGGCATTAATTCTGGGGCATCGTGTAACTGGTTTGATTTCATACATAAGGACCTTAGAACTCACGATGACTATAAAATTTTGCTCCATAATGCGAGTTAAGTAAGAATATATATTTCTATGTTTTCCATAAATGCGAAATAAATTTCATTTCAAATTCCTTTTCCGAAATATTTCCCAGCTGATCTTGTGCAAAGTAAGGGCAGATTTCAGTGCTAAGTGTCTGTTCAGGTTGGATAGGGCTCGAGGTAGAGTCCCGCCGTCACAGATGGTCAAAGTGTAACGATTAGGAATGTATCGACGCAAAGTATTCTATGATTAATTTTGGTAGTATGTATTATAATACTGTAGTGCTTGTAAAGGGAGAGATTGATAAATCGTTTACGATTTTGAATTACAACAAATCTTTTATTTTAGAAATGAAAAATGACTTGGAAGTGCAATCTTTGGATCGCTCATTTAAACCAGGTAGAGGTAAAACCGTGGGTTTTGTCATGCCCTGTGCATAATCTGTATTTTTTTTAAATCAAGGCCCGAAACTGATGTCTGATGTCATATTCAAATCTTTGTAGATCCATGTCATTTTATATCAATTGAAGATGAGGAGGCGCACAAATCGTACCCATAGGAATTCTGACAACACACTTGAAAAATGTGGGGAAAATGTTAACAAATTAAACAAAAATGTTTTAATCAAAGAAGAACAAGCCAGTGTAGTGTCGCACATGTGACATGATAATTTCTTTTTATTTAAATCGAACAGAATTCATTGAGGTTATTGACCACTTTTCTATTATTTACCACGACTTTCTTTCATATTTTCAATTAAAAGTTCTTGTTATAGTGAATATATAGACATTACATATTATTTCTCCGTAAGGTTATTGTTTCTTTATATAGGGCACATAACGGTAACACATATTGGATCTGTAAGCAGTATAAATTCTGTCAGTGGGTATCCTGGTTCTTCTAATGGGTGGTTATGTTCCAAGTGTTTACAATCTGATTCTCAGAAATCAACGTGACCTCGCTGTGTCATCCACAATGTACATTGTAACAATAATCTGACCTCTGTTTGATAGGAATCTAAAAAGTAAAGAAGTCATAATCTCTGGGAGAGGTCTCCCATCCCCTACATCCTGATGTCACCGGCTGATAAAGATATTAACATAAAAATTCCCATCATTTCCCTTTTACATATAACTTGGTTATTGATTTGAAAATACAAAGTCACGGTACATGATGTCACAATTGCCAAGCGGTTGAAATTTGCCCGATGGAAATTAGCGATTGTTGATTTGATGTAGTAGGTGTCATACCAGCTTCCAGTGGTTTTCTCTGATCTTTTAATATCTACGGAATATTTTATTGATAATAACTATCCCCAGCTACGAATTCCATACTGGGGTTATTGGCCCTTAATTTGATAATGACAATGTTTTCATTTTAAGATATCATTAGAATGGAGGTCATTGTGTGGTAATGAAAGATCTCATTGTAGGTCAACCAGGTCGAATAGGTGACATTTTTATTAAAAGAGAAACAGGAGATTCTAGTGTAAAATTGACTCAATTTGAACTTGATTTTATGATTCTTTGAGTATTGATACACACAAGGTAGCAAAATTGTTATCACAAGGAACGTAATTTATTGTCAAAATTTAAAGAACAATTCAGGTAGCAGAACTGGAAATCTCCTTACGAACTTGTAAGGTTACTTACATAAGTTGCCCCATCCTTAATAAGACTGTATGCAAAACAGTAATGATTATAACCTTTAGCAAATCATAAATCCATCAAATGTTTATGCTGGATGCAAGAAGTCCCGGATGAACCGACATCAAAACATCATGGATTTTGGTGTAGGGGTTTCGTGACCAAGTGCAGTGTGGGTGTATGCTTCATTATCCCTAACTGCCGGACCAGACCATGCGAAAAGGCTAAAAGGACTGGGACCAATGGAGCAGGAATCTGGGTCCATCCCGTGTGTTGTTTGCTTCAGTCAGGCATGTTAACGGGGGTAGAACAACCAATGTAGTATCTCATTATTCATTTATGAAGTCGGGTATCTCTGATGCGGTATGTTAATATTAGGATGAACTAAAGATGTTCAGTGCATGATTCTTTTTATTATTATTATTCGGTCCTATGGCCATGACTTGAATTTTTGTTTTGTTTTTTTTTTTTCACAAGCTGATTATATAAAAAACAAATCCACCAAAATAATGCGTAAACCGACTTATTTATCCGGAGCTAATATTGAAGTTTTACTATTTTCACCTGCGTCATCCCATACCTGTTCATATCGTACCTCTTTTTCAGTGTAGTAATTGTTAGTTTATCGTGCCAATCAAAATTAAAAACTTTCGACCTCGGGTCAACATTTTTCAACAGGTGACAAAATGAGATTACTAATGGATAATGCCCGGCAAGTGGTGATTTTATCACCGAGACACCAAATTTACCAGAAAACCCGTGGACATACATCGTAAAGATTTTATCATCTGTCGTCCTTAAAAGCTACTATATAGTTCATTTATGCAAGACTGAAACAAAATTTATGTACCTTAACATGTTTGATAGTGAACAAAAGCTCCCAGCAACAGAAACTTTCGTTTTTAAAGATGTTGACAAGTGTAATGTTCATGACATCTGACTTTTCTTTTTATATAATTAAGTATACATAAAGGGTTAGCCGCAGAAGTCGCCTACATCACTTTGCTTCTTTGGATGGTCCCTGTGTATTGGCCGCAGTTCCGAAGAACTTGTAATACAGGGTATGTTCACACACATTAGCCGTTCTTATGGCAAAGTGATATTGGCCGCTTCTGTGGCTAAAGTCCGTAAGATATTCGAAATTCGATGAGCGTGCCTTCGTTCCTGGATAGTAAAGGGAGGGGTTAGAATGAAAAAAGGATAATCAATTTGATACTTTACCAAAATTCTAAATGAGAGGACGTGCATTTACATATTTTAATATTTTATGATTTAATAAAAAAATGTAAAGTTTAAAACAGGGTCGCGTCAGCGTGTCCAAATAAGGCAGCCTAAGTCCTTTTGTCCTAGTATCTAATGTATCCTAAGTGTTAAATGTTGATCGTATCTCATCCCTTGGTATTTAAGATATTAAAATAACGTGTAACCGTAATTTAGAAATGAAAGTTTTACCCAAGGCTGCTTTAATTAGTGATCGGCCAGCCGAAAGATCGATTACAACTTGCCTTTTTGCAGAACAGTTTCAAGTTGCGTTTTTACTCATAGTACGGAATTGTTAATTGAATTAAACATCAATACCCCAATATGATGTTATCGCCAGATATGTTCTGATCCAGTGCACTTTCCTATTTTGCTGATTGCAATTAGAGTCTGGGTGGAATATCAAAATATTGCAGAGTAATAGAAGTAATACATGTATCTTTGCCATCAAATACTTGCTCGCCGTAACAGACGAAATAACACCATACGGCCTTTACAATGATTTTATACAAATCATACATGTTTTTTTTCTTTTTTGGAATATTACATGAGAGGTTACTATGTATGAAATAGAAGTGGATACGAGTTGACTCAGGGTCTACATCAACGTGCCGTCATTCAGTGCGATTTGATTTTCAGTATGCAACATATTTTAACAACTTATTAATGAATCGCTCTTTTCTAAATATAATTTCATGCAAAAGGCAGAGGTACCATTTTGATAATAAAAATAAGAATTTAACAAATTTAACAAAGATAGATCTATACTTCTTTCGTGGGGTAAAGAAAACTTCTGGATATCATCATGTTGAATTTTATTTTCTTCCAATTATGACAATTAGTTGTAAGAAAGAAACAATTATGCAAACAAAGACATATGTAAATGCATGTAAAGAAAACTGAGCTGACAAAAATTTACGTCAGTCGCTTATTCCTGACGCTTTTAGAAAATTAATTCTTCATTATGAGACCTTAATGAACAAAAGTGCATGACAAATCCACATCAAACAGAGGGGATCTAGGTTTTTGTAATTAATTAAATATTTATACATGTCATAAATCACAAATTTCTGTGCATTTTGTTACTATTTTAACAAATTTTGAAGATATGAAATCCAAGGAGTGACATTATTTGCAATTTTAACTTAACCCAATTTAAAGCAAAACCCAAATCGAATTATCAAGGTTTTTTGGATTTTATAAATATTTCTCCCACTTCAATGGAAAATTATTTGATAACGTAGGAATGTGATACGGTTGTCTCCATAACAGAATTCGAGGCTTCCAAAAAGCAGTAACCGCAATGTTAACTTATCAGAACGACATGTAACTGCTGTTACTTCTCAATCTGTTTGAAGTTTTCTGAATACCATACATGTAGAATTGGCTTTCCTAGGGAAAATTGGATTCTCTTTTGGATATTGGTATTTTTAATGCGTAAAAGTTGCTTAAATAATACTACATCAAATGGGTCATTTTATTCATTTCGCACTTATTCGATACGCAAAATACAGTATTTCTGATTGAAGAGGCTATCCTATAAGTCGTCTTGCTAAATAAAAAACTGTATGAAGTGTTTATCATGTAAAGCAACCTTATAAGGGGGAATAAATCTGATGTATTATGATAGAGTAAATGTTAATTATTTTTAAATTCCTGTGCGATAAGCGTTGGGCTGGAAAACCTCATCGTTTACATTTGTAAGCATTGCAACAGTGCACTTACAATACGCATTAACAAAATGATGTCTTTTATGTAAAGTGCAATAAAGCAATCCAGCATTTTCATCCCACTTGTATTATTTCAATTATTAAAATACTTTATATTGTATTGAAAATATAACAATTGAAATAATTTTTGGCTGTATTGTATGTGTGTGTAATTTTGCTTCTGGAATAGGGGGGAGAATGAAAAATAAAATGCAAATGATAGGGTCCGACAATAGAGAGCGATGGATTCATTATGTTTAATATTGACATATCAGATCTCTCTTATAAGGTGCTAGAGTATATAGAATTATTGATACTGTCAGTATATTTGACAAGCCGTAATACGAAATGATTGATGTCTGATTTATTCTGGTTACGACTTGGCGAGCACCTGTTTGAGATCTGAAAGAAACGACAGAATTTATTCGTCATATTTGAACGGAATTCGACAGGGCCAACTTGTTTGTTTGCCTATTTATGTGGCTTTATGCATTAATTAAAAAATATTCCGTGGTATGATTGATTGCTGAATGAGATATCAACACAAAATTACTTTACGAGAATGAAAATCTTATTTACATAATCGGAAATAATAAATCGAATTTATCACGAATTTGACTAACGGATGTTCTTACCTCCACATCTATAAATCCCTAAACACATTGTGGGTTTATAATGATGTAGACACTGTTTTATGGATGTAAATATCCTATTTCGCCTCACCCTGAACTCTATCAAAATCATTAAAATTGTCCAACGTTCCATGAATGGCAAAAAAAGGCTTTCGAATTCTAAGACACGATAAGTCCGGTAAATGATTGATTCCCCATTTAAACTATCCTTTCCGCTCGAAATAGAATCACTCAAAAGAAAGTACTTGTATTTAATGCGACTGGAATGCAATTGTCATTACACTGCAAAACATGTACAGTGACGGATCCAGACTGGTTTCCTAGAAATGTCTTTATTTGTATTTTCTTACTTCTCTGTTTATGACAGTGTCTAAAGCAAGTTCAATATTGAATTTCACTTAAAAAAATAGATTTTATTTCATTCAATTGCAAAGCACATTGTGGCAAATGAACAGTTTTTTTTCATTCTCATTCCTGGACCCTCCACTGCACTTTCTTTTGCCTTGGCATCTGGCGATAAAGTAAGAATGCGTTTGGACCAAAGTATGATCCTGTTATCTAGTCTAGCCTATCCAGTGTCGTGCTTAGGACAAGATTTATTTTATATAATCTAATGCTTTTTGTGTCGTAAAACACCCACCTCAGCCAATGAATGAAATTCCAAATTAGCACTCGTAAATAGAAATAAGCCAAGTTAAGCTGCGTGTAAATAAACTCCGGGGTCTGCGACTTAGTGATAATGAACTTCGTCAGACCTTCAGCGAGAACCAAGACTTTCGCAAAACCTTTTCATGTCTTGATAATTTTGTTTTATATTTTACCAGATTTGGTTTGATTTGTATAATATTCAAGACAAATATAATGGCCATGATCGAAGCTAATGACCACAGATTCGCTTATTGCTTTCTTTTACCATGTACCAAATCTTGCATGATACTGTTTTTGAAGTATCCTTGTTACTCAGATAAGGGAAGTTGCATGATAATTATTTAACGGACTGCTGCATAAAAGAACGTTTCAATCATTATTATACAGAGAAAATGCACTTAATGAATTTAAAATTCAAAAGGCGCACTAGAAGTACAACTAACTTCGTAATATGACAAAAAGTCATTTTTAAAGTGCATCGACTTGCGAACAATAAAGTACACCCTATTCTTATGTTATCTATTCCAAAAGTGCACTTACCTCTTTTGAAAAAAAAATCTAATTTTACTAACAACTTTCACATCAGTAGTTTATGTAAATTTTTCCTTTTGCAAATAACACGTATCTTTGATATATTCCAAAATGCAATATACATTTCCCACTCCTGGCCTGTACGGAAAATAAATATATTGACACCTTAACCATTTAGTTAAAACCCATCGCACTTAGGACACCTCATTTTCGTGTATTTGACACAAAAGCACAACCTTTCATCTCTACAGATCGAAGGCAAGAGTGTATGACAGAGATGATGTGAAATTGGCTCGAGGTTTGATTGACACCTGAATATTTAGTTGCATGCATGGATGGAAAGGGCTTTCATACGATATGGCGTTTACAGATCGCTTCGAATCAAACACCAATGGCGCGCTACTTTCACTATTAATAAATCAGTAAGTTTTATTTCTAATACCAATGAATGGCATTTCATAGATGCTTGTACACAGTTGACTTGATTAGAGTTAATGCCTACTGTGCATCAGTACTGACGGTGACACCACAATCACCCGTTACACGGACCCCCGGGGAGCTTTATCCTGAGCCAATTGCTTGTATTTCTATGTACCCTTTATGTACACCTTCTCATAAAGCGGCTATTGCAAAAATGAAATGGGATTTTGAGATATACAGAGATATTCATTTAATTAAGCTATAACATTGTAAGGGATTTGAGACAAAATTTTAAAAAAGAAACCGGGCATGGGATGGCCCCAGCTGGTCCTCATAATTCTACAATGAAAAGAGATTTGACAGGGAAGAAGTTTAGGGACTTATGATTTAATAAGTAATATGAAATAAGGTACATTGTATTATATATTCCTAGTCACCTTTAATTGCAATTTGAAACTGCATCTGCAATCAAATAAAATCTTTCAGGTTGTTTGCATTCATTGCCATTCAATAAATTCGGTGAAAAACATAGAAATGCATGGCTTTATCTTTCTTATTTGATGCAAAACAAAGGAGAAAATATTGTGTTTTCTTCTTTTTAATTCAGAAAAGGAAAGACCTTATATTAGTTATATTGGATTTGTCTTTTGAAACTGATATTTTCTGTCAGACATTGCAATCAGTACAATCAATAAATGAAAGGCAAACCCAAAATCACAATCCAAAATCACAATCAAAAGGCTTATAAATTCTTGAAAAAAAAACCCCAGAACTTTCTCACGAGAAAAGAACAATAGGACAAACAGACGGAGACAATAACACAACACCATAGAAACACGAAGGACACCATCTCCAGAGTCCAATTGCAAGAACGGAATTGTAGATGGCGCAAAATGCACGCGCTGTAATGATAAGTTATGTTTGACATATTAATTCAAATATCACATGAATCATGTGATTTCAAAAAGATTATGATTTGCTATACAACCCATGTTACCATACATATAATGTACATGCTTTTATTATACGACATGAAAAGGAAAGTAATGTATGGAATGTACATCCTTTTACTGAATATTCTTCAAACTATCCACAGAAAAGTAGCTGACATGCCTATGAGCATATGGCACCAAAAAGATGTACTTTGTAGCTTTTTTTTAAATAAAAGGAATTGAACTCCGTCATTTGGAAGATTTTTGTGTGTGTAAATAACAATAATCAATGAATGTCAACAGTTGGTCTTTTTCAACGGGAAACACAATTACAAAAATAAATTCAGAATACAGATACCCATGTCTGCTGAATTGTAAGAGGCACTATGCTGCTACAGCTTGATATTTTCAATATAGACATAAATATAACTTATATGGTAATGAGTTTGATATTCATGTGTTTCCACTTTAAAAAGACAAAGATGTCCACATTGTGAATAATGACACTTAAAAACTTTTCTCATGTCTTCAATGCTTCATGTTGTATTGACAATATTTATTTGATGTACACCCTCACATCATACATTACATCGTACCTTTCCTAAGTCGTTCATGTCACTGTTGAATCTTGTTAGTTTGTTTTGGTTTCGCAGTAGATATTATTGGAATAATTTTCTGTTCTTGTAATCTTGGTCTTTGTGAACTTTTGTTATGTTATTAAATAACATCAACTCCACAGTATTAAACTTCATTTCTTTTCGATCGTTCATGTCACTGTTGAATCTTGTTAGTTTGTTTTGGTTTCGCAGTAGATATTATTGGAATAATTTTCTGTTCTTGTAATCTTGGTCTTTGTGAACTTTTGTTATGTTATTAAATAACATCAACTCCACAGTATTAAACTTCATTTCTTTTCGATCAGACCCCCCCCCCCCCCCCCAAAAAAAAACAGAAATCAAAACAAACAAACAAAACATTACATTTATACATCTATTCTGGTTTTCACTTTAATTTCACATATCCTGTTATTCATATTTATTCTCAGAAATATGCAACGAACAAAAAGGAATCCCTATATGTAAAGGATGTAAGTTAAATACCATCGAGTGTCTATTTACCGATTAAAAACTTGCAAAATTTAAGATTTCGTAACACCGATTTTCTGAAGCACACCTATTTTGAAATTAACGTCATCCATACGTACTTAGTTTGTGTCATTGTTAAGTACCTGTTTATTTTATTTTATTTAGTTGCAAACAACAACATGTAATCCAAAAAAAAAAGGACCAAGTATTTTTAAAGATTTAATTACAAATTCCATTGAGTCATTCGCTGCACATTCTTAAATAATGACGATTCAAAATGTCCATTGTATGATAATTCGCTGTGAATGTACATCTCTAGAAAGAATAATAGTCTTTTTTAATAGCATAAATATTGATATAAGCATGCACAATTTGAAAAAAAAACCTTCTGATTACCAAATAGCAGAGCTGAGAGTTTACCTGTCACCTTACAGGTAGAAATTCTCTTCCTATTTATTCATAGCCTTCTATTTTTATTGCCGTTCAAAATTGATGACCATGTTTACCTTCCCTTATGATTTTTATTTTACCCATTGACACTAATTTGTATTTGGTTTGGAATCGTTCCGACATAAAACCTAAACAAGCAGGATCGGGACCACGACAAAGAACATGTCAAAACCTCTGATATTTACTGCACATCGACGCAGTTTCTCATCAATTATAGAATATGAAGTATTATGTATTGATTTAGACTCTAACATTAAATTTTATTCATAAAATTTTTGTGTGGCAACATCAAAGCCAAAATGGGTTGTTTCTATAAGTCCTATGACACCACATCATCCGATTTGGTTTTATATGGTGCGTATTAAAGGATGACAGTTCTGGTTCATTTATGAAAACGGTCCCCATGAAGGTTTGTGAGATCATAAGTCATTACAGTGTGTTATCTTTGAAAAGAATGCTTTGAAAAGCCGTTTGTCTTTAATGTTTTTTTCATTTTCACTTGTTATAGTTTTGTCCAAGCAACACGATTGCACTATCTTTTTCATACCGTATGACCAAAAAATTTTCGGCGCCTTTCACTGGCTGATAATTAATGGATTATATATAAAAGAAATCTTTGAAAATCAATGAAGAGGTCATTTCCTATTCAAACCTCAACAAACATCAGGGACAACGTGGTACATAACACCCACACAAAACAGACCAACAAACTATGGATATAGGACCAAAGAACCTTAACAAACATCAGGGACAACGAGGCACATAGCAACCACACAAAACAGACCAACAAACTATAGATATATGACCAAAAAACCTTTACAAACATCAGGGACAACGGAGTACATAACACCCACACAAAACAGACCAACAAACTATGGATATAGGACCAAAGAACCTTAACAAACATCAGGGACAAGGGGGTACATAACACCCACACAAAACGGACCAACAAACTATGGATATAGGACAAAAAAACCTTTACAAACATCAGGGACAACGGAGTACATAACACCCACACAAAACAGACCAACAAACTATGGATATAGGACCAAAGAACCTTAACAAACATCAGGGACAACGGAGTACATAACACCCACACAAAACAGACCAACAAACCATGGATATAGGACCAAAGAACCTTAACAAACATCAGGGACAACGGAGTACATAACACCCACACAAAACAGACCAACAAACCATGGATATAGGACCAACGAACCTTAACAAACATCAGGGACAACGGGGTACATAACACCTACACAAAACAGAACAACAAACTATGGATATATGACCAAAGAACCTTAACAAACATCAGGGACAACGAGGCACATAGCACCCACACAAAACAGACAAACTATAGATATATGACCAAAAAAACCTTTACAAACATCAGGGACAACGGAGTACATAACACCCACACAAAACAGACCAACAAACTATGGATATAGGACCAAAGAACCTTAACAAACATCAGGGACAAGGGGGTACATAACACCCACACAAAACGGACCAACAAACTATGGATATAGGACAAAAAAACCTTTACAAACATCAGGGACAACGGAGTACATAACACCCACACAAAACAGACCAACAAACTATGGATATAGGACCAAAGAACCTTAACAAACATCAGGGACAACGGAGTACATAACACCCACACAAAACAGACCAACAAACCATGGATATAGGACCAACGAACCTCAACAAACATCAGGGACAACAGGGTAGATAACACCCACACAAAACAGACCAACAAACTATAGATATATGACCAAAAAACCTTAACAAAGATCAGGGACAACGAGGTACATAACACCCCCACAAAAACTGAGCAAAAAACTATCGGATGACATAGGTACATTGTAGACAGAAAAAAGCAACGGTAGAGTGATTTTGGTAATATTGGTCCCCATTTCTATACTGTTTTGGAAAAATGACTATCAAAAATATGTCAAATTGTAATGTCCGTAAGTTGTATAATTGCTTTCCAATGACAAATAAACTGTCATATACTGTTTATCTTTCTTTTTATTTAAGGATTCTGCCGTTTTTGAGAAATTACAAACATCATGAATATTCATCAGCCTCTTTCCGAAAGTTCCCCCTATTCTGTGAACCCACTCTGTCAACTATTTTAATATTCATCCAAAAACGATACAGGATTTTATTTTACAAATATATTCGGTCGCTACGGGGATATAATAAAAGCATATCAGATCCCCCTTTCCAGAATGATCAGTGACATTCTGCATTGTGATTGAATGGCTTTCATCATCATCAAGCAAGGCATACTTACCTGATCTGTACATCAAAATGTACATCTAGACAATCACCGAATTTGACAGGTTTCCATGGAGCTGTTGCGACGGGTGTTGCATGCAATCAGGAGACGCTGACTCTCCCCGGGCACCTAGTCTCACTAATGTTGTTCATTCCGGGGTTCGCAACAGTTCCGATGGGAATTCTCTCGATTTGGCATTGCCTTCTCGACTTTGAGACTGAATAACTGTTAGGTACTTCTTGTTTATTGCAGAAGTGAATACTATGTACGTGTATAAAATAATTAAGGATACAAATTTTGAAACGTATTGTGGAACAAAATCTAACGAGGTAAATTTTTAGAAAGAGAGTTCGAAAGTTATTTCAAAGATGACCTTGAATTCTTTTTCGCTGACTCCAAGTGCGTGTCTCGCCTTGTCCATTAACGAAGGAGATTTACGACCTCTCGTCACTCACAGTTGACGCGTAGTCGTTTTGTCTTATGATTCGGTAAACGTCTTATTAGCGGTACAAACAATAACCATTATTATATTTTATTAATATGTTCTTCAGCTGTATATTTTATGTTAACCGAATAATCAAAATACAATAAATCTAGAAACTCCTTGAATTGTTTTCCTTTCTAATCTAGAATTTGAAATTGATACGTTACGAGAAACTTTCAATCAACATAGATTTTAAGGTGGTTTTAAACCTTCATTTATATCATTGTTTATGGCCATTCTACGTTTGATAACTACGAAGGGATATGTCATGTTATATATCTAAATGCCCGTTACGTGAAAATATATAAAAATCAAGAACAAATTGAACATTCGTCTCCAAAGTTGGGGAATTCTCATGAAATTTTGCAATGGCAAACCCAGATGTCAACCTTCAATAAGACCAAACTGATTAACCGAACAAATGATGACATTCCAGCCAAAGACCAAATAATGACTTACTTCAACATCAGAATTATAATTTTATCATTCCTGCCTATGGTGTATTCATATCGCATCTGATACGCTATTCCATAGCAAGCTCAAAGAACAACGATTTCGTCCTGAGGATATAACTTTGCCACTTTGGGAATTTTTGGACCATATGATGACAATTATAATCATAAAAGTGTTTTCGTCTGTAACGTTGAAAGACAATTTAGATTAAAACGACCTTTTTTGCACAGCCAAAAAGTTATTAGCAAGCAATCGGGAGATGCTTACTCTCTCAGAACACCTGATCTGATCTCGATTAAGTGATTCACCTTTGCTCTTTCGTAAAATGTTTTGGCTGTTTTATTTTGTATTGTAAATTTGTTTTTCCTGGTTATGTATGCCATTGATTGTACATAATATTTATTTCTAATTTAGGATTGGTGTTCGACGTTCACTTATTCGCATGAGAAAGACATACTTAACCAATTCTACAGAATGACATATTATACCACCACTCGGAAAGACCAAAGAATGTTTACAATTATAATACAAAAAACAAAAAACAAAATAAAGGGAAAGAACAGACAAAAGATAAACCAGTTTGGACGAGGGATAAACCTATTATTTATTTTTGAATGATGTGGAAGATGTCTCCATTAAGATAACCTTGTACTGACCACAGCGGAACACACCCACAGAATACAACAACCATAAGACGAAACAACTTCATCAAACATCATAGGGACACGATGCAACAAGAGCAACATTAATTTGACTGACAATTAATTTGAAATGGATAAACCAAAACATGAAGCATGAGTGAAAACATATAAATCTAGGGAGACCGATATGTAACCGATACCGACCCTGTGTTGTTATTATGTAAAAAACTTAAACGAAGCATTTATACATGACTTGTCTGAACACTGTGCACTCTATTTGTTTGGATACCATCTTTACTATTTTTAAAGTTTTCTTTATTGAATTCTACTCCAGACACATTTCCTGTTAATCTCTATTGCAACTTCTGATTTCGGATTCTACTAATCCTTTTTTTGCTAGCTTCTCCTGATGATAATTATTCAATGAAGAGGTAAGAATTAAAAACCCTGCCAATATACTTTAAACTCTAGACAATTGAATCAATGTAACGTTCTTTAAACTGAACGTTTATATGGTGTAGGTTGTACTTTCCATTTGCTAAGATTTTATGTTGAAACGTGAATTAGAGTAATGAACCACGTCGTAGACTGCAAGATAAAGAGATTTTTTATAGTTAATAAAGGTATAAGTTGTAATTTTATGTATGTTTTGATACGTTGTTTACAATTTTTCTACTACAGTACACTGTAATTTCAAATGAAATGAAGACATCGAAGGATTTTTAGTCTTCTTTAAATTCTAACGATAGAAAAACATATTTAACTACAGAAAAACAACAACAAAACAGGCACAAAATATCATATCTGACATTAGACACTATGAATACAATCCCACAAAAAGTACACTTGAAAGAAACAAGGCACTGACCCCTATAAGGGGTCCTAAAACTACCATACTCAGAAAGGACCAAGGTACAAAACCAGAAAGGATACAATGAAATATAAATAATATTGGCGAGAATATTAATCCAAGTATACAGAGGTCTCCACTAAGGAAGCCAGTTCGTGCCATGTTAAATTTTTTACTATCTCGTAGTTACGAGAAACAAATCTCGTAATAACGAGAGAAAACCTCCTAGTTACGAGAAAAAATTCTCGTAGTTACGAGAAACAAATCTCGTAGTTACGAGAAACAAATCTCGTAGTTACGAGAAAAAAATCTTGTAGTTACGAGAAACAAATCTCGTAGTTACGAGAGAAACAAATCTCGTAGTTACGAGAAAAAAAAATATCGTTGTTCCGAGAAAAAATTCTCGTAGTTACGAGAAAAAATAGCAATCCAAGGAATGCTTGTGTCGCCTGCGAAGCGGTTTGATAATTATTCTAGAAAGTGGATCAAATATTGGTATCAGTAGAAAAGTCTTGTCAAATAAATTCATTTGAAATATCAGACCTCTTAATTACAAATTAAAAGTTATTGTAATTCTCAAATTTTCAGAACAGAGTGTCAATCATCTAGGTCAAGGTCACTACGTAAAAATTGGTAACAAAAAGGTCTCATCATAAGAAATATTAAAGACCTATCACCTACCAATTAAAAGATATATACAACCTGAGAAGGTCAAATAGCTAGGTCAAGGTCAAAAGGTACAAAATTATAGTATGTATAGAATGGCATTGTTACAAGGAAAATACATGTGAAATATCAAAGCCCTATTACCTACCAATCAAAAGATATAGCCAATATTACTGTTCTTGAAGAGTAGATCAAATATCTAGATGAAGGTCAAAAGGTCAAATATTATGGTCTGTGTAGAAAGGTCTTGTCACAAGGAATACACATGTGAAATACCAAAGCCCTTTCACTTACCAATCAAAAGATATATCCATTCTTAATTTTTTTGAAAAGCAGGTCAAAAATAAAGGTCAAGGTCAATAGGTCAAAAATTATGGTATGTGTAGGAAGGTCTTGTCACAAGGAATACACATGTGAAATATCAAAGCCCTATCACTTACCAATCAAAAGATATAGTGAATCTTATCTTTTTTCAAAAGTAGGTCAAATATCGAGGTCAAGGTCACAAGGTCAAAAATTATGGTATTTGTTGAAAGGTCTTGCCACAAGGATTGCACACGTGAAATATTAAAGTCCTAACACTTACAAATCAAAAGATATATCCATTTGAAATTTTTTTGAAAAGTAGGTCAAATATGTAGGTCAAGGTCACTAGGTCAAATATTATGGTATGTGTAGGAAGGTCTTGTCACAAGGAATACCTATGTGAAATACCAAAGCCCTTTCACTTACCAATCAAAAGATATATCCATTCTTAATTTTTTTGAAAAGTAGGTCAAAAATAAAGGTCAAGGTCAATAGGTCAAAAATTATGGTATGTGTAGGAAGGTCTTGTCACAAGGAATACACATGTGAAATATCAAAGCCCTATCACTTACCAATCAAAAGATATAGTGAATCTTATCTTTTTTTCAAAAGTAGGTCAAATATCGAGGTCAAGGTCACAAGGTCAAATATTATGGTCTGTGTTGAAAGGTCTTGCCACAAGGATTGCACATGTGAAATATTAAAGTCCTAACACTTACAAATCAAAAGATATATCCATTTGTAATTTTTTTGAAAAGTAGGTCAAATATGTAGGTCAAGGTCACTAGGTCAAAAATTATGGTATGTGTAGGAAGGTCTTGTCACAAGGAATACACATGTGAAATATCAAAGCCCTATCACTTACCAATCAAAAGTTATGGGCTGTGACACCCAAAGTGTGACAGACAGACAGACGGACTGACGGACGGACGGACGGACGGACGGACAGACGGACAACGGACAAAGTGATCCCTAAGTGTCGCTATGCTTCGCAGGCGACACAAAAATCATTCAAACTGAATAGCATGATAATTGGCAAAAAAGGCCTTCCTAGAATGAAATTCTTATATTTACTACATTTTGAATAAAAAAAAGTATGAAAAAACAAGGATTTTGCCCAAAAAACCTTCAACAGAATTCGCAAATTTCAAATGTGATGACTTAAAACATTTATTGACTACTTTTGATATGAATTCATGTCCAAAGTATGTAAAGACTCCAAAAAATTCAATGAAATTAAGCATTTCCAATTTTCAGCAGTTTTTGATAAAATTTGTTATTTTTAACCCAAAATTTCCACGAAATACCTGAATTGGCAAAGTGTAAACCTAAGTCATTTTAGAGTAGGACTTTGATACTTTCAGAAAATACTTTCAAATTCCACAAACTTTCGGGTATCTTGGAAATATCGGATATATACAGGGATAACATATTTCCATAAGAATAACAAATGTTTAAAAATAAAATACCCATTTTTGCCCCAAAACCCAAAGATAAATGCAAATATTAAACTTAACTTTCAAATTATGTTAGTCTACCTTACTTTACACATATTTAAACTTCAGATGTGAATTTGTCCAAAAGATGGTGAAATTATTGAGTTTTTTTTTCATTTTTCAGGGATTTTTAAAAAAAACAAATAGCTATTACCCCAAAACTCTTAATTCTTTCTCGTTACTACGAGATTTGTTTCTCGTTATTACGAAAACATTTTCTCGTAACTACGAAAAATCTTCTCGTAACTGCGAGATTTGTTTCTCGTAACTACGAGGTTTGTTTTTCGTAACTACGAGATTTGTTTCTCGTAACTACGAGATTTGTTTCTCGTAACTACGAAATAGTAAAAAAATATAACATGGCACGAGCTGGCTTCCGCACTCCATAGACATATACAGTTGTTGTATAAACATAATCCATTCTCTTCATGAAGTTACAATCAAGATAAAAAAAACCATACTAGCAGTGTAAGGGTGCAATGTATTCAATTTATTAATACCGAATAGTTCCAACAATATAGCTTCTTGAAGAAATTTTGAAACCAATTTTTATGCACCAGACACGTGTTTCGGATCTTAAATCCTCATTAGTGATGCTTCCAGCCAAAGTGATTTTCATAAGCCGCCTAAATTCATTTTATTATCGCCCTCTGGTTTTATTTTTGAATTTACATTTGTGCATTTACTTTACATCGGGTACTTTACAGAGTGTACATATGTTTAGATATTCCATAACTAGTATTCACAAAATAAACATCAGTTATTCAGTCTCAAACTCGAGAAGGCAAGGCAAAATCATTAGATTTTCGTAGGAACGGTTGCGAACCCCAGAATGAATAATATTCCGAAGTGAGACCAGATGCCCTGGGAGAGTCAGCGCCTCCTGATTGCATGCAAAACCCGTCGCAACAGCTCCATGGAAACTTGTCAAATTCGGTTATTGTCTCGATGTACATCTGGTAAGTATTTCTTGTTGATGACGACAGCCACTCAATCACAATCCAGAATGTCATTGATCATTCTGGAAAGGGGGGTCTGATATGCTTTCATTATATTTCCGGAGCAACCGAAGAACTTCCTCAAAGATGGTTTCAGCCGTTGTGCAATATAACCTTGAATAAGAAGCTTACTTGAAAGCCGTCTGGCTCTAACGATGAAATCTTCATATTTGGAACATGTCCTGGCGTACCGTATGGGCTGGGAAACAAAAAACAAAATAAGCAGGAGAAGACGGAATGTTGCTACTCATGAAAGAAACGTTTTGTGGAAGCTGACATCATCACGCTTGTCATACAGTGCGATGTTCAAATGGCCGTTTGCGTCGAAAGATAGAAGTATATCCAAGTACGAAGCGGGTATGTCGCTCCCGGTTGTTTCCTTGATTTCTAGTTCATGAGGATAGATTTCATGTAGATGTTAAAGTTCGGACTATTGATGTACAACACGTCATCTATGTATCTGAAGGTAAAATTGAACTGAGATGCGAGGTGTTTTTGCCCATTCGAGAGTAAGGTCTGGATGATGTCAGCTTCGTATGAACATAAAAATTAGTCCGCAAGCAGCGGAGCGCAATAAGTATCCATGGGGATGCCAACCATTTGCTGGAATACAGTTCCTCCAAACACCACAAAGATGTTGTCAATCAAAAACTCAAGCATCCGGATGATATCATCTGCGGTATACTTTTTGTTTGAATCAGAGTGTTCCTTCGCGAAATAAGTATCCTCTCGCCCTATGACAAGGTATTTGTATCTCCTGTTCCCATTTTTTGAAAGAAAGGTTTTGCGAATAATATTGGACAGTCTGGTTTTGAGCTTTTGATGTGGAATGGTAGCGTAGAGCGTGAAGAAGTCTAAATATTTTATGGTGGTAATATGATTTAAATTGGTGGTTTTTAAATTATTCCAAAAGTTCCTTATAATTCTCTAGGACCCACATCTGATTGATTCCAACAAAAGAAACGCAATGTGCTGCAACCGACTCCTATTGGAGATCTCATAATTTCTTGTAATGTTTTTGTATATCCGAAATGAAATACTCCGGGACTACGAAGGAGCTTGTCCATACCAATCAGTTTTCTAGTAGGTTCTAAAATTTTATATACGATTCATCAGGAGGAGAAGTTGAAGAAAACTGTTCATATTTGACATGCACATTTCTCAGGAAATAGTCTTTTTAAGACCCTATTACATTTCTCTTCAAATTAAAAATTACTCTTGAGTGAATCAGGGAATTAATGTCAAATACAAAAAACAAACTCTTAAGTTCAAAAAGCATAATAAATAGTCATACAAAATAAAGAATAATAACTTTTAAGAATGCGCTTGTATGAGGCTTAAGATGGGTCAAGTACTATGCAGAGAATGTCCAAACTCATTTAAAAAATGCTTGCAATAATGGCAACTATTGTTATTTATCATAATTTTGATTGACAGGGAAATTCTAATTCTAGAAATGAGGAAGACGGAACCAAAGATTAAACTATCAGATCGTTATCATCCACGTAGTCTTGCAGGAATGGTTTTGCAGGATTTTTTTTTTTTTTGAATTTTAGTTGGAACTAGTTGTGCTCCACTTTTTTTCTGATATTTTTCTATATTTATATGAAGCCGAGTTTGTTAAGTATTCATTCCTCAAGAAAAAAAAAAACACTTGGCACTTCAATTCAATTTCATATACAGATACAAAGAATACATGCAACCAATTTTAAGATAGTCCAAATTTTGCAGATTTCCTTAGCCCTACTAATTTCCATCTGAACAAGATGAGACCACTGAAAGCATTAATTCCCTTTCATACTTATATCTGATATTATCATTTGGCGACAATGGTCACCGAAATACTTCAATATACCGGTATGTCAAACGGAACGACTACAACTTCTAAATTACAAATTTCGAATTTCTCATGAGAAACATGACGTTTCCCGCCTTTGGTACTAGTATATTCATATCGTAGTTTATACGCTATTCCAGAGCAAGCTCAAAGTACAGCGATTTCGTTCCTTGAACAATACAACTTGCCGAATGACCTCTCAAGAAGTGGTTTGTTGTGAATGAATTGTTACATCGGAATTTTTTGGACGATACAATGAAAATATTAAATACTGCCATCTCTCTGTCACAGTGGTGAAAAATATTTAAGGTTAGAACAATCCAAATTACAGTATTTGATACATTAACTTTACCTGAATGACGGTTTTTCTACTCAGCAGGAGAAGTTTGCTCTCCCCGGGAACCTAGGTGAACACCTCATCGACCTTGCTTTATTTCATTTTACATTTTCCTGGTATTATATGCCCATTGATTTTTAAAAGTTTGTAATTCTCACTTGACATTGACGGGGATCTTAATATGATAAAAGCATTATCATAAAAACATACGATAACCCTCTTTCCAGAATGACATTCTGTATTGCGATTGAATTGCTGTCAACATTACCTAACAAGACATCTTTACATGATATATGTACTTCAATATGTACAACGATACAATCACCGAATTTGACAAGTTTTCATGGATCTTTTGCGACGGATGTTGCATGTAGACACTGACTCTCCCCGGGCACCTGGTCTCACTTCGGAACATTGTTTATTCCGGGGTTCCCAACTGTTCCAACAGAAGTTCTAGTGATTTTGCCCTTCCTTGTCGACTTTGATACTGAATAACTTTCGGGTACTTCTTCGATGTGTAATTCGCTAACACTTTGTAATAATGTGAAAGTTTTCAATTTGTTTAAAATCAATTTTAATGCACCAGACATGTGCCTCGGGTAGTTAATCTTCAGTAATTTCAGACACAGCCAAAATTCATTTCAGTAGCACCCTTTAGTTATATTTCTTAAATTATGTTTCATAATATGACAATGTCGAGACTATGGTAAACAACAAATATACTTCGAGGCTTCTTGGTAAAAAAAAAACCCAAATTGCTAGAATTGTGCAAATGTAATCCGGATTATAACTTTGCTGTTTACCAAGGTAGCAAATTTTCCATTAATCTGCACCGGTTCCCCATTGGCCTCGTAGGTCATGTAGTCGTTTATGTTTAGGTGTCATCGGTGTTTTTGCATCTGGTTTTGATATTGTCCTCTTCTTCGTCTGTGACTGTGTTGTCCCTTCTATTTATATTCATATCTTGCTCATTCCCTTGGGTGTTGTATTCCGTCTTGTCCGAGTGTTCGAAACCATGACCTCTTTTATCCTTAAATATTCAAGGACAAGGACATATCACAAGGAGCTATATAAGAACGCTTTATTTTGTCACATTCTGGACATCATGGAGCTGTTGCGACGGGTGTTGCATGCAATCAGGAGACACTGACTCTCCCCGAGCACCTGGTCTCACTTCGGAATGTTATTCATTCCGGGGTTCGCAACCGCTCCTATGGAAATTCTCACGATTTGGCCTTGCCTTCTCGATAACTGTTAGGTACTTCTTTGATGTTTATTCTCGATCAGAAAAGAATTTTAAACATTAGCAGAATTTCCATCTACTCTTGGAATATTGTTGTTGGGGTCTGTTGGGATAAATTTATTTGTTTGAATAATTTATAGTTCTCACATTGTGTATTCGGTTTTCGGTTAAGATTATCTGATTTTTTTTTAATGTTTATTATTTTTATTGAAGTCTATCATTTAATTAAACCACAGATGCCTTATGCTTCGAAGACTGCTTACCTTTTAAAAAAATTCTAAACATTACCTATTTGGACATTATGCTGTCCTACGACACTGACGGTCACATGAACACCTCACTCTATTACAAACGTGACGACTTCAGTTTCAGCATCACAAACCTTCTTTTTCTAAGTAGCAACATCCCTTCATCGCCAGCTAATGGCGCGTTGATACGTTATGTCAGAGCATGTACCAAATATACAGATTTCGTTCTACGCGTGTTTCAGATAAGCTTTTCAGTCAGGGTTACGTTTGTGGTCGACTAACACATCGTCACTGAGGAAGTTCTACGGTCGATACGGGGACTAGTCATACACTATGATGTCCCATTGTCCAAAATATTGGGCGATATTCTGTCTTAGACCATTTGAACCATCCAACCATAGAATATACTTGTATCCTCCCAAATAGAAGTAAGCGGATGTGATATTTCGGTCGAATTGAAGCGAGGGGTGTTACATGCAAGCAAGAGATGCTGACTATTCCTAGCTAGGCACCTGGTCTCACACACATATCGGGACTTCGCTTCTTATTATTGTTTGCTTTGGTTCCTGTTTTATCCTGATTTTGTATGCTTTCGGTTTATGATTTTCTGAATTATCGATTTTGTACTTTGTATTTGTCATTGTATGTATTTCATAGTTGATCAAATATCCTTTGAAAAGATGCAGAGAAAATCTATGTTTAATTAATTTTTCTATATTCATTATGAGAGTAAGTGAAACTACAGACTATACTCAACGAAGATACTTTCAGCCAAAAAAGAGAGTAATGGTGGCAATCTCTATGATAAAAGTATTTTATGTAATTTTTTGGTGACAAGATCTAAACGGAAACGTATCACAGAGCTGGTTTATGTAGATGAACAAATCATACCCACTATTCCTGGGTCTGACTAATGATTCAAAGTACATCTTATTTGCACAATGTCTCATAAAAGTGAGATTAAATAGGTAGCCGTTGTTAGTCATCCTCTCTTAATACCATCTTAGTTGTAATTTCTGATTGAAATTGGTCATGATTCTATAGTCTTATTGCTTTCCAGGAAACAATTGATTAAAGGTAAATCTATTTTATTTTTACATTCGAGGATGTGTTGTTTGTGTGATTCAGAGCGATGGATTCCATGGGTATAGGTCAATTAAATTGTGGATGAATCACAATAAGGACGTAGTTTTTATAAAGTTTTGTTCTGATGATTTTTTTTTAAATTGTAGACTCACAATACAGTACAACTTTTAAAAATTCAAAGGAAAATTATTTTCTTTAGATTTTCATATCCACAAATGAAATTTTCATTCATACATAGATTTTATTGCATATAAATGCAGGTCTAATGGCACAAAATTAAGTTAATATCGATTCTGATTGTGTATTAAATAAGGAACTGGGGAATGATGAGAGGAATTACTTAATTTATTACCTCCTTTGATCAAATTATTACATGCAATCAAACAGTCTGGATTTTTGAAGTCACATATCTGAAATATGCTTTATTACGTTAAATACTAGCATGTCGACAAGTGTTTTATATTTTACACTGACATCAGAGACTGCATAATGGTTCAGGATTCGTAATTGTCTGACTGCTAGTGCCATATTAACAGTTCAAAGACAAAATGCGTTCTTTGGTCGGGCGATATGCCTTGTTAACATTGTCCACAAAGGATATTTCTTGTAACACATCAGTGGTCCACAGTCTCTTTGGTGCATAGCGTATGAATTTCCTTTGGGAATTCTACTGAATCTTTGTTTACGACCATTTTGTTTTTGATTAGATACCTTAGTACTGTGACTTGGTGCTACGCCATAAAACACAAGATTCCTTAATTTTCAATACCCTTATCGTTAAGCCATGAAAGAGCAATCAGGTTCATTGGGTTAAAAACTTCCTTCTAATTTACCAGAAATTTGTAAACAATTCATTTATCTTGCGTAAACAAGGCAATTAATATATTGAAAATGGCCATTAGAAATTCAACTTTGATAATTATGATTTTTTTACGAAATCAAGCTTTTTGATATATATTTGATCATTTTTTCACTTCTTAAAAATAATGATGACGTCATTCACATGTGCGTCAAAAAATTCTTGCCAAAATAATCAAGTCTCCTCGTTATATAGCGTGGGTGTACAAGAATGATGAAATCTTAATTGAATCATAGGTACAGAAAGTATATGCATTGACTAAAACGATGTTACCGTGAGATGCGAAAGCTCTTAAAATGCATTTTGATACATGACGTTCTTTGCAGTTTCAGCAGTGTTGACTTTGACGGGGGTTTTTTTTTTTTTTTTGGAGAAAAATGAAGACTTGTACATTTTCATTATTCTAACTTCATTCAAATTTTCATTATTTGAACTTTATTGAAATTTTAAATCATTTGTAAAAGATAATTGGAGTATTGTTGTTTTTCAAACAGCCCAAAAACCTCATTTCATTGAGGTGATATTATAAGTGTTGTATTTAAAGAAAGAAAATACATGTAACTGAAGATATGTTTCTAACGTTTCATCATATTAGAATTTAAAAACTAGTAACTTTTACATGTTATGATTAGATAAATATATAATGATAATCTCAACAGCACTCACAAATTGAGCATCGACGGACCCCTAGCAAGCTAGAGGTTGGACCAGGTGCCCGGGAGGAGTAAGCATCCCCTGTTGGCTAGCCGCACTGTCGATA
Source organism: Pinctada fucata (assembly GCA_028142955.1). Lineage (NCBI taxonomy): Eukaryota > Metazoa > Mollusca > Bivalvia > Pterioida > Pteriidae > Pinctada > Pinctada fucata. The sequence continues at coordinate 83,002,132 of AP027102.1, forward strand.
CTGATGCACGAAAATAAAAAGAATATATAAAATACATGCACTGCACTGTCTGAAGTCATGTCTATATAGAAAGTTCTATGGCGACCATGTCAGGGAAAATATTCAAAACACTTACTGTCAAACCCCTCGCGGGGAACATACTTCTTCCTTAGCAGGTTCTTTGACATAAAGTTTATAACGTATTTTGAATTCGCTCTTCTAATTTTTATTATCTAGATTTCCTCTATTTCGGCTTCGAATATCAACGATGAGACATTGGTCTCCCTCCTTTTATGTGTTGTCATTAATGTTTGATGTTCCTGTACGTCTGTTCCGATTGTTTTGTATAATGATCTAGTGAACATTGTTGTGTCTTTTTGCGGTTTGTAGTTTTGTCTGATGTCATTTATGTGCCACTTTCTTGTGGGTTTGTTTCGCTGGGTGAGTACAGGGTGGTCATTCTGGAGATCCTTTCCTTTTCATTTCTTGTTGAAATGAGCATATGGTGCACTGAGAAGATATATTTAGGAATTTCATTCCATTATAATTTGGAGAGACTTACGCCCCTCGGGTGCATTAGGAATTCACTTCCGCTTCTTTGCAGAATGTTTCAGTTGTTTTGTTTAAGTTTTGTATGTTCAAGGTTTTGTATACCCAATAATTGTGATTATTTGAATTCTGTATTCGGATTTTGAGTTTGACTTTCATTCTCTTATTGAATCAAGATTAATAAATGTGAAAAGCAAGAAGAAGACTTGGTATTCAAATGAGCTTTATATGATATCAACATACATAATTATCTAATAGTATTTGACTCTTATTTTGTCTCTCGATAAAATTACCTCATTTTCAGGCCGTTTATGTAAAGTATTACTATTGTTCATGGAACTGTCGTTGCCCAATGAATTTTTGATTCTACTCTTCCTTTTTGGTGATCAGACCTTGCTTACACTACTTACAGAAGCAGGGAGGTATACATTCATGACGATTTGTGTCTCATTTGTGATGTTCAATTTATAAACGACATTTAGATTCAAATTTTATAGGATGTCAAATTATTTACGAACATGAAGACGAAAAGAAATTAAAATACGCAGATTAATGTCAGATATTCACCCACATTCTTCCTTGATAAAGAAAGTAAAATGGGCAAGAAGGAGAGAAATTATGTTGATAATTAAACTCATAAAATTCAACAACTCATGCACGATAATGCCTTCCACACTAGAAGCCTTCAAGCTTTGTATCTCGATTTTGTGATTCTTTACGCACGTTTCAAAATTCCAGATTTAATTATTGAAAGCCAGTCATCTTCAGTATCTAATCCCGTATTTGATATTAGATAACCACTGAGTGTTTGTAAATGCACCCAGTAACCGTTAGGGATCTACTGATTTCATTCATAAAGCACCGGGTGACTTGTATTTTATGTTATATTTCTCACACTTACAAAAATGTTATTATATAGTACGTAAATCAAAACTCCGTCTTCATAATTTTATGACAGAATTTTTATGAATGAATGAAAATTTCATTGTTGGCGATTGCTTGGGATGTAATAACAATTTGTACGGAATTGGCCAATTGAATATTGAGTGAGTTATGTTCCTCAAAATTTAATTTTGTCATTCCTAAAAAGGGGGATGGACAGAAGTTATGATGTTGCACGGAAAGTGAAAGGAAAACAAACTGGTTTTGCTGACTTGGTGGTTATGTGTAGGTGTCAGAAGAAGAATTAAGATGTGTCAAAAATTCTACGATGATATAATACAAATGTTCTTTGATGTGTGTTACGTTGCTAATTATATTTCTAAAACATGTCTTTTGACAAGAATTTATGACGAAGGATTTTTGTGAATTCATTTAAGTAATTCATTTGAATGAATATTCAAAGCGGAAATGATGATAAAAAAGGATGAAAATTTTTAATCGAAATTACTTATTGTCATAACTTGATTTTTAAAACATTTCTTTTACAGAATTGTTGAGTACATATATCAATGTTTTTAATGCATTTGAAATCTGCAAAGAAATCTACAAAAGAAAAAAATCAGACACAATATCCATTTCTTTGTAAAAACATAGAGTAAATACATAAATACAACTAAAGTTAAGTTATTATATAAGAATGACAAATGGCGACCGAAATAAAACTACTTTCCAAAGTTTTCAGGCCTCTTTTTATGTACTTATTTTTAAAAGACGAACGTGATAACAATTTTTTTTAATCGAATGTGTTTCTTATTTCTTATGAAGTGGATGTTACATGATTTCTCATTCCAAGCGAATTTGTCAAATTTCAAGACATCAGTTAAAGTTCAAGAGATTTTCTGAAACTTAGAAATGAATATTTAAAACTTTTGAAATTTTTTAGTGTAGTTCTTCTTCCTTTAATTTGAACAGACTTTGTGATATACAAGATTGTATCAAATGCAAAATCATTTTGAACATTGACATGAATTGGAGTTTAGAACCACCTTAAAATCCTAAATGAGCAAATGGTGCACTGAAATATTATTTCAATAGAACAAATGTTTCAAAGCTGATCATTTCAACCACAAGATTGGTACATGTATCTCTGTTGATGGACTGTTAGTCCCCGATGATACCGTTCGCCTAACTCTGCCTTGTTTTAAATCGGTCGAGGAGAGAAATGTAAGTAAGCTTTAAGCTTCCTTTTTGGCCCTACTTACTTAGATTCTATAACTTGCATCATATAATAGTATGTAAAATGATCCTTGCGATATTTGATATCTGAATATGTTTAAACTGTAAAGCGCCGTCTACAATGAATTCCGAACTCGCGTTAGACTCTGGAGATTGTTCATTAGATTTTAAAAGTTGCCCTTTATGTTTCTATGAAGCCGTGTTATTGTCTGTGTCTGTTTGTCCTGTTTTCTCGTGAGAAAGTTTTGTTTTATATTTTTTCAAGAATTTGTGTTTGATTGTGTTTTTTGGAATCTAATCTCGGGTTTTGTGTTGGACTTTTATTCACTGATTCACAGTATTTCGGCCCTTGACTTGAATTTGTAAGTTCTCCGTCACTAACTGTGATAAATCTGTAAAAGTAAGTGGTATCTTCCTAAAGGAAACACCCCTTATCTGTTCTTAACTGGTGTTTGGCATAAATTCTATTTTAAAATACATCTGTTTAATAAATCGCTCTTCATAGATTTAAAAGTATTTAGATCCTCTTTTAAAAGATATATTTCAAAATTGATAATTAAAAAATCATAAGCAATGTCCATTGAAAAAAATAAATCATCTGAAAAAATAAGCATATCAAAATGACGCTACCTATACTGAATTTCGTTTTACATTGCAACTCATTTTATATGGCGTTGTCCTCATGTTTCAAAGATGCGATTTTAACCGCGCCACCCACCTACATTGCCTTCTACAATGCATTCCATACTTTACCAAATGAAAGTTACCGGATGTGACAGTTCTACCGAATTGAAGCGGCGGGTGTTACATGCAAGCAGGAGATACTTACTCTTCCTGGGCACCTGATCTCACTCTCATATCGGGAGTCCGCTTCTTTTCATGTGGTGGAGGTTTTTTTTCTTTTGCTTCAAATTGGTTTCTGTTTTATCCTGATTTTGTCTTCGGTTTCTGATTTTCTGAATTATCGATTTTGTGCTGTTTACAGGGATATAGTCATTATCCATATTTGTCATTTCACTGGACTTTGGAGATTTTCGTTTGTGTTCCAATGGATCTTTGTCATTGTCTCCGTCTGTTTGTCCAATTTTTCTTTTCGCGAGAAAGTTCTGTTTTGTATTTTTTCCCAGAATTTGTCAGCCTTTCGATTGTGACTTTTGGAATCTGATTTCGGCTTTAGTGTTTGATTTTTATTCACATGTTTTAATTCCTTTTGTCCTCGTCTGTATGTTCCCTTTTTTCTGTTGCGTGCTCCACTGTGGCTACCTTTGACAGCGAAGTTGTGCCATTTCGATTTTATTCAAACGCCACATCTTCGGACACCGAGGCTCAATTACCTTGGTTTCTGAGGATGCAAACGCCAACACTTCTCAGTTATACAGAAGGCCTTTATTGAAAAAAGAAAATACTAGTTATGTCTGTTTTCAAGAATATAGTAATTTCCAGCATTTCATTTCATCATTGAAAGCATTCATTATTACACACAATCGTGTACTGAATGACAAAGGTAATGGAAAGCACCCCCTCAGATGTCGTTGTCATTTTAAAACCAGTTGCGTTTTTGTTTCACAACCCATCGCCAAGAAAATACTTGTTTTGTTTATAAATATCTTTCTTTACGATACCAATAATGCTGTAAGTGACAATGTCTAAATGAAGGACAAGGTCGAAATAACACAACTAGAGTTTGATACTTTTACCTGGAGTATATTACGAAACAACCATGGTATTAATGAATGAATCGAATCAGTTACAGATGTGAGGTATAGTTAATGGACATATTTTCAGGTAATTGTATGCATTACGATGTGCTTTGTTTTTCATTGTTTTGTCATAGTCCTGGTTTTGGATCCCCGTTAGCTGAAACTGTTAAAATGTAAAGAAGGGTCCTAATTATATACATTTGTAAACAACAAAAAGATAAAGAACAATACAGTGAGAGCAACGAAATACACAAAAACATACACGATTATAACAAATAATAGACAATATGTGGATTGGCATCGAGTCACACGCGAACATATACACTTAGTGGATAAATTATCACATAAAACAAGACAAGACAACGTGAAACACGGACGACGGAAGAAAACAAAACTAATCTGTTACATAAATAGCAAATTGTCTACTTATCCGGATTACGTGTAGACAACTTAATAAGTATGATTTAGTTTATCAAAAAATATTTAAACGAACAGAAAAATAATGCAAAATGTCTGATAAAATTCAAATCTTTAAATTCGAGGCTCACAACATATCAATCAGCCTTCGTATTATTTGTTGTGGAAATATTTTCTAATAATATTTTGTAATGGCAGATTCCACTGGAGATTAATATGTTTGACAGGCCTTGGAATCAATAGAATTGCATATTAAAATTATAGTGTACATCTAATTTCTCCATCTAATTAATACAGGGTAATATTGTTTACAGTCGGTTTTGGTAAAAATTTTTTCTATGTTCTCATATCGGGGCCAATGTGTGAAACCAAGGATAAATTTAGATAATACGAGGAGAGAAAATAAGCTTTCAGCTTCCTTTTTGGTCCTACTTACTTAGATTCTATAACTTGCATCATATATGTTCATGAGATATTTTACATATCACAGCTCATCCGTTACGCTAGAGCGTGTGCTAATGTTTTGGATTTTCATATTAGAAATTAACATATAACCAAGAAACTGTTTCCGCTTTCATTAACTAGTAAAAACCTTCTGGAAATTTTACAAAAAATCACAGTCAGCTTCTTTTAAAGTTCGGAGCTATACAAGCAACAGAGTATATTATTCTGTGTATTTCACAGCCTGCATTTTATGGTGACATAATTAACAAAATTAGAAGGATCAAAGGCAGACAGCATAATCATCGAAAATGCGTCAGAATCTAATTCATCAATCACCTTTTATACCGTGGATATGATCCTAATGTCACCAGACGGACACTCGGCATAGTACTGGACCAATTTACAGCCTTGTACCAGGGCATTCTTAAGACTTGCACTATGACCGACTGTGACGATGGGACTCCATGACTGGCCCTGTCCAAACCTCTTTAAAAAAAAAAAGACAGGCCCCAACCACCTGTCCTCTCTGAATGTCGGTCGGCCACCTTGGATGAAAAAATGCATGAGCTCGCTACAGCCGGCAGATCACGGACTGCGCATTTCGTACGGCCCGTCTTTTTATATATATTTACATATTCATCTGTGGTGCTTGTGCCCCTGCGTTGTGCTATCTTGTTCGTATGGTCATCTTACAGTGAGGAGGTTATTTTACATAACAATTGTGCGTTCTTCGAGACATTTGGGTAACCGGAAAAGTGGGAGCGTTGTGCGCACGTAATCCGGATAACGTACCACACCATCTGCTACTAACGTGGCTGATGGCCGTCCTAAGTCGACACCGAGTCTTATTGGAGATCCCCTCCTTTCTTAAATATATTTTAACTGTACTATTTATCAACACAGCACATTTAAAGCGCCACCTACAGTGCATTCCGTTCTATCACTGTATTTTACAGATTGTTCAGAAGATTAAGTTGTCATTCATGTTTCTAGGAAGCTGTGTTATTGTCTCCGTCTGTTTGTCCTATTTTCTTTTCTTTTTAAAAATATTTTATTTCTATGTTTTTCAAGAATTTGTAAGCCTTTTAATTGTGTGTTTGTGTGTATGTGGTTTTTTTTAAAATCTGATATCGGGTTTTGTATTTGACTTTCATTCATTCATTTGTACAATTTACCACGAAACTTTTCTTTGTCCCAACCAGCTTAGTTACCCTTCATTTTTTATTATGTTTTCAATTAATATTATATAAAAAAAAAACTTGATTCACAAATTCTTATGCGAAGTAAGTCAAGGACGGAAACCCTTGAAAAGGCTATATTACAAAACATTGCAAAGCAAAATTGCATCAAGATAAAAAATGATTCATTAATCCATAAAATCCTGCATTTTATGATAATGTCTCTTAATATTGTAAGTTGTTCTTTTCCCTTGGCTAAATTGCCTTTTTATTTTCATTTTTGAACCATTTCAACATTTAACACGAAAATGTCGATTTCGCGAAATAGTGAAATAGAAGCATTAATTTAGATTCATAGGTATGATTTCTAGTCATTTTAGACGGATATTTCATTTATCATATTTGTCTAGGATTAGACACCTGTGGCAACCATCAGATATACTTAGTTTTGCAAAATCATTGATATCAAAAGTACAATACGTATAATATTTATTCATATGTATAAGATGAAAGACAAATTATGATGTTCACCAATGCAAAGTTTAAATGTTTTTTTAGTCCTCCTTCGTTTCGATAAATCGTGATTCATAGCATTTGTCAATGCAAGATTTTTGGAAGCAACATCAATCTTGAGGTTTGCGTTCTTGGATGCAGACCCCTACAAAATAAAAGGAGAGACATGAATGATACATTCTCTGTAACCACTTTAAAGACAGGTTTTGACAGTATGCATACAATACATAGGTTTTTTTAATACACAGATTACTATATTTTGCATCTCGTAAAGAAGGATTTGAAAAGTCAAGTGATCTTTTGTAGAGAAGACGACGGGCGGAGGAGATTCATGTATTGTTCGGTCAATTTGAGTTCAAGCTCTTAAATACCTAATATTGTAATAATGACAGATATACGACTACAGTGGACAGCAGTATAAGTATATAAGTAACACGAAGTAAACTTAATTAGGTAAATAAGACCACACATGATATAGTCATCGGAACAAAAGTGGGCGTTACAATATTGACGCATAGTTCTTAGACATCCGGCGACTGCAAACTTTCATTCATCTTTACAATATTTGTTTAGATCTAGCGTAGGGATTTTTTTTCTATATACCCGACCAAAAAAATGACAAACCGCTCACTCCTGCAATTTTCTTTAACATACATATAGAATCTTTGATGAACATTTTACATCCATAATCACCATTTAGTATGTGATCATTACTTCCATTGTAAATGTATATTCATTATACAAATTGGTACATACGTATATAGCACCAAGATAGTAACGAAAGGTACCAAAGAACAATGACACAAAATATTTCAAGAACCCTAGTCTCTATCCGGAGACAGAATTGAAAATAAAAACGTTAGAAAATGAATGAAACTGATACTCTATCATGTGTTCCTCCTTGATAGAATACATTCATAACTTTTCGAAAACAACGTCTTCAAAGTTAGGGTTACATGATGCTTTCTGAAACATTTTCTTGAATGAACTGTACTCTTAAAATTTCAATATTATTGCACGTCGAAGCCAGCTGAATACGACTTTCTATGGACCCAAGAAGGCCAATCTATTATGTTAGTGAACCGTATCTTACAGTGGTATTCATACGTAATCATTACACACAAACTTCCGTCTATCAAAAGATTTGATAATTTTCGTTAAACTTTATCATAGACGTTTGTACAAAATTAAAATGTTATAATTTCACCATTTCACGATCAATTAAAACGGTTAAGCGATAGAAAGCGTGTTACTGATTGGACAAAAAATGTGTTTGATATGTTTTTGAACCCAAAGTTCATTTTGTTATGAATGTGAGAAATACACCATTTCAAAGCATACCAATTTTCATGAAAAGAATATCTCAAATTTATCATGCAGTATCTTTTGAAAACTGAAATAAATTCCCATACAAGATTTACGCCAGTTTTGTTATCATTTGGCATATCAATTAGAAAGACATTAAAATGTAATTAAGAAATGAAAAAGCAAGAACTACAAGTGCAATTGTGCAATTAAATTTAGTATATAGATACAAATCTATGATGTTGAACGCGATCAAACGCTTAAATTTCATTGAGCGCAGACTTTTTATAAGAATAAACAGTACTATGTAAACCAAAGCTGTCGAGAAAATATCAGCTTTCCGGGTGATATGTCTTGGGAAAATGTTATGAATCAGAGTAACCTAAATTTGTCTCATTGGACAATGACATTATGTTACGTAACATTATCTATTTATTAACATGAGATAATATATTTACAATAATACGGAAGTGTTCCAATTGTATACCTTCAAACTAATCTATTATGCACCAGACACGAGTTTCGGATATTTATGCTTCCAGCCAAAGTTTTTTTTTTTCGTAAGCAGCCAATATTAATTTCAGTAGCGCCCTCTGGTTTTGTTTTTTGAATTTGAATTTGAGCATTTACTTTACAGAGAGTGCGCGGCTCCAAATTACAACTTCCATTTAACATTCTTTTTGTATGAACAAGAACAAATATGAACATTAAAACAAAAATACAAAATGAAAGGCAGCAAAGATCAATGCAATATTACAGATGATATGACGTGACATCATTATTTGCCTTATATGTTATCATTGACATTTATACGCGGATCTAGATATATTTCAGGTGGATCAAGCCTAATCACATCCCAATTAATGAATTTGAGAATAGAAATGGAGATAAGCATTTTGCCGAGATCATTAGACATGGTCTTTCTGTTCAATAAAATTATCGCAAATATCATACTTCGATTATCCTTTTATAAGAATGAAGAAAATTGTATAAGGAATTAAATAAATTTTAGTGTAGAAGGAATATAAATGCCATCAATTTTTTATAACATAATTGCATTTCAACAAACTATGAACAGTGATGTTTGATGGCCGAAAACAGAAGAAGTCCATATGACGTATGTTTGAAAAGCTAAATGATAATAAACCGTGACGACGAGAATCCATGACTTGCATTGTCCAAAAATTGTCTTAGAAGACTTGGTTCTGACGGTCTGTTCTGCATGTTGGTTGGATCTCTTGATTGATTGATTATGCTAAGCCTTAACTTTGCTAAAAAGCATCACCCCGAGGGCACATGTATATATAGCCAAGTTCGATCAACTTCGGTTGATTGTTTCTTCAATGCATTCGAAAATTTCTGTTATCAAATTTCATGAAATTTCTAAAACGTGGGTCCTGTAACATTATATCCCATCCATCATACAACGTCGTTCGGTACATTTTTGGACAATAAATGTCACGCTCTATATTTCATTTTTTTAGATTGAGGATCACTGACGAGGGTTAAGTACCCGAAACGTGCATGTCTGGTCCATGCTGCAAACTTATCTGCTTTTAAATCATGCTATTGGATTTGAAGACGTTTAACATTCATTTACAGAATTTTCGTATAATCTAAGGTCCTTACAGTATAATGGTTTGCGCGTCTTTAGAGTTTATCTATATCTGTGAAATCGGGTATTGACAATATGACCTCCAAATAGGACGCTTAATTATTGGTCTCTGTCGTTTCGTTAACTTCAAGTTCAACGGGATAGATTGCGTCAAGGTGATCTGCAAATTGTGGATTATTGGTTTCACTGTGATCACTACAACGTCGTTCAATTCAGGGAATCTCTTCCTAAATTTAACCTTTAGAATTTTATTTTTTTACCGTGAACTCAGCACACGTGTTCTATGTTTTCGCTCCTATCACCTCGTTTAAAAATATATCAATGGATGCTCATCTCAGTAAGGAGAATAATCAGTTTCCTCAAAATGAAATCGTGATGCTTTTTAGCAAAGTTAAGGCTTAGCATAATTAGGATCAACAACTTTTCCTTTTTTATAAAATATGTTATGCACCAGAGACTATAAGCTTTTTACCCAAAGTTGCATCGGAAAATTATATTATTCAAGTGTCATAAATAATGCCTCGTTTAAAATAAATTAGAAAGTAACGATATTTTGCCGACGTTTGCCTAATTCCTATGCTAACTTTTACGCACACGATCATAGGAAATATCGTGACATTACAAATTTCAGAAAGTGTATCATTACACTGCAGATTTCCATAAAAGAAAATTTAATATTTATGAAAAGAATTATGAGGAAAATTGATTTTCTGACGCGTTTGGCTAGTAGCTTAGAAAGAAATTTTGTGTACACATAATTTGACCTCTTACAATGCATTTTTATTAGATCACAAACATATATACATCCATAAAGTATAAGTAAAGAAAGAAAAGGTTAAAAAAATCCCGAACTACATTGTAGTGCCGAAAAGTTAAGATTCAGAATTACATTTGTATATGATGTCCTGACACTACGGGTATGTATTATTGAAACATCAGACTGATGACAGTTCAAACGCAGGGATTGTTCTAAGTGAAAACAACCTGGACTCGTGGGAATATCACCATTAAGTAAAGGTCTCCTGACAGCCAGAATCCACATTTCATTTACATGCTGTACACCTGGTACCTGAGATAATCACCCATGATTAAAAAATCATGCATGATTTTGTTTAAAAATGTTTATTTTGTTTAAAAATGTTTACAAAGTTATTACAGGGATACATATTTTTTATTTCCTATTTCATGTCTGTCTAGACCACAAGAAAAATACCTTCTGCGGTAGTTCATAATCATTTGACGATTGCTCTTTACCATTCAAAGGTAACTTCCTCTGAGTCAAGATTGTTAAAAATAAAATAATCTTAAAACTCTTCACTATGTACTTCTACGATAAAGCATTTCTAAGATACAAAACAAATTCCAAGAGTTAGTATCCAACCATTTGACAGAGCAATGGTGTAACTGAAAGTCAAACAGACCTTAAAGTCATAATTCAAAAAATCAGTATCAATTCGTAATTACAAAACCAGGAAAATACAAAATAAACAAACAAAAAATATTGTACAAAGAAGAAAAAGCGAATCCCCAAAGAAGAACTATATTTGTCGACTTTAAGAATATAGGTTTTTTAAATGTCGATTTTAAGAGATAATTAGCCCGACGTTTAAGATCTTTAATATTCTACCAAATGCATATCTCATAAAAGAAAGCAAAAACAAAACGAAGTTGAAATGTATGTCCAATCGAAATTATTTAGTGTACAATATGCCATATGTGCATTTCAACAATTAACGTATGATTAGTAATGCTCAAGGTCGAAGGAGAGGAAATACAATTAGTGAATATTCTTCACATGATCTAAAATGTTTGCCAAACAGCCAGTTAAGGACAGAGAGATCTATGTCATGAGGGAGATAATCTTAGTTTCTGAATAATCCATCAAATGTAGTATCTGAAAATTCAATAAACATTGAAGAATTACCCATAAGTTATTTAGTCTCAAATTCGAGAAGATAAGGGAAAATAATTGGAATTTCGAGAGTAGAAGCATAGCAAATAAAGGCGAGCGATATCCTCGGGGTCTAACGATCCACCGGCAGAGATAACTACCCAGCATATTGAAATATACCCAACAAAAATAGAAACGCACATCATATTATATATTATATAGTGATTTTTTTTTCAATTGATCATAATTATTTATTTAGACATTTGATTATAGTTTTCTTTGTCCAGCACTCGAATTACCAAGGATAAAACACGTTTCGATCATTTTTCGCAACAAATCACAAGGAAAGTGCTGAATAAAGCGCGTTGTTTCTAGCTCCTGTTGCATGGCCGCAGTTTGGTATCCTTCTGAAATTTTGTTGTTTAACCACTTTCATCAAATTTTCAGTAAAAATATAGATGAATACTGGTTTCTCTATACAAATGAAGTCAAAATATGCCAATAAATCTGAAAATTAAATGTCTTAATGGAAATTTCCTTACATTGGGTCATGTATTACGATAAAGGATATCAATATTTTGCAATTCTGATCCCAAAGGAACACTAATTTTGTCTTCGGCCATTCTTATTTATCTGTTGTAGATTTATCTTTAACATCGCATTGAAATAATCAAATGCAATACCAGAAACGCTTAAAACTAACGTCCAAAACCATTGAAAATGCATGTAAAAATGACCCGTCAAAATCGAGGTATTGATTCTGAAAACTGTGTTTGCGAAAAAAAAAAAGTCAGATACTAGCTGTAGTACGGTAATTTTGTGCTTTGTGACACATTTAAGGAAGGAAAATATCAACCACGGACTTCATTTTTAAAAGAGTTGATGTTTGGGATGTTTTTCTCAAATTTAGATTTTCTGTTTGATGACGTCATTTGAAATAATTAAATGAATTTGTATTCAGGGAAAATTGTTTATCATCATTGAAAAACAAATCGCAATGCCTGATAAATCAATTAGGATTGGTTAAATGGCTTTCATCATTTCTAAAAAGTGAACGGAATTCTTCAAAGCCATTTTGTGACATTGCGTTTTGAACCAAGTATCTTTATCATGGCGCTGTGTCTGATCATGTAGACGGATTCGTTTGGCGTTTGACAGAATAAGTCACTCGTATACCTACGATTTATGATGGGAAAGCATAGAATACCTATAGATTACATAATACATTTTATAGAATGAAGATTAAGTGGTGCGTTTCTTTTTTTTTTGTTGGGTATATATGTTCTAGCATAATAATATAGTACACCATATGACAATATGAGCATTTTAACAAACCCAGTGATGTTCGAAGCCGAAAGAGAGTACAGATCAAGTATATGCATGGCAAAATTCTAAACATGACCTAAACTTTAAGCAAAAATATCACCTCAGGAAAGAGCCAAGGCACGAGGGAGATACTCCTTAATTTCTTAATGATTCATAAAATGTAGTGTCAAAATATTTACAAATACATCGTATATTCCAAGTCAGTGCAGAAGCACGACAAAAATGGGCGAAGGCGAACGATGTCCTCTGGGACTGACAGTCCGCCAGCAGAGATACTAACCTAGTAGTTGAAATTTTCATATTGAAATATATTTTCTATCGTTATGATTAAGTGCAACATATGCGCAAGTCAAACGTCTTCAAATTCAATACCATCATTTAAGAACAGGTAAATTTGCAGCATGGACCAGACATGCACGTTTTGGGTGCTTAACCCTCGTCAGTGATCCTCAATCTTAAATGATCAAAGAGTGTGAAAGTTATTATGTCCAAAATGTACCGAAAGATGTAGCAGCATGTGTGGGATATGACGCTACAGGACCAATGTTTTAGAATTTTCAAGAAATTTTGATAACAGAAATTTTCGAATGCGTTATAGAAACGATCAAACGCATTGAACTTGGCTACATGTGCATTTCTACAATATTGTGTGAGATAATTTTGTTTCCACAAAATAACAGAACTCGATTCATTTATCTGGACTGACCATCAAAAAGTGGTGAATATTAACTAGTCCTTTCAATCATTTCCTTCAAAAGAATAAATTACTTTTTCCACTAAATATTTTCGGAACGTATTTGACAAATTTAACACAACTTTCAAAGCATACATCATAACTTCCAATGGCTTCTCTTATATAGTCACTAAAGACAAAACAACAAATGTTCACACTATTTGAAACTATGTACATGTATTTATCCAGATTACGTTAACAGCCCTCCAACTAAGTTTTGACGCCCATGGTAATATGAACACCACACTGTATGACAAACGTGCCGACTTCAATTTCAATATCACAAATTTTCCTTTTCTGATAATGTCGAAGGGTTCCAACTCTAAACCTTAAAGAAAATTCCAAATCAAGTCCCATGCACTGAGTAGCAACAACCCGACGTCAAGAGCATATGGCGTTTTCATTTCTCAGTTTTATACGTTATACAGTTACTCGGGCAAGCTCCAAGTACTCAGATTTTGTTCTAAGAGCTACACGGCTTTCAGTTAAGCTTCTCAGTCAAGGATACACCTGTGACCGACTTACATCGTCATTGAGGAAGTTATATGGTCGATATGGGGACAGTAGCATAATATGACGTCCCCTTGTCCAGAGTCATAAATGATATATTGACGTAGACCTTTTGTGCCATAACATACCAATCTACACCTCTTTGTGGGAGTTACCGATTGTGACCTTTCTAACGAATTGTGAGATTTACCAATTGTTAACTTTCTACCAAATTGAAGTGGCGGGTGTTGCATGCAAGCAGGAGATGTACACTCTTCCAATTCACCTGATCTCACTTCTTCATAGGGAGTTCACTTCTCTTCCTATAGTACATTTGTTTTATTTCTGTGTCTTTGTCTTAGTTCTGGTTTTATCCTGGTTTAATTTGTATGCCCTTGGTTTGATGATTTTTCGATTAACGATTTTGTACTTCTTTATAGGGTTATGGTTTTTCCATATTTGTCATTCTTTATAGGGTTATGGTTTTTCCATATTTGTCATTCTTTATAGGGTTATGGTTTTTCCATATTTGTCATTCTTTATAGGGTTATGGTTTTTCCATATTTGTCATTCTTTATAGGGTTATGGTTTTCCATATTTGTCATTCTTGATAGGAATATGTTTTTTTCCATATTTGTCACACATGCATGATACGGAAAAGGGAAACAAACAGACTAGGACAATTATAACAATTATATCACACCATCCAAAGTGCTCAATAAGATGAGGGACAATACTATACACATCAACAATCTCCCCATAAACGAAATTTGTTGTACAGTTGGAATAATCTTGAAAAACCAGCAAATGCGAATTCAAAATCATACATTCAAAGGTTCAAAGAAATAAATACTGTCGGACAGAAGTCTTCGAATCGAAACTCGGAAAATATAACTTACAAGAAAGCTTATCGAAAGAAAAGAAACCATGCATTGTGTGGAATCAATTTAGAGGCTGAATCCATAATGGTGGATGACATTCTGTCTTAGACCATTTGAACAATCCAACCACGGAATATGCTTATATCTTCCGTAATGAAAGTAACCGGGTGTGACAATGTTAAACGTCTCCGAATTCAATAGCATCATTTAAGACCTGATAAATTTACAGCATGGTCCAGACATGCACGTTTCGGGTACTAAACCCTCGTCAGTGATCCTCAGTCTTAACAATGTAAAATGGCCAAAAAGTATGAAAATTATTATGTCCAAAAATGTATCAAAAGACGTAGCAGAATGGGTGGGATATGATGCTACAGGACCCACTTTTTAGAAATTTCATGAAAGTTTGTCACAGAAAATTTCAAATGCGTTAAAGAGACAGACGATCAACCGAATTTGATCGAACTTGGCTATATGTGCCCTCTGGGACTCTTGGTCCACCAGCAGTGACACTCACCAAGTAGTTCAAATGTTAAACGTCTTCAAATTCAATAATTCTACCGAATTGTTCATACAAAATGACGGGCGTTGCAAGCAAGCAGGAGATGCTGACTCTTCCTGGGCACCTGTCTCAATCCCATATTGGCTTCTTTTTATGTGGTGAAGGTTTTTGTTTGTTTGCCTAGGTTCCTGTTTTATCCTGATTCTGTATGACTTCGGTTTATGATTGTCTAAATTATCGATTTAGTACTGTGTATAGAGATATGGTTATTATCTATGTTTGTCATTGTGTCGATAAGATAAAAATGTACATCAAGATATGACAACATGTTTAAAGATGCATTTTAAGAAATAATGCCTCATAAATGATTCTCAATTGTGAAGTAGATTAAATTCAAAGAATGGATACTGACAGCTTCATACATGTTTGTCATCAGAAGGAAAGTATCTTTAGATAATGATGACCATGTGTAGCTACCACACACGCACAATACCGGTATGTGAAGGCCTGTAAACACTTTGATTAGCTCGTAGTCGTGGTCAAAACCAGCCTAGTTAATAGTTTAATGATAATGCCCCCATCGTTGAACATTCACAACGATTGACAGGAAATGTGTTTAAGATGAGACAGGACAAACACATACATTTCATTATTGATAGTGTTTAGATGCATGGTCTTTCAGCAAATCGTGGGAATTACAATGGTAACGAAATGTGTTCCATTTGTTGCTGATATTTTTCAAGCGCGGATCCAGAGGGGGGGTCGGGGGGGGGGGGGGGGGGGGGTCCGGACCCCCCCTAGAATTTTCGAAGCATAGCTAATTTTTTATCAATATACATATTTCATAAGATTAAGTCCCATATTTGAAAAAAATATCATGAATTGGTATTAGAAATCTTTCATTTTGATAATATTTTGACGTCAGCATTTCAAAATTTTAAATGGCTCGCTACCGCTCGCCAAAATTAATTTTACGTGCGTTATTTTCAAATGATGCTGCGCTTTCCTTTGTACAACACATACGTACATTACACCTATGTCAACAAACAAGGGTACTAAGACAACGAAAAGAAACTGATAAAGAGACGAATATTGGATTTTATTCCAATTCTCGGAAAAAAAAAATTAGCTGGCTCGCTTTCGCTCGCCATTTGATGTATCTACATATTAGAACTGACAATCAATAACCAAGTACTATGATGTGAAAATTCAAGATTGCCTTCCAGTTACCTATTTTATTAATAATTAGAAACAGAACTGAAATAAAATTTATTTTCTTGCGCGTGTTTTTCTTTTTCTTTTTTTTTTTTTTTTTTTTTTCTTTTTTTTTGCTCTTCAAAAATTTCGGACTTTAGGACCCCCCCCTGATAAAAATTCCTGGATCCGCCCATGTTTTTCTATACTCATATGAAGCCGAGTTTGTTCAGCCTTTGCTCTCTAACGGAAAGAAACGCCTAGCACTCCAACTCAATTCTACATACAGATATATAAATGACGTGCTCTCAATTATAATAATCCAAAATTTGCTGATTGCCTCAGTACGAACTAGAGGTGAGAGAATATTAAATCACTGAAACAATCAACTCTACTTCATATTTAGATCTCATGTTATCTTTTTGACGCAAATGCTCACCTGAATACTTCAGTATATGACAAACGTGACGACTTTAACTTCAAGATTATAAATTTCTCTTTCCTAAGTAGTAACATTCCTTCTTCCCCTGCCTAGGGTGTATTCATATCGCAATTGATACGCTATTCCATGGCAAAGCAAGCTCAAACTACAACGACTTCGTTCTGAGGGCAAGGAGACTAACCGAAAAAAAAAACTTAACCAAGGGTACATTTGCGAGCGACTTACTTTGGCACTGCATTTTTTTTTTTTTTTTTTTTTTTTGGACGATGCAATTAACATATCAAATATATACAACATCTCGTTGTCCTCCATCTTGAATCATCCAAAACACCGAGTTAAACCAATTTACCGGATATGGCCAAAGTGACGGGTGTTCCTATAAAACAGGAGATGCTTACTTTCCCCGGACACCTGATCCCATTTCCATTAGGGATTCACGTTCGCTTTTTTTGCAAAATGTTTTAATTGGCTGTATTATTTGTTGCGGAAATATTTTCTACGTTTCTTACTCTTTGTCAATTAAGTGGTCTTTGAACAGTGTTCGCTCTTTCTATTTTGTAATAGCAGATTCCACAAGTAATTAAATTATGTTTGGCAGGCTTCGGGATCAATGGGATTGCATTCTTGAATCATAGTGTACATCTAATTTCTTTATTGAATTTATTCAAGGTGGCGCGACTTACGATTTTGTTGTTGTAATTTTTCTTATTATCAATTCTGATGGTTGAAGCCCCGCCCCTTGTTTAGCATGAGAACAAAATACAGCGAGATAAATCAAAATAACTCGCATTATAACTTGCATTGTGTATGCAGGGTATTTTAACAGCGCTTACGTCCGTATTTGCAGTGGACTCTTCGGATTGCTTAATTTATTAGATAGAGTTGTCTTTCGTGTTCCTATAGGAGCTGTGTTCTTGTCTCCGACTGTTTGTTCGAATTCTCTTTTCTCGTTAGAAAGTTCTGTTATAAAATTACATTTTTTTAAAAATAATTTGTAACCCTTTTAAATTTGTAATTTTTGGAACCTGATTTCGGGCTTCGTGATTGACTTTCATTTACTGATTCAATCTCTGCCGGTCACAGAGGCTTGAAGTTATGAAGGTGTATCCCTAAAAGCCCCATATAAGTAAAAAATGACCTTACCCTCGAGAAAACCCGAGTCTATTCTTGCCTACTTTATGTACTTGTCCCAATAAAAAAATTGAACAAGTATGCAAGAATAGACTGGGGTTTTCTCGAGGGTAAGGTCATCTTTGACTTATATATATGGGGCCTTTAGGGATACACCTTCATAACTTCAAGCTTCTGTGGTTTTACAGTGCTTTTACAGTGCTACATGTAGACTTGAAATATAATGTTTTTAAATTCTGCGTCACCAAATAAGATAAAGTATTCTAAAGCTAATGTATATCTCCCTGAAGGCTCGTCACAGTTTCCATAGCTGGTTCTTTGGCATAAAAACAAAGATTTTCACTCTTCTTGTATTCACTATTTGGATTTTCTCTATTTCGGCATCGAAAATAACTGATGATACATTACTTGCTTAAATGAGCATATATGGCGCATTGATTGTTTTGTTTACAATAGTGCTCTTTTGATAACAATAACAAAAACGAATGCATTCAAAGGCATTGACCACCAATAAGAGATCACTCACTCCAAGAGGACCACAGATAAACCTAACGCTAAGACTATACTGATACAGCTAGGACAACAGAACTTTTGAAAAGAAGAGACGAGTCACGCATGTTTACCCGGAGCCGACATAGGAAAGCCACTTTCTACATAAATAGTAAATGGTGTGGTTACTAGTATCCGGATTACTACACAATCGTCTCCAGAAATACATATTTGTTATATTCATAAACTAAAAGCACTTTCATTGCAGGTTGATGGTAAAAATTAAAAAGCAAGAAGAGCCTGTTTAAACAAGTGTATATTGTTCTTACGACAAACAATACATGCTCTGCTAGCTGTGTCGAGTTTATATTATACATATAATCTGTGTATCATATGTGCCTACGTTCGGTAGAGCAATTGTTTCTTGTAAATTTGGTCTTATAAAACCATCCAGTGAATGGAGGGTAGCAGCCGAAAACGTTTCAGTCTTTCTGATACCTTGTTAAGCATTTTTGGATCTCCAAAGGCACCTGTGCCCAAATAAAAGGTTCAAAAGAGTTTCCATTTAAAACTTTGTTTTCTAATATCACTTCTACATAATATGTTCAAAGTCAGAAACAAACATCGAGATATTTTCAGTTTTAAGAGGAACTAAGTGATAAAAAAATACGAAAAATCCTGAAAATTTCGTGAGAATTTTTGTGAAAATTTGGTACATATAAATGAAGCGGTTCTGGTGATACCTGGTTATGTTTTTTAAATATTTTCAACCAAATCTCAAATGGAAGTTTTGATGAAAGATTTCTTTGATTCTTTGACTTTTGTTAGACGAATGCGTCTATCACATCGACAAGATAAAGGGGGATGGGGGTATGCTGTCTCTCGGCTGTCGGTATTGGTGTCTGCATCCGCGCTTTGGTTACAACCCCTATAGGTCTTTAAAAAACATGTACGGGCGATTTGTACATAAAAGCATGTTGCGGAAACTGGATATGACCTGCAGCCTGTTTCACAAAAATACTTGCGAATTTTTCTAGGAATTTTCGTAACTTTCATCATCAATTAAAGCTTCTAATGTTGTTGTTTTTTTTTTGTGAAACAGGCTGCTGTAGTTCACAAATAAGCGACCATGTTAAGGAATACCTCCATTCCTACATAGCCACGGAGCGAACTCACGACCTTGTGATTGTAAGACTGAGGCATGAACCCCTATATTAAGTCCAGTAATGATGCTTTGTGTCAAAGTTTACTGTCTTTAAACATCTGAAGTTCCAAACCATTTTGAAAATTTAAATCGTTAAATGTTACATCATCGTAAATGACACGTGGCATTAACTCTCACACCTGATGAATAATGTTTTTTTTTCTTTTTCAGTTGTTATAAAGAGTGACTTAAAAAATTATTTTGTCCCTAAAATTGAAAAGCTATTCTGTGTCTGTAAATTTTGACTTATTTTGATACCAATGTTAAAGCATCATTATTTTATTTGACATGGAATAAAAGCATACCACAGTTTCTAGAAAACGATGTTTGATATAATAGATTAAGAAGAATGAATAAAATTCTTTGATATTATGAAATCATCATGCTTAGCATAGCCAAGGTTGAACGATTGATGTGCACTAGTATGACGCAAGTCACAAGGAATGTCTTTGAAATTAATACATTTAGATCAATACTGCCGCAAGAAAAATATTCTTCTCGTGAAGTTTAAAAAAAAATCTATCATATATACATTACTTAATCAACAGCATATACAAAAGTCAAAAGTTACTTTTATTTGAAATTTATTCGCCTGGTGGCATACAGAGTAAATTAATTCAGTATGGGATGGCATAAGAAGGATAACTCTAAATACACCAGATAAAACGCGGTATGTTAGGGCTTGTGCAGAAGCGATGAAAAACAGACCGAGCTGTGCACTCGTCAGCTTCTATATAACTCCAGAAGTAGGATACCTAGGTTCCTAAAACTGATCCTAAAGCATTCCAAATAGGAATATATGACTTTTCTCCATGTCTCCAGATATGAACATATATTATACAGGCGCGTAGCTGGCCCTGTTTGGAAGTGCAAGCCCGATATGGCAAGGGGTCTAGGGGCCCGACGGAGAACGATTTCAGCAAATTTGAGTGGCTAAAAATACATTTTAAATGCACATTTTCAAACAAATTTTCTCAATAACTGTACTGTCAAAAGCCACAAATTTTCAATAAAATCGGATCACTAGAACTCGTTTATCAGCTAGTATAAGGACGGTCCATTTGATATTCTGGGGGTGGGGGCCTTTGGTTTTTTTGTCGGAGCAAGATTATTTTTCTCGCCCCAGGGTGGAACAAAATTATTTTTTCTTGCAAAGTTGGAGCAAGAATTTTTTTTTCAGATTTCATTTGGTAAATTGGTGAAAAACTGAAGTTCTCCTTGAAAGCTTGCATATATTAGAATCTATGGTGACACATGTATCTATTAACAGAAGCACCTTTAAGGAAACCTTTTTTTTCATTAACATGCATTCTTTTGATATTTTCAAATAAATAAATGAAATGTGATATTTTGCCTAAAAGAAATAATGTTTTGATAGATAATTATGGCAAGCCATTTTTCAAATCTATTTTATTTTATTGTTTTTCATTTATTTATCATTTATTTATTTTTTGTTTAATTTCATATTTTTATCACCGAATAATGTGCAAGCCCGGGCTTATTGGCTTACATGGCAGCTACGCGCCTGCATATATATGCATAAAATCCTATTTTAAGACATTAATGTCTATTTGAAATTGTTTCCCTATTTGGATCGTCCAACTCGCGAAATAGTGTTGAAGTGTTTGAGAGAACAAACGACTGTGTAACGAAATTAAGTACATGGGGACATTTCTTTATACAATATATTTGCCGAGTTCCGTAGCCTAGGATCAGTTTTAGGAACCTAGGTATCCTTCTTTTGGAGTTAAAGAAGCTGATACACAGCTCGGTCTGCTTTTCATCGCTGAAGGCGAGCAATACTCTTTCATATCTAAACAGACTATGTTCTGTTTCATCAGTCTGACCTTAAGAGTTTAACCTCATACAAAATTCTTGAGGAAGGTAGCATATCGTCAACCTCTGACCACCTACCATTCCTAGCTGATTTTTTCGTTCAAGACCATTTACAACACCATCTGGTCGATTCGAACACTCGTCCTCCCGCCTGGTACAAAGCTTCACCGGAAGCTGTACATTGTACATAGATTTATACCGCGAGTCGATGATTCGAGTGCTTCAAGAGAATTTACCTAAACGTGATTTACTTTCCTTGTCGGATATTGATGATTTTTGTCGTGATTTTACTAATATCTTAATTACTCATGCAGACGAATGTATCCCAAAATCAAAATTGAACCCTTGTAAAAGACCAGATTGGACGCGCGAGGTACAAACACTACATGATGTTGATAGGGCGAAACGCCGTGTATGGTTAAGTCAAGGACGTCCCTGGGGTATGCTCAATACATCCAATCGTGAATACAAAAGGGGTAAACGCGACTTTCGGAACGCCCTTGATATTGCTCACGAAAAGTTCTCCTTGACATTGACTGAGTGCGATTAGCTTCTATTCTGGCGACTGATTTGGAAACAAAAACCACGCTCGTGTCGTCATTACCCGGAAATAGTTGACATAGATGGGAAAACTCATAATGATCCGGATAGTGTCGCAAACGCCTTTTATACCGACCACTTTGAGAAAATATACACTCCTGATTCTCAATCGTTTGACAACGATTTTCAAGGCTCAATCGATGCTGAATTTGAAGACTTGATGAATCGTTGCTGTTATAATACTGATACCCTACCTGGTGGTGATATTTCAAATGACGAAATTTCCGAAGCCGTTCGGAAGTTAAAATACTGTAAAGCGCCTGACCTTATAACTAATGAGCACCTTAAATTTGGTGGACTCCAGGTTATAGAATGTCTGCGAACACTTTTTAACTCATTGGTACGTGTTGATAAAATACCCACATCTTGGAAAAAATGGGCTTATTGTACCCATTTCAATGGCGTAGCTCTGCTTGAAAAAGTGGAGGGGCACAACATCCCAAAATTTCTAACATGCAAAAAAAAAAAAAACAAACAAAAAAAAAAAGGGGGGGGGGGGGGGGGGAAGGGGGGGGGGAAGGAAGAGATTAAAAAATAAATATTGGATTTTCATGTTCTGTATGCACAAATTTTAACATTTCTGGTGCAATTCTAAATTTTAAGTACATGAATAAATGGCTGGCGAGCGGTAGCGAGCAGATATTCTATATAGTTTGAGTTTAAAAATGTCTTCATGTACATTGATAAAGTAATATTATATGTATGAAGGATGGATCAGAATATAGCTAAATTATTCAGAAAGTCTATAAAGCAAGCGGTAGCGAGCCAAAGAAAAATTTTGAAAATTGACCGAAAAATTGTAGATTTATGTTAAAAATGTGGCTATTTTAAACAATGATAATGCATCATGCAATTTTGTGATTGAAAAGTGCGGGGGGGGGGGTGGCACAAACATGGTTGTGCCACCCATTTTTAGCTCACCTGAGCGAAGCTCAAGTGAGCTATTGTCATAGCGCGCCGTCCGTCGTCCGTCCGTCGTCGTCGTCGTCCGTCCGTCCGTCCGGCGTAAACTTTTAACATTTTTGACATCTCCTCTGCAACCGCCAAACAGAATTTCACGAAACTTCACAGGAAGCAAGTACTCAATGCCCTCTACCAAGTTTGTGTTTTTTGAGCCGATCGGAAATCCAAGATGGCCACCACAGGCTCTGATTGGCACACTTTCGACTTCTCCTCTGAAACCGCTTCACAGAATATCTCGAAAACAAGAACTCAATGCCTTCTACCAAGTTTGTGTTTTTCGAGCTGATCGGAAATCCAAGATGGCTGCCACAGGCTCTGATTGGCTGACACATTTTGGACTTCTCCTCTAAAACCGCTGCACAGAATATCTCGAAACCTCACAGGAAGCAAGTACTCAATGCCCTCTACCAAGTTTGTGTTTTTTGAGCTGATCGGAAATCCAAGATGGCCACCACAAGCTCTGATTGGCTGACGCATTTTATACTTCTCCTCTGAAAGCGTTACACAGAATTTTTGGAAACTTCACAGGAAGGAAGAACTCAATGCCCTCTACCAAGTTTGTGTTTTTCGAGCCGATTGGAAATCCAAGATGGCTGCCACAGGCTCTGATTGGCTGATGCATTTTCGACTTCTCCTCTGAAACCGCTACACAGAATTTCATGAAACTTCACAGGAAGCAAGAACTCAATGCCCTCTACCAAGTTTGTGTTTTTCGAGCCGATCGGAAATCCAAGATGGCCGCCACAGGCTCTAATTGGCTGATACATTTTCGACTTTTCCTCTGAAATCGCCTCAAAGAATATCTCGAAACTTCACAGTAAGCAAGAACTAAATGCCCTCTACCAAGTTTGTGTTTTTCGAGCCGATTGGAAATCCAAGATGGCCGCCACAGGCTCTGATTGGCTGACACATTTTGGACTTCTCCTCTGAAACCGCTGCACAGAATATCTCGAAACTTCACAGGAAGCAAGCACTCAATGCCCTCTACCAAGTTTGTGTTTTTTTAACCGACTGAAATCCAAGATGGCCGCCACAGGCTCTGATTGGCCGACACATTTTCGACTTCTCCTCTGAAACCACTGCACAGAATTTCATGAAACTACACAGGAAGCAAGTACTCAATGCCCTCTACCAAGTTTGTGTTTTTCGAGCCGATCGGAATTCCAAGATGGCCGCCACAGGCTCTGATTGGCGGACACATTTTCGACTTCTCCTCTGAAACCGTTACACAGAATTTCTGGAAACTTCACAGGAAGCAAATACTCAATGCCCTCTACCAAGTTTGTGTTTTTCGAGCTAATTGGAAATCCAAGATGACTGCCACAAGCTCTGATTGGCTTACACATTTTCGACTGCTCCTCTGAATCCGCTGCACAGAATCTCTCGAAACTTCACAGGATGCAAGAACTCAATGCCCTCTACCAAGTTTGTGTTTTTCGAGCCGATCGGAAATCCAAGATGGTTGCTACAGGCTCTGATTGGCTGACGCATTTTCGACTTCTCCTCTGAAACCGCTGCTCAGAATTTCATGAAACTTCACAGGAAGCAAGAACTCGATGCCCTCTGCCAAATTTTTGTTTTTCGAGCCGATCGGAAATCCAAGATGGCCGCCACAGGCCCTGATTGGCTGACACATTTTCGACTTCTCTTCTGAAATCGCTGCATAGAATTTCACGAAACTTCACAGGAAGCAAGTACTCATTGCCCTCTAACAAGTTTAAGTTTTTTGGAGCCGATCGGAAATCCAAGATGGTAGCTACAGGCTCTGATTGGCTGACGCATTTTCGACTTCTCCTCTGAAACCGTTCACAGAATTTCTTGAAACTTCACTGGAAGCAAGAACTCATTGCCCTCTTAGTATACTAAGTTTGTGTTTTTCGAGCCGATCGGAAACCCAAGATGTCCTCCATAGGCTCTAATTGGATGACACATTTTTGACTTATCCTCTTAAACTACTGCACAGAATGTCACCAAACTTTACAGGAAGTAAGTACACATTGTCCTTCTCAAAGCTTCACTAAAAGTGGTTTTCTTCAGTTCTTATACTGACTTTGAAAACATACATACAGTCTCCTCCTCAGGTGAGCGATATGGCCCCTTGGGCCTCTTGTTCAAAGTGTGTGGGGGGGGGATGTGCCCCCGCTGCCCCCCCCCCCCTTCTCTTCCACCCTTGCATTTATAAGGGGGGTAATAAAGATTAATTTATGTGCATGCATGTCAGTAAAAGTTACAGACCGGTCCCACTTCTATCTTCTTTGTTGAAAGTATTTGAATATGTTCTAAGCGATCGAATTAATACATTTGTAATTGACAAGGGAAGCTTCCCAAATCTCCAACATCAAGGATTTCAAAGAAAATTAATTTGAAATGCTTTTTTACCTGGAAACTGAGACTTTCATTTGACATAAAGATAAAAATAATTTTTGTACGCCATGGCCTAAATTTGTACCTGAACACCCTAACATAAGCTTTGAATATATGGAAATGAAAATATTATAAAAGTTGTTATTTAGGAAATATGAGCATTTGAGACCTGAGGGATGGTCTACCTTAAAAAGAATGATTCAAACAGATTTTATATTTTCCCGGTTGAAAAAAGTATTTGACCAATGAAATAAAAGATTATATTTCAGTGCGGAGCTGCATATTACAAGATCACGTGACAAATAGCCATGCAAGAGTAAAATGGAGAGAAAGGGCGAAAAGCCCAACTCAAATATTTCTTGTTTGTTTCCCGAGGTTCTGGTGATGATATTTTGTCACCTAGATGCCAAAGACAAGGGAAGAGCGGCTCAAGTTTGTAAGAAGTGGCGGGATGCCGCGTACAGTCGTATGGTATGGAGGGGCGACACCGCCAAACTCCATCTTCGGCGGTCCAATCCATCTTTGTTTCCAAGTCTTG
The DNA here is from genome assembly GCA_028142955.1 of Pinctada fucata. Taxonomy (NCBI): domain Eukaryota; kingdom Metazoa; phylum Mollusca; class Bivalvia; order Pterioida; family Pteriidae; genus Pinctada; species Pinctada fucata. The sequence continues at coordinate 83,028,533 of AP027102.1, forward strand.
TAAAACGTGGTATACGGCGTATTCAAGTACTGAGTTTGAGACGCAGTCTGAGGGACGTTGTCGATGGAGTAGAGAATTTAGTGACGCTGAATTTAAGTGGTTGTTTTAATGTTACTGACACTGCACTAGGACATGCATTCTCAAAGAGTTTACCCACCATCACTGTTCTCAATCTCAGTTTGTGTAAACAAATTTCAGACAACAGCCTGAGTCGTATAGCTCAGAGTCTGACTAATCTAGAGGTGCTGGAACTAGGAGGATGTTGTAACATTACGAATAATGGATTACTTCTCGTCGCATGGGGTCTACGAAAGCTGAAAACATTGAACCTTAGAAGTTGTAGTCATGTTTCAGATGTGGGAATTGGACATTTGGCAGGTTTAAGTCCAGATGCTGCGTCTGGAACTTTGGAACTTGAAAATCTCGGACTTCAGGATTGTCAGAAACTTACGGATCAAGCTTTGAAAAATGTTAGTATCGGATTAACAAATTTGAAGACAATGAATCTCAGTTTTTGTGCCAGTGTTACAGATTCCGGTTTGAAATTTCTTGCGAAAATGCCAAGTCTCCGTGAGCTTAATCTCAGAAGCTGTGATAACATAAGTGACACTGGTATTGGATACCTTGCTGAAAGTGGGTCAAGATTAACAAAGTTGGATGTAAGTTTTTGTGACAAAGTGGGAGATCAAGGACTTGTCTTTCTTGCGCAAGGATTATTTGGACTACAGAGTATAAGCTTATGTGCTTGCAATATAAGTGATGAGGGAATTTGTCGCTTGGTGTGTGCTCTTCATGAACTAACAACACTGAACATTGGTCAGTGTGTCCGCATCACTGACAAAGGACTTGGAATAATAGCTGACCATTTAAAAAACCTGCAGTCAATAGATTTGTATGGGTGTACTCGTATTACAACTGTCGGCCTTGAAAGAATAATGCAACTCCGAAATTTGTCTGCCCTAAATTTAGGACTTTGGCATAAAAGATGAACTTTTGACCTGCATCTTTTTGTTAATCTATTCTTGGTACTTAAAATACTTTGTACAATGTATTTTGTAGATTTTTTCAAGCCAAGATTTTCTGAATACATATACATGGATGATTCATTGAAATTTGAAATTTTCAGTATAATGAGTATAAAGGTGTGTGAAATGGTGCTGATAAAAGTAAATACACATCATTATCTACATGTATGTCCTCACTGTCCCAATTTTGTGTCCTATAGGTTTTGTTCATTATGTAGAAGCACAATATTTAACAGTAATTTTTTGCATACATATTATTTCAGTTTTATTTTATATCTTGTACATGTAAAAGGTAATTTTAGGTCTTAATATGTAAGATTGCAAATATAGTCTGTCTCCTGATTTGCATTTGGTAAATCACCTAAACCATTGTTAAAAAGTTGGGCACCTTTTCTTCCCAAGTAAATTGATGGCATCAAGACAATAGAGAACAACTAGAAAGTGCACGAAAACATCTGTATAACTTTGGTTAGAAGTATATGCGATCTTCCATATTAAAACTTAAACTACAGGTATTTGACAAATTTTATGTCAAAATAGGAAATATTTGCAATATTTACTAAATTGCATTGATTTGATTTGAAACAAAAAATTTTAAATTATCTCAGATTTAACATGTATAGTAGGAAATATTTTCAATTATCAAATTGCATTATTACAGATAAAATCAATACATTTAATGAACTCTGATGATGAATGCAAGTATGTTTCTTTTGCAAAGTTGAAACATCTATTTTAACTGTTTCTGTATAGTGAGGATCAAGCATACTACATATATTATAATATAGCCTAAGGCTGTACAATGGGTTTGGATGTTTAACATTAACATGTACACATTCTACATATTTAAGTTCATCAGGAATGTGTCAGTCAGTGTTACTTACATGTAAAACATACTGTTTTGCACATGATAATGATTGTGCTGTAATGATTAAGTAAATGATGTTAGAGATTTCTAGATATTATCCCTTTATTTCCATGCTTAAATTCTATCAATTTCTCACATTTTCATTTCTTTTTATGTGAAATACAAAAAACTTCTTTTTGGAAGACCTCATACCATTCATAATTAGTATACTTAATTTCTTGTTTGTGTTTCAGTAGGCTATTTCTTGCCATAATCTTTGTGTTCAGATCAAATCTTTTTTTATCAAATCCTGTAACTTCAAATTACATTCTTGATCAGTAGATGTACATTTACAAGGTCATTATGACATTCGCAGAATTTTACTTTTCTTCTGACATGTCCGAGTCCTTCTGAGTCCTGACTCCTCTGACCTTATCAGGTTGCTAACATGGTTAAGGACATTTCAATTAGATTATTATTTACACTTAAGAGTTTGTGTATTTTTACTCTCCTGCATTTGTAAGTTAAACTTAAAAGCTCAAAGTGACTTTTAGGTATTTGTTTAGGAAATTGTACAAATGTACATGTACATTTTTTTTGTACCTCTAAGTGTTAAACTGTTCCGTTGTCCATGAAAATTGTCTTACAAAAATATTTGTTTTACCTATAGATTATGTTGAACTATGTTGGATTAAATTTATTAGAAAAAAAGTTTTACGCAACCGTACCAATGCACGATTTTTTATAAGAATACAGAATGTGAACTATTGCTTAAAGATGAAAAAGAAAACAATTATTACGTTTGTAACAAAGGTTTCTGGCAATTATACATGTAACACCATGTAATAGGGATGAACAGAACTTAAGAAGTTACTGACTCATTGCTATAGCCTATACAGTATACTGTTATTATACTGTAGAATGATCCATATCTTAATTATGATTAGTTTGATTTTGTTAGCAAATTGCAAAACAATGAAAAATTTAGAAAATTATTTATGAATAAGAAAAAAGAAGTACTTTCAGCTGTGAAATATTTTCATAAATTTAGTTAAACTTGATGCTTCACATCATGACTTGTAATGATATATTTTGAGAATTTGACAATGTCTTGCATTATATACATATTTACATTTTTGCATTAGTTTTATATTATTTGTTGCCATATTCTGATATTAAGTTTTATTATATTTCTTTGTTGAAAGATTATAATTATTTCTTTGTTTATGTATCATGGCAGAAATTTTGTCTTCAAGATTTATAGCAGATTCATGTATCCCTAGCAGATTGTATTTTTGATGTGTAAATTTTGGTGCATTATGTTTCATGCTCATGAACAAATTTATTTTTAAAGATCAGATGCATTATTACTCTTTAATATATTCTCATCATATTAAAGATAAGTATTTACTTTCTTTCTTCAGCTTATTCCATTCTCATGTCACCTTCAATGCAAGGATGACATATAAGATTCACTCAATCTGAATCTGGTGTCTGTCTGATATCATAAATGGTGATACATGTATAAAGTTACTTTATTCATAATACATTGTACTGCCTTGAGTACCTTCCAACTTGCATGGATTGGAAAGCACGATGAGATCAAGAATCAATGAGGATCATACAAGTTCACTGTCGAGGTGAAGGTCACGTAGACATCGTGTGACTATTACATAACCTGTAGTCACTTAATACCGTATTATGCTTCTGTATCAAAGTTTGAGGGCAAAATGTTTCATCTTGCTTAATCCTGGATCCAAATGTCATCATGAAAATTATCAAGTGATGGGGATTTCATATTTGTAACTATTGACTAATTCTGTGATTCGTCAGTACATATTCTATAAGGGTCAATGTCATGGAAGGATGATGTCGAGGATAGTATTCAAATTTTGCTGCCATTCTGACTTTACAACAAGGGGATGCCAATTGCTATGTTATGCATTGACTTATTTTATTGTGTGATGTAGAGAAGTTCCACAATAATTTAAGTTAAGCGTCAAAATTCATATTTTCAATAGAATATCCATCGTCGGAAACCCACAACCTATTGCCCTACGATTATCTTACGTAGTAGAACGGAGAAGATGCCGTGAGTTTCCGACGATGTAGAATGTCGTGACCAAACTACATGAGTCTTCTTTTTATACCGTATGGAGCAAAGAACTTTCTGTTCAATTATACTATATATGTAAGGAACTTAAGGAAGGATGAATTTAGTACTAGTATCAGTAGTATGTACATGTAGTTCTGATTGACTTATAGTTTATACTGAAGATAAAACCACTATGACTGATGTAAACTTGGATATTATACGCAAGTTGCAGATATTACAGCAAAGGAACTCTCGCTTCCGATGACGTTTGTCACTTAACTGACTTAAGTTAATGGTCTGACTCCTTTATGTGATTCATTTTCTGAAAAAGGGCAGGCAGGTTTTCACAACATGATGTTTGAAGTTGAAAAGTATGCGGAGAAAAGTTTGACTTCCAATTACTTTTTAAGGTAGAGCCACAGGGATTTATCACGCTAATACCGTTTGCAGTATTTACTATATATATGTGTATTATTTTTAAAATATAGATAATCTGATTCATTATTCAGTAGAGAACAGATCAAAGTATAAATTCACAAATGAATATTGGTTTATGTGTAGTCCTTTGTGTTTGATGTTGCTGTGTTGTACGTTGACGTTCCTTGTCCCTTTTGCGTGTCTTCCTGTGCTTGTCTGCTAGATGTGTTTTTCTGTGGGTGCTGCAACCTGGTGTTGTTGGAGATCCTCACAATGATTGTCTCACTACACATCTATTGTATACCGGTACATAATAATCATATTCCAAAAGACAGTTATTGTATTTATTACAAAGATTTAAGCCATATTGGCCCGTTTATTGAACATTGTACTCCATTGAAACAAAGGAGAGGATCTCCAACAACATCGGTATAATCATTTATATTTTGTTTGTATATCAGGTGCACAGGCTGCCGATGTTTATCTATTAAAAAATATAAACCAACCTTTTTATTGTTTTTTATCATACGTACAGGGAAACGTACGTATGATAAAAAACAATAAAAAGGTTGGTTTATATTTTTTTTTTTGTACGTATGATAAAAAACAATAAAAAGGTTGGTTTATATTTTTTAATAGATAAACATCGGCAGCCTGTGATCAGGTGCAACATAAGCTTTGAAAATATGGAAATGAAAACATTGTAAAAGTTGTTATTTAGGAAATATGAGCATCGTAGACCTGAGGGATGCTCTACCCACAGGGATTTATCACGCTAATACCGTTTGCAGTATTTACTATATATATGTGTTAAAGGGATCTAACTCGACGTTTAACGAAAAATCGACAAGTCATCTTTAAGTCTTCAGAAATAGGCTAATAAATGTCAAAACCTATTTTTTGGTGGTGTATTTCGATAGATTAATTCATACTGAATCTTCATACGAAATTTGAAATCAGTACCTCCCTTACAAGCCGAGCTTATCCCAATACCGCTCTCTTATAAGTGCCGCATTTCTAGGTCGGACAAAAAGGTGTCCGATGATAATCAGGCATCAGTGATCAACTTGAGTCACCGCTTGACCATTCAATGATGCGAACATCTCAAATACATAACATTGCATGAAATAGTCCCATATATGCTTAGTACAATTTCAAATAAAGTCTTTTTTGACGACTTTGAAGTAAGAAAAGCGTCGGATTTAAGCAAGATTAAATTCAACATGTGCAGAGTTATGAAAGACATATATACGTGCATGCAAAGAGGTAGCTATATGAGGGACTTTCATATACCAGCGATTTTTGAGATGGTAAAAAGCATGTGAAGAGTAGATAATCATGCAGTTATATGTCTTTGAAGTGTTCGGACGTTTAAACGATCAAGCAGTAACCAAATTTTGTCTATACTGCTTGATTATCACCGGACACCTTTTTGTCCGACCTAGAAATGCGGCGCTCATAAGAGAGCGGTATTGGGCATATCTCGGCTCGTAAGGGAGGTACTGATTTCAAATTTCGTATGAAGATTCAGTATGAATTAATCTATCGAAATATACCACAGAAAATAGGTTTTGACATTGATTAACCTATTTCTGAAGACTTAAAGATGACTTGTCGATTTTTCGTTAAACGCCGAGTTAGATCCCTTTAACACATATATGTAGTAAATACAGCAACCGGTATTAGCGTGATGAATCCCTGTGGGTAGAGCATCCCTCAGGTCTACGATGCTCATATTTCCTAAATAACAACTTTTACAATGTTTTCATTTCCATATTTTCAAAGCTTATGTTACACCTGATCACAGGCTGCCGATGTTTATCTATTAAAAAATATAAACCAACCTTTTTATTGTTTTTTATCATACGTACAAAAAAAAAATATATATATATATAAACCAACCTTTTTATTGTTTTTTATCATACGTACGTTTCCCTGTACGTATGATAAAAAACAATAAAAAGGTTGGTTTATATTTTTTAATAGATAAACATCGGCAGCCTGTGCACCTGATATACAAACAAAATATAAATGATTATACCGATGTTGTTGGAGATCCTCTCCTTTGTTTCAATGGAGTACAATGTTCAATAAACGGGCCAATATGGCTTAAATCTTTGTAATAAATACAATAACTGTCTTTTGGAATATGATTATTATGTACCGGTATACAATAGATGTGTAGTGAGACAATCATTGTGAGGATCTCCAACAACACCAGGTTGCAGCACCCACAGAAAAACACATCTAGCAGACAAGCACAGGAAGACACGCAAAAGGGACAAGGAACGTCAACGTACAACACAGCAACATCAAACACAAAGGACTACACATAAACCAATATTCATTTGTGAATTTATACTTTGATCTGTTCTCTACTGAATAATGAATCAGATTATCTATATTTTAAAAATATTGCGCTTATCGGTACTTTTATAAACTCGAAAAATCGGCCGCAATATTTTGCGAAATAGCTGCAAAATCTACATATTTTCATACAATAAGGAATGGCCGCATGCATGAACTAACATGAAAAAAATTGAGTTCTGATTTTATTTCTTTTTAAACGTTGTAAAATGAATAACTTTTAGATCTAGTACTGGTTCAGTAATATATTAAAAAAGCATATCGACTACTGAGGCCATCTTCACGAGTCGCGGTGATCGCTTCGCTTCTCTTCTCGTCTCACTCTTCTCTGAGAAGAGAAGAGAAGCGAATCGATCACCGCGACTCTTGAAGATGTACTGAGGCTATAACTAACCGGCGTTATCTCACGGTGGGCCGGTAATCTCGCAACGCAGAACAATTGATTTTTCTATATTTTTCCGCAAAATAGATAATTTATTACAAAAAGGGAAATGTGATGCAGCGTAATAACGCCCTTACTATGAGTTGCATCCAAAATAAGGTGGATAGTAGCTTTTTATAACGCACAAACACGATCGGCGTTCTACTTTCACTTTCATCTACACGAATCACTCTGAGTATTTCATAAAATGCGTAGAGATACAGTTTTGGGTATGAAGTCATTAATCGACTCAAGGTCGGACAAGGATGCTTGGAGTAGCATTATGGTTGACAGAAAACAATTTACTAGGCTTGTGCTGGACAATTCAATATTTTTCAAGAACAACTGATAAAAGGTCATTCATACACAAAATAGAGGAAATGTCCAGAAATTATTATTACAAATTACATAATTATAGGCTGTCTAGGTTGCAAGTGCCTTAGTAAATAAATAAATATTTTTGTCAGGGATTCTCATTAGGAGAACCATCGCGAAGATAAATATTTTTAGTCCCCTACCGGCAACGCCGATGGGGACTCTTAGTTTTTATTCTTATTTTTACTGGTATCTACGAAAATGAAATGTGTCTGTGATAATTGTTAATCTCAGTATTTGATTATCGATTCCCTTTTAAAGTTTTAAGAACACATACTGCTAACTTCTATTTACACGTACCATTGTATATACTCTCCTACTGATCTCAATTTTTAGTTAGAATCGATATGCTCTTTTTAATGTCTTAGTGCTTGCATGTTTTAGTTTTTGTTTTTACAGATTGACCTTTTTTTCGCAGTAATGCGAGTACTCCAAACACTGGAGGGGAATATCAAGAGAAGAAGAAGAAGATCGTTTTTCAGCTTTATAAAAAGATATTACCTCTCTTACTTTGGATAAAACCACAGGCCGAAAGATCGCCTGGCAATTATTCGTATGTGACTCTAAAAAAATCGCATACGCATATCCGGGCGATATTTCCGCCTATGGATAAAACTCCGCGTAGCTAAGGCATCATTACACTGCGCATCACATTCCCCTTTTTGTGAAAAATAATTTGTATTACACGAAATTTTAGATAAACCGAGTGTTCTGCGTTGCGAGATTACCCATCTTGTTTCTGGGTGAACTATCTGTATTTTCAATAAATAATACGTACGCCGGTATAATTTACGGGTCATACTATTATAAGCCTATTATATATAAAATTTCAATGGAAACTGAGGAGCTTCTTTAATTTTTGTCTACACGCAACCTCGCAGACAAAAAATAAAGAAGCTCCTCAGTTTCCATTGAAAGTAAGATTTGATTTGAATAACTACTGTGCCATCAACATCAGAAGTAGAGCCGAATACAGAGGAGCCAGCTATGCTCCTGCTTTCGGAACAGACATAGGTAGACAAAGGTAGATACACAGGCCGAAATATTGCCTGGCAATTTTTTTGTATGTGCCTCTAAAGTAGTACATACGCATACCCGTACGATCTTTCCGCCTATGGGTAGATATGTACAGTAAGAGGGGCGCAGTAAGAGTTATCGCACTTGGATCACTGCTAGGACCTATTAAGTAAGAGCTGAAGAGTTTGAGATGGAGACGGAGCAATGATTTTATTATTCCTCGTAATGGTAATTGTATACCCTAAACATTGACAAATACTACGTTTAACTATGCTAATGTCAAAGGCTCTGCAGACGAGACAAAGGTGCTCGTCAGACGTCAGAGGAATTTCCAGCTGGGTTTCCCACCGGTTTCATGCCTGCCAGTGCTACATGTAGATTTACTGCAACTGTTCAACTTCACAAGAATAGCCTGCATGATTATCTTATCGTACTCTTTGTAAAAAGGGGGTAGGGGGCATTTAGTCACAGTCATGTCCCTCTGAAAGCAAGGTCATCTCATTTATAAACACGTAGACTGAATAATCGCCGCCTGTCTCTATTCTACTGTCTGCGCGGCTCACTTAGGAAAGTGGATAAACGCGATTTTGACAACTTTGTCATGCAAAAATTAAGATAAAATATATATCACTGAATAGATCTTGCTTAGTCGTAAATTTTGGTATATGTTACATGGTCGAGGGTTTATGCAATCAAATTATACAGACAAAATAATTTCTAAATGGGACGTTCGCAATGTTAAATTTCATCCTGACGTTGCCGAGTTTAACCTTGAGCCTATGGAGAGCATCACAACGTCATGGGAAAAATTAGCATGAGAAATAGCCCATCTAAAATTTGTTTTGTCTAATATGAATTATGGCAAAGCCATTGTGAGGACGCAGGTGAAATATAATTTCAATGAATTAATACCCAATTTTCACCATACATCATTGAATATTTTTTTTACTAAGTTAATAAGAATAAAATATGTCATACAATATGTGTTCTTGTTATTTTTTCCAGCATCATTTTTACCGTCTTTATCAGCCTTACATTAGTTTTTAGTCCCCTACCGGCAACGCCGAAGGGGACTCTTAGTTTCCTCTCGGTCTGTCTGTCAGTCTGTCCGTCTGTCCGTCTGTCCGTCTGTCCGAATATCAGTTTTCCGGACTTTTTTCTGCAACGGATGGAGATATTGAGATGAAATTTGATACACAGCTTGGTCTTGGATAGTTACAGAGCAAGTTTGACTTTCGTCACGCTTGACCCATTTTTGGAGGAGTTATGCCCCTTGATGACTTGGAAAATTCAGTTTTTGTCAGTTTTCCGGACTTTTTTCTGCAACGGATGGAGATATTGAGATGAAATTTGATACACAGCTTGGTCTTGGATAGTTACAGAGCAAGTTTGACTTTCGTCACGCTTGACCCATTTTTGGAGGAGATATGCCCCTTGATGACTTGGAAAATTCAGTTTTTGTCAGTTTTCCGGACTTTTTCCGGCAACGGATGGAGATATTGAGATGAAATTTGATACACAGCTTGGTCTTGGAAAGTTACAGAGCAAGTTTGACTTTCGTCACGCTTGACCCATTTTTGGAGGAGTTATGCCCCTTGATGACTTGGAAAATTCAGTTTTTGTCAGTTTTCCGGACTTTTTTCTGCAACGGATGGAGATATTGAGATGAAATTTGATACACAGCTTGGTCTTGGATAGTTACAGAGCAAGTTTGACTTTCGTCACGCTTGACCCATTTTTGGAGGAGTTATGCCCCTTGATGACTTGGAAAATTCAGTTTTTGTCAGTTTTCCGGACTTTTTTCTGCAACGGATGGATATATTGAGATGAAATTTGATACACAGCTTGGTCTTGGATAGTTACAGAGCAAGTTTGACTTTCGTCACGCTTGACCTATTTCGACTTTTGTCACGCTTGACCTATTTTTCGAGGAGTTATGCCCCTTGCTGACTTGCACAATTCAGTTTTTGTCAGTTTTCCAGACTTTTTTTCTGCAACAAATAGTGATATTCAGGTAAAATTTGATACTCAGCTTAGTCTTGTATAATTACAGAGCAAGTTCAACTTCCGTCACGCTTGAACTCTTTTTCGAATCGATAAAGCAGATAAAACCTCAGAACTGAGCTGCACAGACAGTAAGTTTAATTAAAACTCATGTTTAATTGAAGAGTAATTCATAGGCAGAGTTGCAGGACATAAATATATGCCGCCGGTAGGGGACTTATATCGCTCAGCGATCATAACATTTTTTTCTTTAAATCCAGAATCATCTACAGGAGAGGGGATATTATAGGCAATTTCTAAATCGACAGCATGCACATAACTCGTAAATGCGGGGAAACAATTCTCAATGTCACAAAACAATCAGTTAAAACAGGAAATTGCAATGCTTAATTTTGAAACATAAATGACAGATAAGAAAAGATCAAGTGATGTCATCTTAATCTATACATTTTAATTCCTTGGACCTTGACGAAAACCAAGGAAAAGAGAACTCGGGCAAGAAAACTGTGGGCACAAACCATTAAAATTAAAAAAAAGAAAAAAGAATTTTACTGTTTTCTGAAGTATTTATATATTGTAAGATTAACATGTATCTTGATTATTCAATGAATTCAATTAAACTTTTAAATGTTTACTTTTTAAATTTCATTGGGTGATGAAATGTCAGTTGTCGTATCAGGAATATGTATCCCCCCCCTTGCACCCACCCACCCCTCTCCCCTTTTACTTTCACCGGAAAAATTAGCATTCAAAATGTAGAAGAGAGAGAAAACTTCCTTTTCGGCGCCGTCTATAGTGTTATCAGCAATATATCGTTTTATGGGATGATCTGGAAAAGGGGGTTAAAACTTACAAATTAAGTACAGTATAACATTAGTATTACAGGATTTTCCCTTCTAAAGAATGTAAATGATTTTCCAATGTAATATATGTATCTGAAGACAAAATTCTTAATCATTCCTTTACTTTAAAAGAGGGTGAAAGGGAGAGGGAGGGGCTGGAGGAAGGAGAGAGGGGGAGAGGGAGGGAGGAGGAAGAAAAAAGGGTGTGGGAGGGGAGATAAGGGGGCGGAGAGAGCGGGTACCCCATGTCTGCTCCCCACCCCCATAAGAGGCACTTGGATGAATGGGAGGGGGAGGAAGGAGGCAGCTGGAGGGAGGCAGAAGGGAGTGAGGGAGAGGTTAGGAGGTGGGAGAAGGGAGCGGGACAGGGGAGAGAAGTTAGTAGAAAACTACCCCCTGTCCGCCCCCGGCCCCCCTTTTAATTCAATCAACCCCCCCCCCCCTTTCTAAAAAAAAATCTGAAGCCTTCACCCCTCTACCTTGGATCCGTTTTTGATTTACCTCCATGGGAAAAAAATACCCAGCCTTATTTCTGACAGAAAAAATATACTTCATGCTTTGAACAGAGCTCAAGCTGTGTTGACCTATTTGTACTAAATACTGTAAATGATGACGTAAGTTGTGACGCATTGTAAACAGAACCAAAGGCAGCAGACATTTAGAAGTTTGTGTTGGGATTTACACTGCATAGATTTCCTGTATATTCTACATGTAGATCTTATATATGTGGAGAGAAACCACATAATTCGATCTACAGGTATCAAATATCAGCTGCAAATCATCCTCGAAAGCAAAATGAAGTTCGGTAAGTCGCTGATTGCGCTATTTTTTTGTTTGTTTTTTTTTTCTCCCAGCATTATGAGTTTATCCATGGATTTTTCTGAGGAAGCTGTCGATGAAAGAAAGTCCGCGAAACAAAGTTGTATGCTGACGTCGCGTCGCATGCTGACGTCACGTTGTAATTTTCAAAGAGGATATTCGGACTAAACATGATATATGTTGGAAATGATGGTGCAATGTCAGTATTACGTGAAGCAAAGTACAAATCATACAATAAGACACTGGAGGAGTAAGCCAAACGAAGAATATTTAAAGGAGATCGAGAAATCTTGGTCATCGATGGGTTTCATTCTGTCGTCAAGTGACATTGTCAAAAAAATAAGCTTGCGCTTCACGCCGATCAAATGGGCAATGGGGAGAATGACGTCATTGACCACGGTTTTGGAACCTATAGGTATAGCATAGAATTCAATTGAAAAACACCATTTTTCCAATATATATACACGTGTTACCTTGATGAGGACTACGTCCGCGCCTGCGGCGCGGACTGCGTCCTCTATTAATTTTGATTGCGTGCACTGATTCTCATATAACTTATACCAAAATTTACGACTAAGCGAGATCTACTGAATGGTTTCAATTTTATTTTAAGGTCTGCATGATGAAATAGTCAAAATCGCGTTTATCCAGTTTCCGAAGTGAGCCGCGCGGACAGTAGGCTGCTGTGACAAGAGACTGAGGGTGAGCTTGTTTCCCTAAGGCGGTGTACGCCTATGTACGCAGGTTCAATTTAAATTTAGAACTGGACCTGGCATGACCCGGCGAAGCCACTTGATTGGGTTTTTCCGGCGAACGGCGTACGCTGAAATGCGCTGATTCTCGCCTAAGCATTTCAACCGGCGAGGAGTGGCGCATTTCGGCATACGCCGTTCGCCGGATTAACTCAATCTAGTGGCTTTGCCAGGTCATGCCTGGTCAAGTTCTAAATTTATTTTGAACCAGCGTACATAGGTGCAGGCCGCTTTTTGGGAAACAAGTTGGCTCTGAATCCCATGGCCACTATCATTGTTACAGTGTGAAGTCTGACAAATCCGTTGAGCAACGATTTCTCCATAATTAAGACCTTTCTTTGTTAACATTTACCCCTACTGTCTTCGCAGCTCACTTCACATGCTTCAGAAATGGGAAAATTGAAGTTTTCTCTACTTTAATTTTCGGCATATTTTAAGATTAAAATTTATATAGGAGGATAGATCTCAAACTCTCATAACTAACAGTGTATGATATATGTCTCTACGACAAATACTATGCTCACAGTGAGCAGTGAGCATAGCTGTCAACTGACCCGATTTCCGCGGGTCAGTCCCGCTTTTTTACCCTTTGACCCGATTATTTTTCATCACCCGTGCGGGTCATGTCTTTCACCCGATTTTTCGTTGCTGACCCGGGAATCACCCGATTCCGATTTGGTTCCATCTATAACTTGGGACTTTAAATTTCCAGCTGTGACTTTCCAATTAAAACACCTGCATTTACAGGTAAACTGGGATGTTTGTTTAGTGATATGGGAAGTAATAAGCCACTTTCATGTTGTTTTAACGACCTGGGCTTGGATTATTAATTCGGAATGTCTATGGAAAGACGATCGTAAACACGGAGATTTATGCAGACGAAAAGGGACAAATGTTTTTATAGTGTTTAAAACAATTGAAGCAGTGAAATGTAGAGTTTATTTCACACAAAATCTTAATCATGGTATAGCAATGACTAAATAAAAATAAATCTAGCCTAGCAAATTCAACTATGAACCTTCAGGCCTTGATTAATAAGTCCTAAAATTTTACACATCATATTGTGCTACATTATCATGATTATGCAGTATTACAATTCAAATAAATGCTTACATGTCTTACAATGAAATGAACTTTATTGACCTGTATTTTTTTTTTGGGGGGGGGGGTAATTTTATTCATAATGACACAAGCAAAAGGTCGCAATTTTGTTTCGCGCGCTATGACCCTCTTTTTCATTTCCCAAAGAGGGTCATTGACCCTCTTTTGTCTGAAAAAAGTTGACAGGTATGGCAGTGAGCAGATTGCTGTACTTGATAAATCTGAAACTGAAATTCAGGATATGTTTGGCACAAATTGGCAAGCAAGTTTCCAGGGGATTACTTACTATGTCTAACTCTAATAAAGCAAAATTAAATGATCAGCAATCATATTTTACCTTGTTTAGCTTTACTGTCTTAGATATGGCAGGAATTCAACTTGCCTCAGCTTTGTCTCTTCGAATTCAAGGGTCATGTTGTAAGTTTATAATCATGCCTCAGGTCAAACACGTGACACCTCGATCCATATGTATAGAGGACTAGAGGTTGTTATGGGAACAACCTCCTGGTGTCACTTTGATTTGGTGTCAAAGTCAAGGTCATAGGACTGATGATTGAAAATGGTTTGCAGATCATAGAAGAGTTTATATTGCACCTATTATCATGAAACTTGCCAAAAATGTTTCCCATGAGTCAGATGACCCTTATTGATTTTGTGGTCCAAAGGTCAAAGTCATAGGACCCTGCTGATTGAAAATGGTTTCCTGATCATATTAGAGCATGTATTGCACCTATTATCATGAAACTTGCCAGAAATGTTTCCCATGAGTCAAGGATGACCCATATTGACCTTGTACTTTGACCTACTTCATAGAAATAACTGTGGTTATATCTTTAGAACTCATAGGGATAGTGCTTTGATATTTCATATGTTGATCCCTTAAGTCATTGTTGGTACATGACTTTTAACATTGTAACTACCGGTATGACATTCTTTTGAAAAAATTGTCCTGGCTATTTCTTCCTAGCCATTTTGGATATTGTTCTGATGCATGCTATTCTTTAAATTATCCTGTAATTTATTCAAAATTTCATTTTAATGTCTCATGTTTAGATAAATGGCTAAAAACTTAAAACAATGAATAATCTGTAAAATAGAGAGCCTTTTGAACATTTTTCAGCTTCTGGACCTAAAGTTTTCACAAGACCTTAACCCTAGGACATTTGACTCGTACTATGAATATGGCCACTTTATATATCTATGATGAACATTTACTAACAGATCAGGCTCTTGTATATCAATATCATCAAATTCTTGTTATATATTTTACCTTACTTTGACCCATGGTAATTAGATTAGACAAAATCAAAGTTCTCCTTATTTGAACATGCAGTAAATTTGAAAAGAGTGGGAGACAAGCTTTGAATTTGTGCATGTGTCTTATTTTCACCCATTAAATGTACAAGGCTGAGCCACCTAGTCTTGAATTTGTTTGTCTAACAACCTTTCATGTTTAATTTTATTTGCCCACTGTTCATTGGGCGAAAGGGTGATAATAAAAGGGGGGATTCCCTGTATTCAGTATTTCCTTCTTCATCAAAATCCCTTTAAGAGTGTAAGGAATAAGTAAGATGTTTTTAAAAATAACTTTGTGTCAATAAAATGACAGGCATTATTTATATGTAATAGTTTGGGTAAAGTTTACTAGGTGTGATATTTTTCATTTATTAAAGAAATTGACCTTTCAAGAAGAAGAGAATTTTTAATTTGTTACAATTTTAATTGATGAGAGAAGGTCAGATTAACATATTAATTAATTCAGGTTTTCATTTTATGTTTGAGCTGAGCTTGTTACCTGTATAGATAATTCACCTGAGAGATACAGCCCTTTCAGCTACCTCACCATTTAATGGCTCATAATTATCATGTTAAGGTTACAAGACGCTGTGCTACTGACCTCCCTTAATTATTTACGTCTGTAATGACATTTAAGTAGATACCTTGAAGGCATTTTTTTTTGCGTTTTTGTAACATTCGGGGAAATGAAGGCTACCTGTTCTAATAGAGTTTGAAGTAATTATCATAATTATTCAGCAGAAGGACCAGAGAAGGTATTTAGTAAGATGGAAGGAATGTTATGAACATTTGTTAGATCAAGCCTTATGATTCTTCTGACATTCATAGCATATTATATCCTGTACGTTTATGAATGCAGTCTAGCTGTTTTTATTGTGTCATTTGTGACTTTCCATTTAATAAGCATTTTACGAAGTTCTAATTTTATGTTTATACAGGAATGATGACATGCAATTTGTAGCGGAAACTCAGCGGTTGCTGTTGTGATCAGCAGATAAACAGCTATGGGGGAATATATACAGAGGTAAGAAAATTTCTATTGGTATTTGTTAGAGCTCAGAAAGCTATTTTTTCATTAAGGGTCATCCATTTGTAGTTTTTTTGTGCCTATATCATGATTTGTGATTGACAGACTGATAACCAAAGTATGTCACTTTGTTCAGAATAGCTGGGTGGATAAAGAATTGATTTCAACCCTAAGACTTGTGAATGAATTGAATAACCATTGTACAATCTATGCTATTATGTCCTGATTGTTGCAGATCTTGCTTGAAGAAATTGTGATTTTTTCGTCGATTTATCAACAGGACAGGACTGGTTTATGATGAGTCCATGGCCATTCATTTCCACATTTGTCCTGATTGTTACAGATCTTGCTTGAATAAATTGTGATTTTTTCGTTGATTTATCTACAGGACAGGACTGGTTTATGATGAGTCCATGGCCAGTCATTTCCACATTTGTCCTGATTGTTACAGATCTTGCTTGAATAAATTGTGATTTTTTCGTTGGTTTATCTACAGGACAGGACTGGTTTATGATGAGTCCATGGCCAGTCATTTCCACATTTGTCCTGATTGCTACAGATCTTGCTTGAATAAATTGTGATTTTTTCGTTGGTTTATCTACAGGACAGGACTGGTTTATGATGAGTCCATGGCCAGTCATTTCCACATTTGTCCTGATTGCTACAGATCTTGCTTGAATAAATTGTGATTTTTTCGTTGATTTATCTACAGGACAGGACTGGTTTATGATGAGTCCATGGCCAGTCATTTCCACATTTGTCCTGATTGTTACAGATCTTGCATGAATAAATTGTGATTTTTTCGTTGATTTATCTACAGGACAGGACTGGTTTATGATGAGTCCATGGCCATTCATTTCCACATTTGTCCTGATTGTTACAGATCTTGCTTGAATAAATTGTGATTTTTTGTTGATTTATCTACAGGACAGGACTGGTTTATGATGAGTCCATGGCCAGTCATTTCCACATTTGTCCTGATTGTTACAGATCTTGCTTGAATAAATTGTGATTTTTTGTTGATTTATCTACAGGACAGGACTGGTTTATGATGAGTCCATGGCCAGTCATTTCCACATTTGTCCTGATTGTTACAGATCTTGCTTGAATAAATTGTGATTTTTTCGTTGATTTATCTACAGGACAGGACTGGTTTATGATGAGTCCATGGCCAGTCATTTCCACATTTGTCCTGATTGTTACAGATCTTGCTTGAATAAATTGTGATTTTTTCGTTGATTTATCTACAGGACAGGACTGGTTTATGATGAGTCCATGGCCAGTCATTTCCACATTTGTCCTGATTGTTACAGATCTTGCTTGAATAAATTGTGATTTTTTGTTGATTTATCTACAGGACAGGACTGGTTTATGATGAGTCCATGGCCAGTCATTTCCACATTTGTCCTGATTGTTACAGATCTTGCTTGAATAAATTGTGATTTTTTCGTTGATTTATCTACAGGACAGGACTGGTTTATGATGAGTCCATGGCCAGTCATTTCCACATTTGTCCTGATTGCTACAGATCTTGCTTGAATAAATTGTGATTTTTTCGTTGATTTATCTACAGGACAGGACTGGTTTATGATGAGTCCATGGCCAGTCATTTCCACATTTGTCCTGATTGTTACAGATCTTGCTTGAATAAATTGTGATTTTTTGTTGATTTATCTACAGGACAGGACTGGTTTATGATGAGTCCATGGCCAGTCATTTCCACATTTGTCCTGATTGTTACAGATCTTGCTTGAATAAATTGTGATTTTTTCGTTGATTTATCTACAGGACAGGACTGGTTTATGATGAGTCCATGGCCAGTCATTTCCACATTTGTCCTGATTGTTACAGATCTTGCTTGAATAAATTGTGATTTTTTCGTTGATTTATCTACAGGACAGGACTGGTTTATGATGAGTCCATGGCCAGTCATTTCCACATTTGTCCTGATTGTTACAGATCTTGCTTGAATAAATTGTGATTTTTTCGTTGATTTATCTACAGGACAGGACTGGTTTATGATGAGTCCATGGCCAGTCATTTCCACATTTGGAATGAAGATTTTACAGAGAAACCAGAAAGATTTATCAAAACTATTGAAAGATGTAAGGAGTATGGACTGATCGACAGATGTCATAGAATTCCGGTAAGAAATATTATATGATATTGATATAGTATTAATAATGATATAATATTATAGATATGAGTACTGTTGAACCCACTTGTGAAACTAGAAGGTAGAACCAGGCAGATGGTGCCATGGATTTGATTATTAAAAATTTTTGTTATTCTTAAGTATGAAAAATACCAAAATGCCTCACACAATTTTGCTACAAATCAGCTCAATGGATCTGACAATATTCATGTATTTACATGTATATTAAACTACTTATACTTGCTAAAAAGACTGAAAAGTCATTGATCGCCGCAACTGAAATGAGATGAAGGCCTGATCTCTAGAATGCATGATATAGTAGTCAATGTTGGTGTGTCATTCTCCCATACAATGCCAATCTCCAAACAGTTATTGCTCCTTTATTTCACTACCACCTCTGATTGTGGCTCAGTTCAAATGTTGTCAAGATTTTTGACGAAATTTTTAACAGGCCGTAGGGCATGTGCATCTTCAATTTAACGATGTTAAAATATACCATAGATAAGAGAGCGTTAGCGTTTAACATAAAATTGTACACATCCCAAACCCAAACTTTAGGGTAAAATGAGGAACTATTAGAAGCCGTGTACGAAAAGAGAAAAGCAAGAACAGTTGCCAGTCTACACTTTGCACTGCAAAATATACATAGGGGTGAGATTTTTAGCTCACCTGAGCCAAAGGCTCAAGTGAGCTATTGTCATAGTGTGGCGTCCGTCGTCCGTCCGTCCGTCGTAAACTTTTAACATTTTCAACTTCTTCTCAAGAACGGCTGAAGGGATTTTGATGAAACTTGGTATGCATAAAGTACTAAAGGTCCTCTACCAAGTTTGTTCATTTCGGCTTGATCCCTTCAGGGGTGGATCCAGGGCGGGGTCAAATAGGCCCCAGAGGTTACCCCTCTTCAAAAATCTTCTTCTCCAGTTCTACTGAATGGATTGAAAAACTAATTGTATCTAAGTGATCTAGAAGGATGTACGATTCAAGTTTGTTCATTTCGTTAAAATCCAATAACTAATTTTTGACACGTTTTTGACGTCTTTTTCGACATTGCATTTTTAATGCAAAAATTGATATTTCTCCTAATATTTTCTTTCTTATTGAAAAATTCTGCTCCAGTTTAGTTTAATTTAGCAATTTTTAAGCAAAGGAATGCTTTAGTGAAAGAATTTTGCTGAAAGGTTTATTTTTGAATTTTTAATGATTTTTTTAATACTGTAAAAAAGGAAGGGAGGATGGTCATTTTCATCATTTTTGGCATTTTATGGTTCTTCCCATGAATGATTGTTTTAACATTTATCATATTTATAGTAAGGAATGTAACAGTGAAAGAATTTTCTCAATATCTTGACTTTTAGATTTTTAATGATTTCTTTAATACTGTAAATACGCATGTTTTCTTTGTCAATGAGTCCCAAGGTAGCGAGTTCAAATCCCGGCTGGGCCTTAAAAAATTTTTTTCTTTATTTTTCATTTTTCATCCATATTTTAAGCTTTGAATGCTATTTTTAACTTACCTGAATAATTTTAATGCCATTTTTGCCACTTTTTGAACTTTGGAATTTTTTATGAAGTTTGGCATTTTCTCCATATTAATTTCCCTTGAGTTCATATTGATATTTTGAAACCTATATCCTAGGTAAAATTAAATTAATGAATGCTTGTGTGATAGCATTTTTGATTAACAACATGTACAATTTGAATTTATAATAATTCTTGTATTCTATAGAGTATAAAAAGGGGGGGGGGGGGGTCAAAATTTCTGTAACAACATCTGCTGACAGATTTTTTTTCTATTAGATGATATAATAAGAACTGGACAAAATAATATTTTTTTTCTAATTGGCTTGTATATCAATGAACTAATCAGAGTAAATACTAATCCTTCTTTCATTTACTCCATCTAACAGTGGTTTTCTGCACTTAATATTTCTTAAGGATGACATCCTATCTGATGCCTCTTTAGGTTGTCCATCCTTTCCCCGAAAGAGAGAGATATTAGGGTGCTCTTATTATTTTTCTTTAACTATTTCTTTTAATAACTTAGTAAATATATGATCTTCTGCACTCATTTATTGCATGTTTGTCAGATTAAGTTACTCAATTCTTTTATATACATTATTTGCTATAACTTTATTTTTTGAATTTTTTTTTTTTTATATTTTAATCTAGATATGCTGTGCGTGCACATAGACCCAAGGATTGTGGGTTCAAATTCAGGCACTGGCATCCCAATTTTTTTTTTCATTTTTTGCATTTTGCAAGCTTTTTAAGCACTTTTAAATCATCTGAATACAAAAAAAACCTTCTTTTTTCTTTTTCCATTTTCATTTTCTCCATTTTGCACACTCATTTATTGCATTTTACTTTTTTGGAATTTTTATGATATTTTTTTTAATTATTTATGGCATATGGACCAAAAAATTCTGACTATGGCTCTGGCTCTAACATTATTCAATGTCAGTATGTTCAGAGTGTGCATGGATATCAGGTGAGCGTTGTTCCCCCCCCCTGGGGCTCTTGTTTACAAGACTACTACAGAGATAAATGTTGATGCTCGATGGAAGAGATTGATACAATGCTTCAATTCTGTATAGCAAGTTTCTGAGAATACATTGATTTATAGATAAAATATAAAACAATTATTATTGAATTTGACTTGTCTGCAAACTTATATTGAGTGTCCCTTGTATATATGAACATAATTTATACATGTATCATTATTTCAGTCTCGCTTCAGTACAGAGGCAGAAATGCTTAGTCTACATACAAAAGAGCATGTGGAAATACTTAAACAAACTGCCAGCATGTGTAAAGAAGATATGGAGAAACTGTCGCAAAAATATGATTACCTTTATTTTCATAATGTAAGTTGCTTCTATGTATGAAATTTGGAAAAAAATTTCCTTGTATACTTAGAATATTGCTTTATCATTGTTTATGTATATTACCTAATATGATTACAGGAATTCTGTCTTTAATGCAAGCATTATGAAATCTTCTATGTGCAGGATATTTATTTTCAATTTTCAGTTCATAATAACAAAAATTCATAACAACGAAATTTGCATGAAATGAAGTCTCAGGCCTGTGATTCTGATAAGGATAAATGAATTTGCGCGAGATCCACTTATTAGCAAAATACGTGAAAATTTCAATGTTTAAAATATACAATATAGAATAAAATCCATCTTGACAGTGATGAGAAGTCTGGAATAAGGAAAATTAGATTAAGGGGTAATTAAAGGAAGTTCAAATGCCGTGATTCTAGCAAAAATTGTTTAATTAGTAGCAAACTCAGACTGTGGAAATCCAATTTCTGCATAAACAATTAAAAAAAGAGTCTGGTAAATTAAAAAAAAAGTCACGAAAATTACAATGTTATAATTCTAAAGGTCATAGTTTTGGAGTCAATTAAATTGGAATTTGTATGAAATCTTTTAAAATTGCTTGAAGATGTACATTGTATATTGTATTAATGCATTAACCAAAAGTAAAAAAAAATTTACTATCTTAGCAAAAATGAAAAATTCTGGAAAACTGAAGTAGAGCGGACAGACTGATTGCAGCTGATAGGGAATTAAGTGTAATTAAGAAATATGTAAAATATGTAAATTGGTACTTTGCAGGTGCTAATGAAATAAATTTGAAAACGTCTTTGTTATCAATATTCATAGAAATTGCTGTGATGAACACCGACTGGTCTAGTATATAATTCTGTGTACTTTTTACCATCAGTGAGGTCATTTCAGGACATTTTTAAGTGCTTTGTCGATATGATATTTTCAGGACATTTGGAGAAATTCCCGCCTTGCACTTGGATGTACTTTAGAATTGGTTGATCACATCATGTCAGGAAAGGTATGATTTACACTTTCTCTCACTATAACAATAATGATTTTTTATGTTGCCTGCAATATTATACAATTATTGACTTTTGATGAGGTCTACTCGTGACTATACAGACCTGGTCAGGTATTGGTTTACCAAGGCTGAAGGTTGAGGTTAACCAATGCCTGACCAGGGTCTGTATAGTCAAGAGTAGACCAAAATCTAAAGTCAATAACTGCTTTATTAAATTATCAGGATTTTTTGTCCCCCGCTTTCGCGAAAGCGCGGGGACATTAAAACCGGTTCATCCGTCTGTCTGTCCGTCTGTCTGTCCGTCCGTCTGTCCGTCAGTCACAAAAACTTTAACCTTGTGCATAACTTTTGAATGGTAAGTGATAGGGCTTTGATATTTCACATGTGTATTCCTTGTGACAAGACCTTTCCATGGATACCAAAATTTTTGACCTTGTGACCTTGACCTTGGACTTTGACCTACTTATTAAAAACTTTAACCTTGACCGTAACTTTTGAATGGAAAGTGATAGGGCTTTCATATTTCACATGTGTATTCCTTGTGACAAGACCTTTCCATGGATACCAAAATTTTTGACCTTGTGACCTTGACCTTGGACTTTGACCTACTTATTAAAAACTTTAACCTTGACCATAACTTTTGAATGGAAAGTGATAGGGCTTTGATATTTCACATGTGTATTCCTTGTGACAAGACCTTTCCATGGATACCAAAATTTTTGACCTTGTGACCTTGACCTTGGACTTTGACCTACTTAATAAAAACTTTGACCTTGACCGTAACTTTTGAATGGAAAGTGATAGGGCTTTCATATTTCACATGTGTATTCCTTGTGACAAGACCTTTCCATGGATACCAAAATTTTTGACCTTGTGACCTTGACCTTGGACTTTGACCTACTTATTAAAAACTTTAACCTTGACCATAACTTTTGAATGGAAAGTGATAGGGCTTTGATATTTCACATGTGTATTCCTTGTGACAAGACCTTTCCATGGATACCAAAATTTTTTACCTTGTGACCTTGACCTTGGACTTTGACCTACTTATTAAAAACTATAACCTTGACCATTACTTTTGAATGGTAAATGATAGGGCTTTGATATTTCATATGTGTATTCCTTGTGACAAGACCTTTCCATGGATACCAAAATTTTTGACCTTGTGACCTTGACCTTTGAGATCGACCTTCTTATTAAAAACTTTAACCTTGACCATAACTTTTGAATGGAAAGTGATGGGGCTTTGATATTTCACATGTGTATTCCTTGTGACAAGACCTTTGCATGGATACCAAAATTTTTGACCTTGACCTTTGAGTTCCACCTACTTTTCAAAAAACTATAACCTTGTCCATAACTTTTTAATGGAAAATGATAGGGCTTTCACATTTCACATGTGTATTCCTTGTGATGAGACCTTTCTGTTGGTAATAACATTCTGACCTTGTGACCTTGTCCATGGAGGTTGACCCACATTTAAAAACTTCAACCTCGACCATAAGTTTTTGATGGTAATTTAAATCATAGGTCTTAAATATTTCACATGTGCATACCTTTTCATAAGCCCTGTCCCTTGGAAACAAAACACAAGTTTGGACCTTTTGACCTTTTCTTGGAGTTAATCTTTCATATTTAGAATGTTGATAATATATGAGATATATTATTAAAACTTAAGAATGGGGGGATGTCTGTAAGCATTTCTTTAAAGACAAACACCCAAAAGCGGGGGACCACAATTCCTTGAATTTGATTTTTAACATTTGCATTGTAATTGTACGAGAAGTCAAAGATCTAACACTACAAAAATCAACGCACGTACCCATGCTGGTTATTATTGCGTCACTGAATCCCGAATAGACTGCTTTCGAGCAATAGCGGTCTGAAGTACACTCTATCAAACTGCTTCTCCACCAATCAGAAATAAGCAAAATCGGCAATAGTTCATGATCATTTAATAAATATATACATGCATATAGGGATAAATTTGTCTGGTGTCAGTTTGTCTGTCAGTCACACTTTTTGATAAATGGCTGTAATTGAATCACTGTACATTGTACTTCTATCAAAATTGAATTCATGTATATGGTCAAGTATGATGAGAGTCAGTACCAAATGAAGGTGATGATTACCTTCAACTTCAAGGTCTCATAGTTAGTGTCCAACATGTGACCTGCAACATACATGCACTTGAGCAAGGTAGTTATTGTAATATCCTTGTTAGAACTTAGAGAAAGAGACCTTGATTGCAATTTTCATTAGAATAACCATGTGAATTGACTCTGCTGCATTGGTATATTGATTTAGATCAAAGTGTGTCTTTTGCTATTAAAAACTAAGGCCAGTTTCAGGGATTAATCTACCTCTGCGTCCTGCGTCTCTGACGCATATAAATTGCCGGGACCCATTGATTTTCAATCATTTTTGATTAATGCGTCTGCTAGAGTACATGTTTACATCAAAGTCAAGTCCAAGTGTATAAGCCAAATAGGGTATTATAAATATCCCATGTTTATAATTTATTGGACACATTTTGACCATTCTTTTAAACCTTATTTTCAGATTTGAGAAACCGTTTTGAGTTGCAATTGATAATGTCCATGAGCAAAATAAGAAGACCAGGGTTTTTTTGCGATGAAAAGAGATATACATGTATACGAACAGTCAAATGCAACTGTAACATCCTATTATAGAATATATATCTATGAAAAAATCTTTAGAAGACAGAATTGAAAGCCGTATATAATTTGTTTGTTTGGATAACGTTTTACTATACGTTGCCTCGCTTACGTCGAAAAAGAAAATAAGTAAACAATGGCAATCAAGGCTATTACTTTTGACTAATTTAAGTTTGAAGTTTGGGAGATGGACATTATTTCATCGATTTCTTTTCTGAAACATACGTTCTTGCGATCTTAAAACGCCGTAAACAGGTCATCTCACTTGTGTTCGTGAACAGAAGATACCACGAAAAAAGACAGTTTACAGTATTTGGAACGCATAAATTTCTGCTGGGACCCATTGTTTTGGTTGGGGACCCATAGGCTAATTTGCATCAGGTCCAGAGGATCCATTTAGATCAAACTGTAGATTAATCCCTGCAGTTTGAGAATTTAAGTTTTGTGTACATTTCATGCAAGAATGAGGCTTTTAAAAATTATCATTATTGAAAGTTTTATAATAGGATATATGACCCAAATCCAGACAGTGTACATAAATTCTCCATAGAATTTCCCTTATAGGGGCATGTCAGTTTCCGAGCCATGTTGCCACATGTATTAACATTATCGTATGTCATTTGTTTGAAATGGCATTTAAAGTATTTATAGTGTTTTACAGCATATGATTTGCATAGGTTTCTGAGGCATCAATGCACTTAATTGTTGTGAACTCTTACCTTCATATTTGACCTTGACAGTTTAAGCATTTTTAAATTGAAAATTAGGCACAATTAGAGGAAATCAGAATACAGAGAGCAGAATTATATGTCATACTCCCATTAATAAGGGAATTAGCCTTCTGTAGTAGGCTTGAAATATGCAAGTAATGTCACGTAACTGTCAAACTACAAATGAGTTTTGGTTTGGTGGCTACTATTACCTGTCATTACCTGTTGAGTTTGCTTTTAACAGCTTCTGATACCTGTCTAATTACTATTACAGGTACAGAATGGTATGGCAATCATCAGGTGAGTTTCACACTATGGGGTCAGTCTGGAAATAAATCACATAGGATATGTTGAACATGTATATGTATACTGCAGTAAGATGCAAAGAAAAGCCAGGAATTTTCAATGAATAGATCATTTTAAACAAAATTTACATATATTATGAAGACAAAATAATTATAATGGTTTCTATTGGCCCTGTAAAAATTGCATGTTTGTACATGTCACAGAAATTTATGCTGAGTGCAGAAATTCTGATTCTGATTCTTATGGAAGCTGATATTACTTTATAGAAGCTTTCTTCAAAGCGATGGCTTTAAATGTGATTTGTATTCATGCACACGGACAAAGTTCCATTTCTCATTGAATAAAGGTAATTTGTTCATTCAGCTCTCATAAGTCATGTTTTACTTGCATCTCTGATGTTTTTCTACATTTTCATGTAGACCCCCTGGTCACCATGCGATGGAGAATGAATTCAATGGTTACTGCTACCTCAATAATGTGGCCATAGCTGCAAAACTAGCCATAGAAAAATACAAAGTGCAAAGGTTAGTTAGCAGAGGATAGATTTCTAGTAAGATAAGTGTAAACTTTGTAGTAGTTGTAGATGCTGTAATTCTCAGTTATGTGCTATGCAGATTTACATGTAATTTGAAATGCAAAATGTGAAATTTTGTTTATATTCTCAACAGTCATTTCTCTTAGAGAGAGAGAGAAAAAAAAACATGATGTCATGAGGGAGTATTTTATATCTAGAATATTTATCAAAGATTTGTTTCCCCTAAAATGATGAGGATATTTGGACATGACTTCTATAATTGAACATCCATTTTATGTGGGTTAAGAAGACTAAAAATCTTAAATTTGCTTACATCGCATGTTTTGGAAATATTCATCAGTTGTTTCATTTGTTGATTTCAGGGTGTTAATTTTAGACTGGGATGTTCATCATGGTCAAGGCATCCAGTACAGCTTTTACGATGACCCAAGGTAAAATAATTATCTGTTCATTAAATGGTTAGTAATGCTTTGTAGATAATTGCTTTCCAATTATTTTTTCGATTAATGCATTGTTCATTTCCTACTATCTAACATTTTACTCCAGTGCCTTACCTTTTCTTTGTTCTTGTTTTCCCGAGCCATATGACTAGATTATGATACTAGAATATGGTTAAAATCTCCTATTTTACAAAGTTCTGTATATTTCTATCCATAAGTACCTTTACGGAGAGAAATGACCATACTTAAGGGAGTCAGACTCAGACTAAATAGGTGAAGAACAGAGACCTGGATTTGATGTCAATATTCCATTCCATATGATACCTGAAAATACATATACATAAAATCTCCTATTTTACAGAGTTCTGTATATTTCTATCCATAAGTACCTTTACGGTGAGAAATGACCATACTTAAGGGAGTCAGACTTTGACTATATACATGTAGGTGAAGGACAGGGACGTGGATTTAATGTCAATATTCCATTCCATATGATACCTGACAATACATGTACATAAAATCTCCTATTTTACAGAGTTCTGTACATTTCTATCCATAAATACCTTTATGGTGAGGAATGGCCGTACCTGAGGGAGTCAGACTTTGACTATATACATGTAGGTGAAGGACAGGGACGTGGATTTAATGTCAACATTCCATTCCATATGATACCTGACAATACATGTACATAAAATCTCCTTTTTTACAGAGTTCTGTACATTTCTATCCATAAGTACCTTTATGGTGAGGAATGGCCGTACTTGAGGGAGTCAGACTTTGACTATATTGGTGAAGGACAGGGACGTGGATTTAACATTAATATTCCATTAAATGAAGTAAGCTTTTAATTTACAAGAAGAATTATTATAAAAATTAAAAGGTGACAAACAACAATTTTTTCCTATTCTTTGAAAAGATAAAGTTGTTTATGTTAGAAATTCATCAATTATAAGTCATTTTAATAACAATATCACAAAAACTGCTTTCTTTTACCTGAGATTTTGAATTGCTGCGAAACTTATCAATACGCAGTAGAGCATAATTCTGAACATAATCATCTGTTGTCCTTTGGTGGAGCTGATAATAATAATATTCCTCCTGTTTATTTATTATGGATATTTGTTTTTTTTAAGGTGACGTATTACAAATTACATTTTCAGATTGGTTGTGATAATAGTTCTTACATGGCAATATTTTTCAACATTGTGCTACCTATTGTTTATGAGGTAATTTTTTATAATATTCTAGAGATCTCACTCATCCTAACAAAATGATTCACAATTTATACCAATCAGAAAAGAATCCTCTAGTTTTCTGAATTTACAAATGTATCAGTATGTTTATAAAAGTTAAAACTCAAAGATCAAAGTCAAATTGGATCAAAGTAAATCATCCAAATGTTTCTGATATATTGATTTTCCATCTCTCGCTGTGTAGAGTTATGCATTATGTAGATAAAACGAGTATTGTTACTTTTTCTCTCCAGTATAACCCAGATCTGGTGCTAGTATCAGCAGGTTATGATGCTGCTTTAGGATGTCCTGAGGTTAGTGTCTGTCATCAAATCATGCAAATTTAAGACTATATCTCAAAAAAAAATAAATCAATCAAAGCACGATGATTTCTAAACTTTGTTCCATTTATATTATATATTCCAGTATTACGCTATTAATTCAATTTTGATACTAAGAATTTCATTATATTAACTTATGTATTATAGGGAGAGATGGAGGTAACTCCTGCTTGCTTTGCCCATTTTGTAAACTTGTTATCTCCCTTGGCTGGTGGTAAATTGTGCCTTGTTCTTGAGGTAAGTGTAACTGGTATCTTTGTGGTATTGATGATCAAATAGGGAAGTAAAATAATTTCATAATTAACTTGCTTCAGTTACAAATAGCTGCGATTGCATGTAATACAATGTACATGTATTTGAGCAGGTTAAGTAAAATATTTTACCTGAGACAAAGAAAACCGATTTACAAGTAGATGTGATTAATTATATTTTCTGCATGTACATGTATATTTGCTTATTTGCTTGTAGGGAGGATACTGTATTAAGACACTAGCAGAGGGTGTGGCCCTGTCCCTAGGAGCTTTACTAGGAGATCCCTGCCCTAGAATTGGTCACATCGGTGCTCCTCACAAAAGGTGAAACTGCACGAATCTTATGGAAAATAATGATTCATCTCAGTTAACATGTACCTGTTAAAAAGATACATATAAACCAAGATCTCCTAGAGGTTAATTTTTGTGAGTTTCTGTAGATTTATTTGTAGAAGTTGCATTAGATGTAATTTAGGTAGAGTTTAAGCACGTATTTGTGATACATTGTAATTTCAGTGTATGGGAGACTATACTTAATGTGATAAAGATTCTCCGTCCATATTGGAACAGCCTCAGATATCAAGGAAATATGACATCATTATCTGATCCACAGTATCCAGAACTGCTTTACTGGCCACCTAAGTAAGTAATGATATCAGAATTCAGGCTACTCAATATTATTGTCTTATATAAACTTGTAAACATTTTTACATATACACATGTAAATGTATAGATATGAGTGTAAATATTAGTATATGTACACAGTAAATTTTTGGGCTTGATTGTTTGTTGAGCACTTTTAAATACATGAATGATTGAATTTACATTGTATGCACATGTGCACATACATGTACATGTACATATATACATGTAGGTCTACGTAGGTACATGTAAATATCTAGCATTACTTTTTGACTTACGAAAAACTAAGCACTGAACCAAGCAAAACAATTGAAAACTAGTAAAATTGAATTTTGAAAAATTATATCGTTAAGAAAATGCTTATTAAACAAATTCCTGAAACATACTCATAGAGACATTTGTTGACAGTCGTGTAAATGATGTAAGAATAGAAAGTAATACATGTGTTATCCTTCACCCATACTTTCTTTGTGAGTTTGTAAACACTACTTTGATTTGTCCACAGGGCAGGTGTCAAATTCTACACCCATGACAAGCCAGACACGTTTTCCCTTGACCAGGATTGTTTTAATCCTGAGTACCATGAAGTAGTGGCGGAACTGAAGGAGAGGGTGGATAAGATGATACAGGATACCACATTCCACAAAGCCAAACACAAGTAGTGTATGGGGAATATGTATTTACTGTATTTGTTTGTACTTGTTTAACAATATTCTAGACTGAAAGTATAGCAGAAATACATATTTTCCTTGAATTTGTTGATTTTAATGAATTGATTATTTGCAGTCAAGTACATGATTGTATTTTCTTTGAAGATTTATGACTCAGCAGTGTAAGAAAAAAGTTTGATCAGTGAATTGTTGTCCAGATAAATTGTAATAAGTTTTCTGATTTAACAAGTCATGATTGTACATGTATACAAATGTTAGTGTAATATAATGATTTGTTTTATATTACAGAGTTTGTGTAGTGTATGATGAACACATGTTACTTCATAAGGATAATCACAACGGGTATTTATTGTTCATAGCTGTCATATCACAAGATAAATACTTATACGTAGAACAGAAAAAAAAAGCTAAAATAGTCTTTGATTATAGCACTGATTAATCTAGATCATAAAGTATAGAGAATTCTAAATAAATTTCTTCACATTGCAAAACTCTCTTTGAGACAGTAACTAAGAAAACAAATTAGTAACACATTTAATTCAAATCAATGTTGCTACTCATTTGAAGTACATGCTTTTTGTACCTTTAAATATTTATGGTTGTATAATAATTTTATATAGTGGATATGAGGAGTGTCCGGAGAGAATACAGGATATCTATGATGCCTTACATAAAAACAGTCTGTGGCAGAGATGTTTAGAAGTCAAGGTATGTTCCTGTAGCTGCCATTTCAGGGCTCTCAATCGGCCAGATTTCCCAATGCAACATAGTATCTTTTTTTCCCAATTTGTTGACCAATTTTTCCCAATTTGAAACCTAATGAAAAATTTATAAAAAAACGAGATAAAAATGCAAAATTTCTAGAGAAAACGCATCCAAATCTATCTTTAGTTTTTCCCAATTTTTGTGAAAATGCTGCTTTTTTCCCCATTTCAAAGGCCCCGGCCCCTGTCCCAAAATTGGGTGTGAGAGCCCTGCATTTCTTTGTCTTGCTGCAAACTAGATTTATACATATTTTATTACTTATACAGTATGTATTTTTTGAGACAATCTTACTACATGTACATGTACATTGTACATGTTCTCATGTAGTCCTTGAATGTAGATCATTTGTACATGTATTTCTTTTCAATTTTCAATTATAATTACATGCACATGAACCCTTCCATTCAGTTTTATGAAAGCTATAATTTCTGTCTTTGTAGGGCAGAATGGCAACTGATGATGAACTGTCTTTAGTACATGGGTATGATTATTGTAGACTTTGTTTGTAATACTACGCTGTATGTGTCATCAACATGTATATTTAAGATCAGAAGATAAATAAATGTTTATAGATATACATGTATCAATTGAATAAGTTTGAAATTTAACACCGATTTAAAACTCATTTATATTTATTGATATCTTTAGGAAAGACAAGGAAAATGAGAAATACACATATGCATGTGTACTTAATCAATGTATCTATAAATGTTTTATATAAAGGTTTAGGATTGTCTTGAAGATATACACAAAGCTAGGAAAGTGCAGGTTTTAACAGACCATTGTACTTTTCTTTTGCAGTGTGAGTTATCTGCAGCAGTTTAGGAGAGCGATGTCACTTGGGGAGGAGGCTCTATTACAGTATCAGTCCAGCTTTAAGTCAGTCTACCTCTGTAAGGTTAGTTTATTGTAAGTTGCATTTAGGGTTTGCCTTGTTTCTCTTTATTCATTGGAATTTCTGTAGCAGAATGTTCTTTGCCTTTTAAACTTAATGGTACATTATTTGACATAATGGGTTGAAACAGATGAAGAAACAGAATAGAAAAATGACAGCATCTGTAGGATAAATATGTAGTATGAACATTACAATACCATTGTTTGTATTTAATGTCTTATCTCCATGGATATTAAAAAAAAAGCTTGAAAAACTCTTTCTTGTTCAACATACAGGATAGTTATACAGCAGCTAGCTGGGCAGTTGGATGTACTTTGTCTGTGGTAGATTCTGTAATGAGAGGAGAGGTCAGTTATTATACAAATGTACAGTAAATACATGTACATGTACATACATGTATAAGTGAGTAAGTGCATGTGCATGTACATGCATATTGCACTTTGCTATTATATGTACTTCATATGTGATTTACACAATTCTGATAATCTGAGATCCTCTAATTGACGGCGTAATATTTTTCTGACAAAGTCATTTAGACTTTAAGTGTATAAGACTGACAGGAACATTTCTTACATGTATGTCATACATGTATGTTTAAGCTGATCAGAGTTCCTTCTCTTTTACCTTTCTCTATAGTGTAAAAATATAGATGTACAATATATTTCATGTTTGCATTATGTTACCAAATTTTGTATAATTTTACACTTTCAGAGTCAGAGTGGAGTAGCTATAGTCAGGTGAGTGTATTATGTAATAGGAATACATGACACCCACTTGTTTGTTTCCAGTAAATAAATGCTGATAACCTTTTTCAAGTTTGTTGTTTTTCAAATTGTTTGAAAATTTGCAAAAATAAATTCTATTGTCTACAGACCACCAGGACATCATGCTGAGGCCAACTTAATGATGGGATTTTGTGTTTTTAACAATGTTGGTATTGCTGTAAAGTACGCACAGAAAACTTATGGCGTCAAAAGGTACGCTGACTTTGGTCATGTTAAACATACATGTAGCTTAGTGTAGAGTATATACATGTATAGTAATAAACTCAGCTCAGAATTTTGTTGAAAGACTTACATTATATATACAGGTTAAATAATTGAAGGTGATAATGTCAGAGTAATATGAACATTTGTAAGTAATGTGAACATTTGAAAATCAGTATGATTGACAATGATAGAAATAAGTATAATGCCTTTGTAGAATTCTGATCGTGGATTGGGATATTCACCATGGGAATGCGCTACAGTCACAGTTCTATGATGATACAAGGTAATGCTTTAAAAGAACATTAATTCTTACATGTAAGGCCTCAGAACTTCTAAAAAATGAACATTTTACATTTGTTCATTTGTTGTATAACATATATTATGTGTTACTGCATGTATAATTTGTAGTGTTTATACCACTAATTGTCATGAATCACATGTGTATTTTGCCCATTTTTATGCCCCCGGAATCACAGATTCGGGGGGCATATAGTTTTTGGCCTGTCCGTCTGTTTGTCTGTTTGTCCGAAAAAACTTTAACATTGGGCATAACTTTTGAATGGAAGGTGATAGAGCTTTCATATTTCACATGTGTATTCCTTGTGACAAGACCTTTCCATTGATACCAAAATTTTTGACCTCGTGACCTTCACCTTGACCTTTGACCTACTTTTCAAAAACTTTTACATTGGGCATAACTTTTGAATGGTAAGTGATAGGGCTTTCATATTTCACATGTGTGTTCCTTGTGACAAGACCTTTCCATTGATACCAAAATTTTTGACCTCGTGACCTTGACCTTTGACCTACTTTTCAAAAACTTTAACATTGGGCATAACTTTTGAATGGTAATTGATAGGGCTTTCATATATCACAAGTGTGTTTCTTGCGACAAGACCTTTCCATTGATACAAAAAGTTTTGACGTCGTGACCTTTACCTTGACCTTTGACCTACTTTTCAAAAACTTTAACATTTGGCATAACTTTTGAATGGTGAGTGATAGGGCTTTCATATTTCACATCTGTATTCCTTGCAACAAGACCTTTCCATTGATACCAAAAGTTTTGACCTTGTGACCTTGACCTTGACCTTTGACCTAATTTTCAAAAACTTTAACATTGGGCATAACTTTTGAATGGTAAGTGATAGGACTCTCATATTTCACATGTGTATTCCTTGTGACAAGACCTTTCCATTGATACCAAAATTGTTGAACTTGACCTTTCACATACTTAACAGAAAATGAAGTTTATACTAACAAAGATGCCACCGGGGGCATTCGTGTTTCACAAACACAGGCTTTATTTTCAGTGTGTTATATGTATCCTTACACCGGTTTGACCAAGGTTCGTTTTATCCGTATGGTGGGGAAGGCTACCACAAATGTGTTGGAGGCAAAAAGGCTCAGGGATTTAATGTTAATATTGCCTGGAATGATGTAAGTTCTCAACTGAAAACATCTTGGCAATTGCAAAAATTTTCTTTATTTTCCATTAATGTCACATAAGATACTCTTTCAGAGTTGTGTATGATTTTGTGTGTTTTCTTTCCTACAGGGTTCGAAGGGAGACGGTGATTACATCTCGGCTTTTCATCATTTGGTACTCCCACTGGCTTATGAGGTGAGAAAAAATCTATTTGTACATCAGTCATAGAAATATTTTGTTGCATCTTTGAATCTCATTGTGTCTGTAAATTCATCAAATCACTTGTCATACATGTAGTTGTCTGTTTGATGACATAAATGTAGATAAAGGGATTGGATGATGTGGTCCCCAAAAAGCTATGAAATGTTTGGTCCACCTAGTCTTTTACTTTGTACATTTTAAATTCATTTTCATGCTTTCTCTTAATGAAGATAGATCTTTGTTATTCCAGTTTGATCCAGAGTTATTGTTTGTAGCTGCAGGGTTTGATGCTGTACAAGGAGATGAACTGGTACGATAAATTATACTTCTATTATCTGAAATGCTCCTTATTATGAATCTATTCCTTTAGAATTGCAAATATGAAACTGGCAAAGCCGGACGGGACTATTATTACAATAGGTTTGGTCACATTGCCAAAATGAAGATTCAAAATGTAATCTAAACAAGTTTAATTAAGTTAAAAGTACTTTGACTCGCTTATCTTATCAAACACTACACAAAATTATTTTGTGATTCCAGGTCTAGTGTGGAAAAAAAAGAAGTAATTTGCCTATCAGTG
Organism: Pinctada fucata; assembly: GCA_028142955.1. Lineage (NCBI taxonomy): Eukaryota > Metazoa > Mollusca > Bivalvia > Pterioida > Pteriidae > Pinctada > Pinctada fucata. The sequence goes on from AP027102.1 coordinate 83,063,619, forward strand.
ACAAAATGAAAAATAGAGGGTACCAAACATACATGTATTATTTGAGGGGGGTATCTGAAATGTGAATATGAGTTAACTATAGTATATCTAAGTACATGTATTACTTTACAGCATGGAGGTTATAGCTTGACACCAGCTGTTTATGGTCACATGACCCGGTCACTAATGGGATTTTCTGAAGGGAAAGTTATTTTGGTGCTAGAGGTACAATCTCTCTTTTTTTAGCTCGCCGGGACGAATGTCCGGAAAGCTATTGTCATACCCCTGGTGTCGGCGTCTGCGTTGGCGTTGGCGTCTGCGTCGGCGTGCGCGTGCACAAAAACTTTAACCTTGCTTATAACTTTTAAACCAATACAGATTGGGCTTTCATATTTCACATGTGCATTCCTTGTGACAAGACCTTTCCATGGATACCAAAATTTTTGACCTTGTGACCTTGACCTTGGAGATTGACCTACTTTTGAAAAACTTTAACCTTGGCCATATTTTTTGAATGGTAAGTGATAAGGCTTTGATATTTCACATGTGTATTCCTTGTGACAAGACGTTTCCATGGATACCAAAATTTTTGACCTTGTGACCTTGACCTTGGAGATTGACCTACTTTTGAAAAACTTTAACCTTGGCCATATTTTTTGAATGGTAAGTGATAGGGCTTTGATATTTCACATGTGTATTCCTTGTGACAAGACGTTTCCATGGATACCAAAATTTTTGACCTTGTGACCTTGACCTTGGAGATGATTGACCTACTTTTGAAAAACTTTAACCTTGGCCATATTTTTTGATTGGTAAGTGATAGGGCTTTGATATTTCACATGTGCATTCCTTGTGATAAGACCTTTCATGCCGTACCATAAATTTTGACCTAGTGACCTTGACCTTGAAATTTTACCTACTTTTCAAAAACTTTAACTTGGGCCATATTTTTTGAATGGTAAGTGATAGGGTGTATAAATAACTTGACATATTCATGCTCATTGAAGCATGAATTTAAATACAAAGCCTTAGTAATAATAATTTGATTACAGGGCTAATTTATGGAATAAGTTTACTGATTTAAGTAAACTTTATTGGCACTGGGACTTTTTAATCAGAGGAGTTATTTATTGTTGTTGTTGCAATTTACATATGGTTGCCACCGGCGAGCTATGTTGTCATTCTGACAAGTCTGGTTATGTAAATGTACTTGTATAAAAGTTGTTGACTTTCCATGTAAAACATGCACATACTTTAGCTTCTAATACTTTAGCTTCTAAATGTGGATGTATACTTCTGATGTAGTAAAAAAATTAAAATTGTAAAACTGAGTCATTCAAAGTCTGTGATTGAATATTTCTAGTCTTCCTAAAAGAACAAATTCTTTTCAAAATATTATTATTTAAATAAAAAATATTAAACGTGCATATCTGGTCCATGCTGCAAATTCATCTGTTCTTAAATGATAGGAAGAATTTGAAGACGTAACATTCATGAAGTCTATACAAATGTCTGTATTCCAATTCTCATATATCATATTAAACTCTCATATACATGTACATGTATCATATTTACCTTAACAGGGTGGCTACAACCTGAAATCAACGTCAGAGAGTATGTCTGTCTGTGTGTCCTCTCTCCTAGGAGATTCATTACCTCAATTACCATCCATTGTTCCTAGTCAGAGGTTGGTTTCAAATTGTATCTCAAATTAAATTAAATTTTATCTAATTGTACAATTATATAGTGCATGTAGCACTTTTTAGGTCAATAGCTGGAATTACAGACCTGAAAATAATAACATTGTGTGGGGAAAAAGTGAATATTAAAATGCTCCATAGTACATTTAGATCTATAAGGTTTATGTGAGGCTTAGCAACTAGAAAGTGTAAATGATGAAGAAAAAATATGAATATAATAATTATGTAAAAACAGACAGACCTACATGTATATTTGTGAGCTTTCATTGTTTACATCACTTTATACTTTCATGAACAATTATTTTATTAAATGATACATTGGTCTAAGCTACATGTATACATGTCTCACAGATACTAAATACATGTATGTAACCTTGTTAATTGTTATGTATTTTCTTTCAGTGGAGTTCTAGCAGTTAAGAGTACAATGGACGCTCTGAAAAATCATTGGAAATCCATACCATTCTCTGGTATAGTCTATATTTGTTCTATTATTGTGTAAACATATCAATTTGTGAAGATTATATTGTAAACGATAAATAGGCTATTTTCGTTATTATCAATAATTAATGTACATGTACATGTATGTACAAATAACTTTTTTCAACTACTTTATTGACGGTCTATACATACATGTACAGTATACATGTACATGATAGAAATTTCATATCAATTTATCAAAAGTTTCCATTTGATTTTTTTTTAATAAGTTTGAATATAATTTTCTTTTCTATCATTTCAGTTGACCTACCCACAGAACCTCAAATCAACGATATGAAAGAAAAGGCAGCACAGGAATGACAAAGTGACTTACAATTAGTACAGTATATATGCATAATTACATTTCCAACTGAACAAATTGACATTAGATGCTCAACAGTACTGGTTATTGTTTTAAATAGTTTTAAAATCTTTTGCCAATTTCTATCTTTACCACATGTACATGTATTTATTAAAGAAGTATTCACTTACATTTACATGTATGTCATATAAGTATTTTCATGTAAGGTATATTGTTTCAATAGTTGTTTTTAACCTACATGTATGTGAAATAAAATCTTAATATAGTATTAAAAAGTATATGTATGTTTTAGAGATTGAAGAAAAGATAAGGTATCCTGTCTTGAATTGTTTATTTTTGAATAAGTTGGCTGCAGGGAATATGTTCAATTTATTGCACAACATTTTTACATGTAATATGTTATTCTGTTAATCATGTCTACTTTGTATGCTACTGCTTGTGCCACAGTGAAATCATGTCAATTATGTATCGTTCACATCCTTCAATCATGATCCTCACAGACAAGTTATGGTAATTTAACATATCCAATGTACAAATGAAGACTTCGTGGACGTCTCGTCCATTTAAACAGTGTTAAAATTATCTCGGTAATCTTTGGCAGTGTCTCGATAGTTTCCGTGGTTTGAGTGACAGTCAACATGTTGACCTTTGATGATAGAAACCATTATTAATGTTGTATTAGGTTTATTTAGTTAAAAATATGCCATGATTCTAACTATATAATACACTTGATATTTATTTGTACAACGCAACCTAATTGTTATATGTATGTCCCCTGCAAATCGAAAGAAGTATCAAGGAGATCACATCATATTAATTAGTCATTTCAAAGTTATATTCCTTTTGGCAAAGCCTTTCTGTTGATACTAACATCATGTGCTCTGTTAAATAAAGCTGTAATGTATGTCTCTTTCTGCCAACCAGTATCATCTTTGTTTTGTAAACAAAGTATAGGAAATTTATTTAGTATGTTATTGTCTTATTAAGGTCATATGTGCATCTTTTATGTCAAGATACATGGTAAAAATTGGTGACTGTGAAGGTTTATTGTACTCAAGGCCTCCTGCAGGTAACTTGTGTTTATTGAATGAAAGATAATAGTTTATAGAATAGGATGTTATTTGATAAGTAGAATTGCATGTAGTTCATTATTTAAAGATGTTAGTATATTTTTGAGGACTATGTTTTTGTAGTTAGTAATTGTTGTTTTTACATGTCGTTTACATATCTACAAACTCTAGTGTGCTATAGGTTATAGATTTTATAATGTAGAATTATAGAGATAGATTTATGATTTGTTTTGGATACAGATCTTTCAAGTGGGATTTTCATTATTTTTAAGCATAAGATTTCATTGCATAATACATGTATTTAAGTTATGATAAATAATGTAATTATCTTGATTTTGAGATACTTTTCTAGATAATCCTCTGTTGACCTTGAAATTTTAAAATCACCTACAATTGTCTTATTGTAAGTCACGTACATGTAAAATGTTCAAACCAATCTGAAGAGTAGGTAGTATAGGGATTATATTATCTTGTGTTCATGTTATAAATGCTTGTTATTGATTCCAGTTGATGATGATGCAATAAATCAGTTGAATTATTTCCATTTTCAGATTATTTAATGATATTCACCATATTGAATTGTATACATGTACATGTATAATACAAATGGGCATGTTTCAAGCTGTTGAAAATAAACCCTAAACCGAAAGACAGTATGACCGGATTGCCAGGCAGCAGTTTGAGTTCTTTATTTATCTAAGGTATTGTCAGAAGGAATCTTTAAGTAAAATCATTAAAGCCCTACTTCAAGAGATTTAGTCAATTTTTATTTCTTTGAAATGTAGGTCAAGGTCACAGTCTCAAATGAAAGATCTTTTCATAAGGAATCCTCATGTGAAATATGAAAACCAATACTGCTTATGGTTAAAAAGATAATGCATGTAGTCAAGTTTAATGTGTTTGAAAAGTAAACCAAACTTCAAGGTTAAGGTCACTTATTCAAAAGTTAAGGTTTCATTAAAAGGTGTTTTCGTTCTGAATCTACATGTGAAATATGGAAGCTGTACCCATTACTATGCAAAAAATACATTCAAAGGTAATGTTTTTGGAAGTAGGTCAAATTTAAAGGTAAAGTTTCAAGTTACATGTAAAGTTTCAAGTTACTGTCTAAAGCAGTTTTCTCAAAACAGGCTTGAATGAAAAACTTTAACCAAAATGTTGACACATCCATCACAAGACTTGAGAAAGTAAATACTTGTAGCTGCATCACAGTCAACATTACAAGTTTTTAAATACATATACAATTTTCCTTGCTGTCAATGGTATACATTGTATGTATATCAAAGGTATGCTGGACGTTGCAACAGTCCATGATTGACAATAGCATTGAATATGTACCACTCAAATCTCTCCTTGAGCTTGTCTACTCCGTGTTTTAACATAGGGGTTTTCATTGTTTTTCTGTGGATTCTGCAAGAGTCCTGTTGAAGATCCACTCCTTTCTTTCATCCATGGTATTTGTACTTTTAGCTCATCACAGTTAAGTTGAGGGAGCCTATGCTATACCTAAGGCAATATTCCCATCAATTCTAGAAATTTAGGGGTAGCTCAATATTTGACAGAATACTGATGCTACTGGAACCAAACTTGCACTAGCACTAATGAGTTGTCTTGATACAAATGCATCAGATGCTACATCCGACCTAAATTTTCTGTCTGAATGACTCGATACGAAGTTTGGGGTAATTCAGTATTGGACAAAGCTACAGTAAGAAAACAACCATCAGTGGTTCACCTAGATTGCTTAGATGGACACATGCATCAGATGCATACGACCATTCCATAGGGATGTTTTGCACAGAAGTTTCAAGTGGTATATGTACTCAACTAGCAGAAGATACTAGTAGATGAGACTTTCATAAATTGACCTTGACCTACTTTTTCCACTTTAATAAAGCCAATACATTTGTAATGAGAAAAGTATAAGTGGTTTATGTACCAAACTTACATTTTGGAAGCATCATTGGTCATCTTTCATCGAGACCTAATTTGTCTGCTATCTGAACTATCTGGCTTTGAACTGCCAAAAATGAGCAAAGTTTTCAGTGGTTTATTTGCATGTATCAAACATTCACATACTAGTAAGATGCACCATATTCAACTTTTCATAACTTGACCTTGACCAATTTTCTGCTCGACAGATTTTCCACTTGATACCAAATAATGAGAATGTAGAATTTAGTTGCACAAATACGAGTTATAATTTGTGAACTCTTACAAGGTGACATACATTTACTTTATAGCTTCCATTGAAAATAATTAAAAACAGTCTTGGCACCAAATAAAATGCTGCTGCAAAGACGAGTTGTTTTTAAATATTTGACTACCCATTGTGATTAACTCAGTCTAACAGACCATGAAGGCTTATATGCTGACCCATCTGCATTAAGAACTAGAAAGATGATTGATGGATCAATGATACTCCATCAAAATGTAACTCTCCTTATCATTTTAATCTCAGTATTTTGTGAAGTAGAAGCTTATTTGAATTAATGAAAATAAAGTTTGGAAACCACAAAAATATTGATTTTTTTAAGCTTCAAGGGTCATAACTCTGTGCATAAAGGAGATGAAAGACCAATATCAGAAATTGACACGTACATGTCTTTCTTTCCATTAAAGCTACAAGAAATGTTAAAAACCATTTCTAACTTGAAAATTTGCCATATTTTTTTTTTCATTATTTTACTGTACTTGTAATGGCATTAATGAATGAAACTGCACCTTTTCTGCTGTTAATTGGCATCAATGTATAATACATTTTGTTGCATTTGATTTCTAAGAAGAAATTTCATAGATGAAAAACAAGTATGTAAAATTCAACAATTATTTATCAAGACAAAAGTACAATTTAGTGTAATAGAAAATGAACTAGTATCTCAGGAAGCCAATATCAATACTAATGGAAGACATAACAAATACAGAACAAATGGTTTTAGGTCAAACAAGTCAACATGTCAGTCTTTATATATGTATTTCAAAACATCAATTCTTTTAATAAATAAAAGTTACATGTAAGGCTGAAAGACAAGTCATTTTGGTAAAAATACTTTGTTTCCATTTTACAGATGAGAAATAATCTTTTTTTTTATTACGAAACAATTGGTTTAAAAACTGCATCAGATTTTGTAAAGACTCAATCTCTTGTACATGTATACAATTACAAATTAAGTTATGAAGAGGATGTGTTTGTGAAACATTAATGCCCAACTATTATAAGACAAAAGAAGAACAGCAAGAGTTTGTCAGAAGTACAATTTCAAAGTTTGTCAGAAAATCAAATTCCAAAGTCAAGGTCACAAGGTGAAAATCATTGGTACTAAACAAAGATGGGTGTCAGAAAGAATACAGATGTGAAATATGAAAGTTCTTTTGCTTACCGATGAAAAGTTATTCAATTCACAGTTTTAAAGTTCTCAAAAAGTACAAAACTATGAAAATAAAGTCAAACTTAAAGGTGGAGGTAAAATTTGTTACCAATAGAAGGCATTGCCTTTAACAAATCACTTGTAAAATGAATGAATGCCCCTTCCCTTATCATTTATAAGTTATCGTAACAGTTATGCCTAATATTAAAGTTTATTTTCAAAAGTCGGTCAAATTCCCCAGTCAAGGTCACCAAGTCAATTATTCTTGGTATCAATATAAATTCCCTGTGACAGCCTATGTATGTGAAATGTGAAAGCTCTATCATTCAAAAGATATTTTCAAAGTAGGTCAAACTACAAGGTCAAGGTCACAAGGTAAAACTTTTTGGTCAATAGAAAAGTTTTGCCACTGATTTTAATGTTTTCCCCACAGACAAATAAACCAAAAACTATATGCTCCCTTATTTCTTATTCTGGGGGCCGAAAAATTAAAATAAAAATCAAACAAGCAAAATGTGCACATGCAGATATGACTTAAGTTTTTTTTAATACACACATACATGTATCTTTGACATAGCATCTGATGATAATGGACAATTGAGATCATTCTCATAATTTTTTTCTTGACTAGGTTTTGATTAGTTTTGATTGAAATGCTACAACATTTTACAATAGACCTTCAACATTCATCTTCATTGTCATTTCACATGTGCATGTATATACTGTTAAATGTTGAAGACCATTACTTTGTCTACTGGACAGACACATTCTTCCTTTCACAATGATACTAGGTTTATCGTTGTGTTTCTAGCTTATTTTTTTCATAAATAGTTTCTTTTCCTCTTTTTTTAAACAAAATTATCTATAGCTGTAACTGGGGTTATTTGTGCTGGTATTTATAGTGAGTGCTGTGATACTACACACATGTAGATGTGCATAAATAAAATGCTAGAAGTATTGATTAATCCTTAGTTGTTCACCAAGCAAGCCAAAATTATAACTATTAATCACTTCATAATATACATTCCAAATACATGTATTTTCATGTAACATGTGTTTTTAAACCAATATACATTGTATTTTCATGTTCTTTCATGGTCATATCACCCCAACACATATTTATAAAAGTCAAGATCTCTGTTAACATCATTAGATAATTTTTCACTGAAAACATGATTTTTTAAGTACAGAATCTCCCATTGCAAACTGAATGATCAAACACAACGCTGGGAAAGACAGATGTGCATACAACTATGAGACTTGTAACTACACGTCTTACATTTACTTAAAGGTACTAAGAGTTTCATTCTGTTGTGTTTTCTCGAAAAAAAATTTCTACATAGAAAGACCAAAATTGAATATCGTATACAATGTCATGTAGATGAGGCTAGAAAAGTGTGCTCTTGATAAGACTCATCTATATAGAGGCTCTGCCTGTTGATTAAGTCAAGGGGAGAACCAATAAATTACAAGATTTTCATCCACATACATACATGTAAACATGTACATAAGACATGAACACAATATAGCACCTTTAAAATATTCATGATAAAAATTTAGCATCACAGTTTTTTACATCCATATTCATCACAAATCCATAACCCATATACACATACATCCATTTTCTTCCAACATCTGTACTATTCATACATCTATACCCTTCATACATGTACATCTTCACGTATACACTTTATATATCCAAAAATCCTCATACAGGAACATCAATATCCTTCATGCATCCATACCCATACCAATACTGTTAATTCAGTCATATTCATACTCCTCATACAGCCAAAATATTCATACAACCACTTTCTTCATGCATCTGTATTCTGTATACATCCAGTCTTCATACAAATCCACAGATGTGCACAGCTTAAGAAGAGTTCACAGAATTGCTTGGAATAAGTTAGAAAGGATAGAAGTCAAAGTCAAACTCATCTTCATCCAGCCCCAGAAATACTCTCCACCGATGGTCCCTTTGTCTTAAAGTCCTTTCCTTCCCTGATCTTTGTTCTGAGTCCTTGTCTCCTAGCAACTCACTGAAACTGCCGCCATCTTCAGAAAGAATTGTGGGACCATATATTCCTTTTGGTGTTGTTTTTCCTGAGCTCTGAAGATCAAGAGCATAAATAGGTTTTATATTTAATCACAATTACTTCATGAGAAATGCTTTGACACACATGCACAAGAACATGTACTTTCAAAGACAAATAACCTTGTTGTGCATGTACATGTAGAAATATAAATGATTATATTGAGAGGAAAATGGAGAGTGCTACAATTTGCTATATGAAGAAGTCTATTGATTCAGAATAATAAGAGAAACAAGGAATAAAGGGGCTTATACTGTATATTAAAGATAAATGTATCTAGTGGTACATGTATCTGTGAATCAAAACATTGATAATATAGTATGGATGCAATACATGCATATGTACATGCAATTTCAAAAGCTTTTTGAAAAATTACTTTCGTATGATCTGCCTCGGTGCCTTGGCAAAAAATTGTAAAAAAAAGATTATTGCAAATGAAATGAAAATCTACTAAAGATTTTAAATCAATGTGTTGATAATATGCACTCACCAGTTTAACCTCCCTTTTTTCTAGAGTGAGAGAATATGGCTTAAACTCTGAGTCTGTTTCCATGCATTTAAATGGTATTCCTTTATTCTCTAAACAGCTACTCAGCACTGGGTATTCAAATCTCTCCTGTTAAGATAATCATGAATGGGTATTCAAATCTCTCCTTGAAGATACCCATAATATTGTCAAATAGCAACAAGACATTGGTTTTGTATGACACAATGTCTCGCCCTACTAAATCTACTTAATTTGAAACTTTGCATGAATTCAACCAGAATTACACGTATGCATCCACGAACACCTAAATTTAGAATATGCATCCCTTTTATTCAAATATGGAAACAGATGTCATTATAAGTGACTAGGATTATTGGAATATAAATCCTTAGGCCTATTTGTAATGTGGATACTAAGTTTTGACTTAATGTGACTCTCTTACCCCATTTTCTCTGAGAACAGTCAGTAAAGTCTCCGTCATCTGAAGGGCATGCTTAGCCCTGGTTACTGCTACATACAATAAGTTACCCTCATCTGACACCTGGTCCACTATATAAAGGAAAGAAATCAAAAGCATGGTAATAAATGAATGCTGAAAGTATATGTAGATATTTAATGTCAACTTAAGTTCTAGCTAGCTTATAATACTCCATAAAGTCTTACTTTGTCCATCCAATACTGGAATTGGGATTCCTGCATTTTGTTTAAGAATGAGTTCCACATTAAAGTCATCAGTAAGTCTCACAGTACTGAACTCTAAACCTTTGGCTTTGTGTGCGGTGCTGAATAATACATCTGAAAGAAAAAGTTGACGTAAGTAAAAGAACTGAGTGATCACAGCACGTCCGACATCACACCTGCTTGTGAAATTTCCATTTTAATGCCATAATTAAAGTTCCATCAAAAATTAATTTGACAGGCACCTTGATCGTGATGTGACAATGGAAAACTCTGCCATAAGGTGCTATACTGGGCATTTGGCGATTCTTTGATTGACTTTAAATTCATGTTAATTCTACAGAACTGAAAGAATTCCATGTAACACTAATGAAAACTTGTGAAGACATACCAGCAGTTTTAAGATTATTGGTTGACTTGGCCAGGATTTTGTTGATATGTGAGGGTAAGGCATGGTGATAAGTTCTCACAATCTTGATCTTCCCCAGGAGTTCGTTGTCGTTAGTTTTATTGGCATACTTCTCTAACTCACCAAGGTTAGGAAACTTACTGATGAACTTGTTATTAATTTTTCTTCTCTCTGTAAATAGATACTCATAGCTACATTTGTTTCAAAGGCACTTTGGAGTTCAATTTTTTAATGACCATCTGAACATTTGAAAATAAATATTAGTATTTTCCCTCTCAAATTTCTTTACCCTACCTTTTCTTCTCTCCTCCTCCGACAGCATCAAAGTATATATGTCTTGTATCATTGGGAATCCAAACCCCTCTGTACCCTGGAATGGTATAATTATTTCCTTTCATCTTTTTAGAGGTTATGATAAATTTACAAGTGTTTAAACTTTATTTAGTTCCATCAATTACATTGCTGGGTAAAAGCTCTCTTCCAAACTTTTCGACTTCAGAATTAAAGATACATGTACAATAATGTGTTTTGTAATTCATTATGCAATATAAACTTTCTACAAAGAAGTAAGACTGAATACCAAAATTTTAATTTGGCTCCATTTTAGTCAGATTTGGATAATATTTCATGATAGAATGCTTATAGTAATTATGGCCTTTTTAATATACATGTATATCAATCTTGATTGCAAGATTTTCTTTTCTCTTAACATAAAACATCTTGGATTCAAACAAATAATGCAAGCTCCAGCTGATTGACTTCACCAGAAATGAACTCTTACAAATGACAGTTTCACATTCTACACTTTAAGACAAGTGTAATTTTTAGTCTTAATTTAGTTTACCTGATTTCATTTGATGCTAAAATGACATTTTTAAGTAATAAGTACCCTAAAATCATAAAGACATATTGGCAAGTTTTCTTTGCACTTATCACTTTTTTGGTTACATGTAAAAGCTTGAAAGACTTACCCCTACAAACGCTACTTTATCATTGTTGTCTGAGAAACAGCATTTCTTCACTGCTTCAGCAAACAATGTAAAATTACATCTTGCTAATATTGCCACCTGCCCTACAGCCTCTCCCATTATCTTACCTATCATAGAAAAAATCATTGTATTTACAATACATGTACATGTATATATGTAAACTACTTAAAAATTTTTTTGCACCACATGGGTTTTCCCTTCATTATTATGCCAATAAGCATCTTGTTCTAATGAATCATTTGAAGAGATACACAATATTACAAACGAAATCTATCTGCCATGTTTGATTGGACATAGCTTCGGGTATGTATGATTTCGATTTGATGAAATTCTGTTTTCCTATGAGCAAAGGTTGACTTGAAAAAAAGTTATTTTTTAAGAAATTATCCAAAATTTTAATGTTATCAAATTCTATTGGATTCTTGAATAAATCAATATGAAAATTGCAATTATGCAAAGAGGATATCTTAATTCTTCAACACAGATCAGTAATTGCACTGTCAATCAATTCTTATAATTCTTCATAGCTGAGAACTTTTATGAAATACTGAAATTTTAAAACATTTGCATAATTTTTAAACTTCTCTGTCTTTCTTGGTAGGAATCAGAATATACAGTCAGATTAAGTAATCTATTGCCTTTATGGTAGAAAATGTCAAAATTCAATATTTATACCATACATTACAGAAACTGAACATGAAAGTCATACATCTATAATGCAGGTATACAGCAATTAGACTTGTGGTGCAAAACTTTTTTTGAGTAGTATTCAAGTATATACATGTATAAAATGTACATGTACATCTATGTACAATTAATTTAAAAAAAGACTTCTCTGTTGTGAACTATTTCTAAAATTGTTTGCATATCTGTCTATGAAGGTATTTATCAATGGTCAGTGATGCAATAACATCATACATACATGTAGATATAAAAACCTGAGTAAATGTATAGGCAGTTTTTCTGTAAAAAAAGAACCAAATCTCTTCATGATAGTGCAATATCACTCACAAGCTTGTCCATTCCCTACAAGGGTTTTCTCTTTGACTTTCTTCAGCACCTCTAGACAACTAGCTGCTACCTGAGCTATTTCTGGACCAAATCTAAAAGACTGAATACAAATGTGGATTTGAAATTTAACACATTCACACCATAAACACGTATGATATACATGTATGTTTTCCCTCTGTCATTAAGCTGAAAGTGATTCTTTTGACAGCATATTAAATGTACAATGTAGCTTACATTTTTTGTGTAATGACATCAACAATTTCATTCACCAATGAATTTTATTCATGTATAATTTTTTTATAATTTCAAAATTTCTTTAATCTTGGAGCAGAAAACTTCTACATGTAACAGTCCTTATAGCAGGTTTACCTGAGTCAAGTAGAAGACATGTGAGGCAGAGATTTGAGCCATGGCATTTTTAGCTCCTCTGAAGGAGTAAATCTGTTGATGAGGATCTCCTACCAGGATCTTGGTCTGCCTCTGAGAAAGTAGTATGTCTGTTATGGCTGAAATACACATACATGTATATTTACTGTATGTACATGTACATATATGAATTGTAAAGCACCGGTACATCCAAGTACATGTATTTGATAGATCTGGGTTATACCGTATAACCAGAAATTTTCGCAAGATACTAATTTTCGCTATATTCACGAGTGATTTGGAATCGCAAAAAATTATCCTCGTGAAAAATTGTGTTTGATAAGGTATAACATCAATTGGTATGATAGTGCCATTTTGGTTTTACTGTACATGTGTCATTCTTCACATATCCCGAAGTAAATGGAGTGTATTCTTAAGATAGAAATAACTGAAACTTCAATAATGGAAGGTACAAAACAGTGAGGTCATATGTACATATTTATTTGTAATGTCGGAATTGCGAAAAATTGTACTTGCGAAAATAAAGATACCCTATTTTACCATGAAATCGCGAAATTTGATACTCGCGAAAATTTCTGGTTATACGGTATAAGTCCCCTTCTGGAACACATGTACATGCAGGTCATTGTTCCGTATCTCTGCCTTGAATGCTTCAATTAGAAGCAAACTCAAAACTTTATCTGTAGCTTATAAGTTTGTTTTCACATACCAATTTCAGTCAAATATCTGCAAAAAGGGGGGAAAAGTAGAAAACTGCAGTGTGGCAGATAGACAGACAGATCGACAAACTGCTAGAGTGGAAATTAAAAGGTACCCTTCTGCAATATCAGTAGAGGATGAATAAAGAGTCCTATATGTATCCTGATACACTACATGTATCTACACTTTCTGGTGATACATACCTGCAATCTAATTTAACCACACTGTCATTTTTCTTTCACTTGTATAATACATGTACATGTATATCAGTGTCTCCAGTACATTTACAAGTATGAGCTAAAATAAGCTATTACTCTAAATTGCTACAGTAATGTAGATGTATTACAACTTGTATATACATGTAAACTCTAAATTGCTACAGTAATGTAGATGTATTACAACTTGTATATACATGTACATCCCAGTAAGTGTATATCCAAATGTATAAATGCAACCCAGTAAGTGTAAATCCATACCTGGAGTAAGATCCTGAGCTTCATCTATTAGTATACAGTCATATCCCCAAAGTTTGGGTTTCTGGAGCTGGTACAGCTTGAGGTAGCCATCATGTGTCATAGGGACGTCCTTATCATCCAAGTTCTTCATACGACCCCATAGATAGCAGGCATCTTGTACATATAACTATCAAGTAATTCATGAAATTAGAATTAAAAAAATGTTTACAGGAAAATGCTATTCCACACATTCACTATCAAATAGCAATATTGTTTTAAGAATACTTAAAAGCTATCAAAATTTGTAAAGGAGATGGTTAACTGGAAAATTGGCCCCGCTTTTCAAGTGGTTCAGATTTAGGTTATATTCAATATCAAAGAAGTAAAATGTATGGTTGTTTGAAATATCAAATAAACATTTCGATTGTAAAGCATTGTACTGAAACATATGACAACAAAAACAACCAAAATTCATAAAAGGGTGAAAATGTCAAGAAATAAGCCAAAGTTTGGTATAAATCATTGACAACAAATAGGGTGCGAAACCTTCGCTAAAATGATTTCTATACTAAAAGATAGCTATGCAACCTATCTTTCTATCTATATAAAATCCATTTTGGTTGAGGGTTTGCAACCATGTTAATTTTTAAAAAAGATTTCTGTCTAACATACAGTGGTTTTCCTTAATTTTCCGCTATCAAGAGCAAATGACGTCACAATGTGACATCATATGTTAAGCATGTGACTTTACAACTCCTTGAAATATGAATCTAATATATTCAAACATATTTTTATAAAATATTAGAGATAGAAAATCGTAAGTTTCATATAAATACATGTATTTTTGACGAAAAATACAGGGCCAACTTTAGAGACAAGTGGACCTTCTCCTTTGATCAATTTCCAATTCAAACAAAGAAACTTAAGGACACAAATACATGTACATGTACACTTTTTTGCAAAATAAAGAATAAATACATGTATTTGAATGAGTTTTATATTAAATCAAGAAAGCGTAATTCTAATTATTCTAATCAAGTGAAAATATCTTACGTCTTTCTTTGCAGGATCTACGGCCACCCTCTTGCCGTTGTTGTCATTCTGTTCATTAGGTACATGAATTGTCGATACATCATTCATATCAGATGCAAAGTAGTTGTTCAACGTATTTAGAACAAACTTTGATCGAACGAACAGATTATCTCCCTTCCTTGATGGAAGTAACTGCGATACTGTGTATACTTTCAGGTCAAATTTCATCTTACCAGCTCCCATGTATCTAAGATTAGATAAGTTATAATAAGAAACAATTAAAATGTTACATGCACATAGAATATAAAAGAAATAAAATTTTCAGTACACAATGTTACATTTTGTTGGGAGTTATACATCCAAATGGGTTTCATGTAAAGTGAATTTAAAGTAAGTTGAAAATGCGAAAATTCATTACATATCAAGGGATTCCTGTTAAAGTGGACATCCAATAGCTTCATTAATACAATCATAAAATGTAATATCTTTGCATTGTTTTAAATAAAATATATACAAGTAAATACAGATTTCAGATTTTAAAAGAATGCTTATAATAGACATGAACCAGATATTCTACATCATTGTAGATTATTATGATTCTGCTTTTAACAAATTTCTTTGAGCATATTCTATACATCATGCTCTACATTTTATCATTGTTATGAACTTATGGTCTACTGCATATCTTTTTTTCAGAAAACTGAATAGCATTACCATGAACTTCATCTTACCCTCACATAGAAGTAATTTTTTAACTCTCGGTAGATCAGGGCTCTCACACCCATTTTGGGGACTGGGGCCTTCGAAATTGGGAAAAATAGTGGCATTTTCTCATTAATTGGGAAAATATATAAAATAAGTTTGGATTCCTTTTCACTTGAAAATGATAATTTTTAACTCAATTTGCTAAATTTTCCATGAGGTGTCAAATTGGAAAAAATGGTCATAAATTGGGAAAAAAGAAACCATTTTGCATTGGGACTGGGGCCAAATATGGGCCCCAAAGTAGGCTGAGCGAGAGCCCTGTAGATGATTAAGCACTTACCTTCTTCCCGTATAACCAAATGCCAAGCCATGCCCAGTCTTACAAGTAACGTTTGAAGGAAATTTGGTCTTAGCATGTTCACATACAGATCTGTGAAGAATTAAAAGAGATATGAGTCATGTAATAAATGCCGCAATAGAAAGGTAAAGTCTGAAAGAAACTTTCAAAATTACTGTGAAGTCAGAACTAGACGTCAGTACAAAAAGTACTAATCTTATCAGATTGTTAAAGTTGATATCTTTGTTATGACAAAAATTGGACAAAGATATATGCACCCCCACCATCAAATTATACTTATCTAATTGATACATTTACTATACTTCAAAAATTAAGAAATTACATCAACAAATTTTAAACACTGTATAGCAAATGTTTCAATTTCTTTTTCGCCTAATGTTTCAAGAAAACGGCACAAGAAATAAGATCTACACACACAAAAATAAAATTGCACCATTGCCCTACCCTACTTACTTGTTGTAAACCACTAATAGAAATTTTAGGTTTGGTCTAAGCTGAGTGTAACTAACAAGTGTTGTTGTTTTCCCTGTCCCTACAATGAAATGATATAGTCAAACATAGTTTTGTATATTAGAAACCTGTAATAGTAATATTCTGTAATGACATTTCAATTGTTTACGTCTATTCATATTCATACACGTATTTGAATCCAGTGTTAGCATAAGGAAGCATATGGAGAAACAAATAAAAAATAACCTCAAGTTGAAAAAAAAAAATCTGATTTGGTTATGCAAAAGGAAAGAATTCTTAAAAGATATCACAAGAAAACAAATATCCATAGAAGAATTTTTTAGGATGTCACAAAATTAGACTTAATTGTACATCTTAATATTGCATATATTTGTTGATTATCATTAAATGATTAATATTATTGTAAATTGAACCTGCAAATGCCACAATTTTGATGATCTCCCCTGGATTACATTTGTGGTTGACAATCCTGAGTTGTTCATGGGTCATTCTCACACTTGTATCAGCTTTCCTGAAAATGTCATATGATCGAGATAATATTGACATAAGGCTGCTATAGAAACAATTCTTCAAATTGCATTATAAAGTTATTTGAATTAATGAACTTCTACAGCATAGTCAACATTCTTTAACATGTTTAAACAGCACAGTTACATATATTTTCATAAAAACTTTTACAGAGGCCATATGATGATCTATAAACAAATAATATTGAAGGTGTAAAACTCCTCTGCTGTTAAAGAGAAGATCAAAATTTGCAGCTAGTTTAGAATTCTCTCTAAGATGATCAAATTAACAGTAAAATGTTACAAACCCATATCTGACGATAGTCTGTTGTCCTCCTTTGTTTGTGGTTGCGCAGGTCAAATCACCATAGCTCGCTGTAGATGTATTCTCAAACAGGTATACAGCATAGAACAAACGATAGTGCATACTGAAAATAGATTACATGTATCAAAGATGAATAAAAACTAAAGATACATTTATAGATCGCTGCATTGGAAATTCATCTTCAGTTGTGCATCATATTAAAGCTTAGAATTACCATTATCAGATTCTACATGTAACTGTACAAGTATGAACAATAAGTTCGCGTAAAGCAATATGCCGTTCTTATATTATAGAATAATTCTAAATAGAATATGTTGATGAAACATGAATGCCCCAACCATTGTCTTTGTCAGTATAATAGCTATCAATTATATGAAAAGTAGGTCAAACTCCAAAGTACATGTAAGTGACAACAAGGAATCCAAATATCAAACATGAAAGCATTATCACTTACCATTCAAGAGTAAGGACCAAGTTTAAAGATTCTGCTGAAAAATAAAAGAAAACTTACCCACTCCAAACATCCTTTTTGTGTGTGAGTTTAAAGGCGAAGAGGAGAGTGGTGATATTATACATGGTTTCCAGTAATTCCACCGTGGTACACTGACATTCTGGTAGACATAAACACCATATTATCTCCTGACAGTCTGCCACACTCTCTGATATCACAACCAACGCTGCTATCATACTCCACGGATTAGGTACCTTATTTGTTAAATATCAATGACAAATTTTAAAATATCATACATGCAAGTACTAAAATAGCAAAATAAGCTAGATGACATTAATTTTAATCTAGTATATATGTAGCTTTCTATGCTTTGTTAAATTTTAAGTACAGTTGATCAACAATGCCATTGATTACATGTATTGCTACTTTTTAAAAGACCTCAGATAATTTCAGCCGAATTTTCTACTTTCTTTATCAAAATTCAGCTTTGTTTAAAAGAAGCATTCCTTGATTCATAATGCCATCAATTCATAATGCCATATTCAGTCATTCATACTTTATTTCCTCAATATCTGAGATTATGTGATGTAACAGAAATGTTACTAGGTGATTGGTAAAGAATTTTGATGGACCAAATTGGGATTTGTTTCTTCATTATTAATAAAGTTTTTGTTTTTTACTTACATCATCCTTAAGTAAATCAGGAAGCCTTTCCTTGATCAGAGTTTCAGCCCATGTATACTTGGAATGTTTTTTCAGGCACTCAGTTACATTGTCTGTCATGGACTGAGGTAGAGTATGGCAGTGCTGAGAATATCTGTAAAACAAGACACTTTACATACAATGTATATTGAAGCCTATATACATGTAAGATGAAAGACTTTACATTTTTGAATTAAAAGATCTGTATGTGTATTTATTTTAGCGTAACTAAATTTTAGCTGAAACGGAGCAAAACTGAGCAAATTGACATATAAGAGTAATCATGAATTAGCGCACTTGATTTCTTTCAACTTAAATCTATTAAAGATTGATGATTTAGCGTATCCTTAAAGCACAGTCTTAACAGCACTTACTCCGTAAAATATGAATCATGCAAGAATTATTACACATAAAGTATTCAATTAACATACTCCATGTAATTTTCAGTGAAAGAAGAAGACATCAATTTAGGAGCTACAATTATAAACAGTCTTCATGAAAACTTTTTTGATCACTAGCCAGCCGAGCTAGTTGAGTGCCAAAATCTACTAGCCACCAAAAATTTTCACTAGCCACTGAAGAAAAATCAAAACGCTATAAAGACCCATCGTTTCCTCAGCTAGGTCTGTTGAATAGACAAAAATTCACACATATAGAGTATACATAAAAATCGAACGAAGTTAAACCACCACCTGATCATTTCTCTGGAGGATGTCAGCTACGTCATTATCAATAGACTTAATTTTACAATAAATGCATGATCTTGTTTGTATAGTTTCACATACGCTTTTTGCCTGCAGAAAATGGACTGAGAAAGAAAAATATAAGAACTAATTTGAATCATACACCCTTAAAGGCCGGAAGTCACTTGCAGCGCTTGGCCAATAGTTATAAAAATTTCGTAAGAATTTCTTCATTTCAGTGTTCAGTCGAGATTTTTGAAATTGTTTGATATTTAATTGAACATGTTATACTCGCAGAAAACAATGCACTGTGGTTACACAGCCAATTGTGCCTCACATGAAATTCATATGAAATGAGCATCATGTAAATTTCACATGAAAGTTCATGTAAAATTCATATAAATTTCACATAAGATTTATGTGAAAAAATTTTCACATGAATTTCACATAAATTTCCTTCACATGGATTTCACATGAATTTTTCTAAGTGACCTTCCCAGGAAACTGAATTCACATAACATCCATGTAAAAATCTTCACATGAATCTCATGTGAAAAATTTCATGTAAATTTCATGTTCGTGCTCGTTTCACATAAATTTCATGTGAACTTTCATGTAAAGTTCATGTAAATTTTACATGAATTTCATATGAGGCACAATTGGCTGTGTACGGAAATATTTATCTTGTATCTTAGGACAATATTTTAATGAACAGATTTTACAGGAAAACGTTATAATATTTCATTTTAAACATGTTCTACAAAATAAACATTCATACTTAACCAGTGATAAAAGTTGAGACGTGACGTGTACATTTTACGGAAAGAAGGCGGCGATTTTACCCTAAGTATAAGATGAGAAATCGCCAGCCGTCGGCGCTTAATGAGAACACTGCATTTCATTAAAAGTAACTAGCCAGTCGGGCTAGTTCAGCATTAAATTTTGGTAGCCCGAGGAAATATTTGGTAGCCAGGGCGGTCGGGCTAGTGAGTTTTCACGAAGACTGTATAAATTAAATGAACAATTTCTATCCATAAAGATACAATTACAAGTACATGTAAGACGATACCAAAAAGATGTAAAAACATAGGTAATCACAGATTACGAAGCTCACCTCGTGACAGCAAAATTCAATTCAAACATATTTCTTAGTACATGTATATTGGCTTTTAAAGGCAAAATCACTCAAGCAGAAAAAGTAGGTCGAGGTCATTTTATGAAAGTTTGATCAAAGATACATCCAATATGCAAGTTTGGTACATGTAGCAGTTATACTTTGCTCAATATTGGCTTTATAGAGCAAAATCACTCAAGCGGAAAAAGTAGGTCAAGGTCATTTTATGAAAGACTGATCAAAGATACATCCAATATGCAAGTTTGGTACATGTATCACTTATACTTTGCTCAATATTGGCTTTTAAAGGCAAAATCACTCAAGCGGAAAAAGTAGGTCGAGGTCATTTTATGAAAGTTTGATCAAAGATACATCCAATATGCAAGTTTGGTACATGTAGTAGTTATACTTTGCTCAATATTGGCTTTATAGAGCAAAATCACTCAAGCGGAAAAAGTAGGTCAAGGTCATTTTATGAAATATTGATCAAAGATACATCCAATATGCAAGTTTGGTACATGTATCACTTATACTTTGCTCAATATTGGCTTTTAAAGGCAAAATCACTCAAGCGGAAAAAGTAGGTCGAGGTCATTTTATGAAAGTTTGATCAAAGATACATCTAATATGCAAGTTTGGAACATCTAGCACTTATACTTTGCTCAATATTGGCTTTTAAAGGCAAAACCACTCAAGCGGAAAAAGTAGGTCAAGGTCATTTTATGAAAGTTTTATCAAAGATACATCCAATATGCAAGTTTGGTACATGTAGCACTTATACTTTGCTCAATATTGGCTTTTAAAAGTGAAATCACTCAAGTGGAAAAAGTAGGTCAGATGCTGCATCCGATGCATGGGTCCATCTCGGCATCCAAAGATGAATCACTTGTGCAAGTTTGGTTACTGTAGCATTAGTAGTTTGTCAGATACTGAGCTACCCCAAACTTCTTAACCAAGTCACTCAAGCGGAAAATGTAGGTCAGATGCTGCATCCGATGCATGGGTTCACCTCAGCATCCAAAGATGAATCACTTGTGCAAGTTTGGTTACTGTAGCATCAGTACTTTGTCAGATACTGAGCTACCCCAAACTTCTTAACCAAGTCACTCAAGCGGAAAATGTAGGTCAGATGCTGCATACGATGCATGGGTTCACCTCAGCATCCAAAGATGAATCACTTGTGCAAGTTTGGTTACTGTAGCATTAGTACTTTGTCAGATACTGAGCTACCCCAAACTTCTTAACCGGACGCGGACGCGGACACAGACACGGACGCGGACACGGACGCGGACGCGTAGGGTTATAGCATAAGCTCACTCAACTTCGTCGAGGTGAGCTAAAAAAAAATATATAAATTTATGTAGTGCCTGTCAGCACTCTATGTAGTGACTGTCAGCGTTCTGTATCTAAATAAATAAATGTAGAATGATGAAACTATGATACATGTAAATTAACACTATGATGGAATAGCATATAATGTATATACCTAATGAGACCAGATAAATAATTAGAGTAATGCTGCATCTTGTTTTGCCACATGATTTGTTGTACATCAGCTCTAGCTTCACCTACATCTCTCTTCAGTTTGTAATACAACTTCTTGAATTTAAGAAACTGCAAAAGTAAATTCTATTGGTTAATTGATAACTGCACTATGAGCATAAACTTTACCTTGAAATTATCATAAAACAAGATTCATTTGTGAAAAATCTGTAAGATGTCCTGGACAGCACAAAAGAATATCAAATGCTAAGGTTAAGATTACAAGGTCAAAATGTTTGGTTCAAGAGGAAATGTTTTGCCAAAATAATTCTGTACTCTTACCAATCAAAGGATAATCCTAGTGCTAAAACATTGTACAAGCAAACAGATGGATGGACAGACAGATAAAACAATATATGCCCTAAAATAACAGATTCTAGGGGCATAAGATGTACTCTAGCACATTTGATGACGATGACAACTTTTTTCTTTAAAATTATTTCACTGTACAACATATATATAGGATCTCAAATGAATTTTCATTTCATATGATTTATTATGAAACGAGTTGTGAGTTTTATATCCCCGAGCCTTGGCGAGGGGATATAAAACGCACAACGAGTTTCATAATACATCGTATGAAATGAAAATTCATTTGAGATTCTTTTTATCACATGATATTGCCTAAAAATGTGTATTTCTAACGTGAAATCAACGTTTCCGAGAACTACAGAGGCGAATCACGCCGTGATCTAGAAGTCGTCTGCTACGCCATGAGAAGTAGTGTCCCCATCGTATAGATATTCTGTGCGTAAGAGAAAAGTATTTTGATTTGAATAGTATTTTAATGCAAGAATTAATTCAACAACAACAATTTTAATCATCGATATTGACTCCGGGTCTGAATTTAACAGTTGACCGATATTTGAAAGGTCACATTTGTCAAGGTTTATGTGATTAGGTTCCAAACTTGACCAATCGCATTCAAGCAGAGCGATATGTAACGTGTTATCATATCATATATTTATGAAATGGCTTTATGAAACTGCATAACGGGTGTTTCATGTGATAAATCATTATACGTATCAATTTAGCTTGGGCATACCAACCCAAACATAAAATTTACCTTTTCTTCAGAGATGATATCATTCCATCTTTTACACACTCTGTTACATGTCAGACACAGATCCAGGATAGGGAGCTGACAAAATATCTTCTCCAAGATCTCATCCGGCATGTGGGCAAAGTGGTCTATAGGCACGGCTGGCACACTGGGTGCCGCTGATGACAAATCTTTGCCAACAAGGCCAAATGTCTTTGAGCTGTTTTCTTCTGCTGTTATAATCAGTTCATCATCCTCAGAACTGATGTTATCACTGTCTTTCTTCAGAAAAGAAACAGAAGGATGAACATTTCCTTTGACATTTCCCTGTTTTCCAGTCTTTTTGAAACCTCCCTTCTTGTTTCCTGCACTTCTCTGTTTCTTCTTTGCAGCTGATTTCATTTGCTGTTCATATTTCTTCTGGCCATCAAACAACTGCTTTATTGCACTTTTATTGGATGATACAGAGTCACATGACTTGGACTGACTTGACCTCGGAGACTTGCTGTCATCTGATATATAAATACTGTTAGAGTTCTCCAGCTTCTTGATTGGTGAGAACATTTTCGACGGGGAACTATACTCAATCACTTGTGGCTGATAATCATCAACTATCATAGGATCCTCCTCTTTTGGTACATCTGCACCGATATCCTGTTTCTGTTTCTTACTTGGAGATGAAAAGAAAGACTTGATAGACTTCTGATTGTCGCCAGGTTCCGTTAATTTTCGCTTACCAAATGTGATGGGT
The DNA here is from genome assembly GCA_028142955.1 of Pinctada fucata. Taxonomy (NCBI): domain Eukaryota; kingdom Metazoa; phylum Mollusca; class Bivalvia; order Pterioida; family Pteriidae; genus Pinctada; species Pinctada fucata. The sequence continues at coordinate 83,087,431 of AP027102.1, forward strand.
TTAGCAACTGGTGCATGAACCAGTAATGAGGAGTTATTAGTTTTGTAAATGTCTGCAGCAGAAGTAAAACCACTGACATTTTTTGTGTAGGATGTACTTTCTTGTGACGATGAAGCTGTTTCATCGGGACACGATTCCTTCAACCATCCCTCAGAATCTTCCTCACTCTGAGGTCTGTTCTTACAAGTCTGTCTTTTCTCTCTGGGATACAGTCCCTTATTGACATCACCTGCCATTTTAAAACTCATTGCCATGGGAGAAGACAATGATTTCATTCCTTCAGCTGACTGGGCTAAAAACTGGCAAGAGTCATTAGTTAAATGCACCCGACGCTTGACCTTTGTTTTATTGGACACCAGTTTACCCTCTGAAGAAAGAGGGACTATGTTCTTACAGTCATCTGATGTAGAGTCCAGTTGAACCTCATCTTTATCCTTTGCTGTGTCCATGGTAGGTTACTAGGTGTCTTAAATGCACCTTTCTCTAAAAAAGACAAAGAAATTTATCTTCAACAAGAGGCTACATTGTATAGAGGGTCACATCGCTCACCTGAGTTGCAAACAAAAGAATGATAGTGGACAATTTGGTGGAAGCCCTTGAGTACTTGCTTCCGTTAAGGTTTCATGAAATTATGAGCATCAATTCTGGAGATGTCGAAAATGCGTCAGCCAATCAGAGCCCTATATTTGTTAGTCAATCGGCGTGAAAAAACACAATCTTTGTCATGTTTGTAGAAGATCATGAGTACTTGCTTACTTTAAGGTATCGCGAAATTCTGTGCAACAGTTGCATAGGAGTAGAAGAAAATGTATCAGTCAATTAGAGCCCTCAGTGGCCATATTTGTTGACCGATCAGCACGAAAAGCACAAACTTACGTGTAGTAGAGGACCTTGAGTACTTGCTTCCTGTAAAGTTTCACAAAATTCTATGCAGTGGTTGCAGAGGAGAAGTTGAAAATGTGTCAGCCAATTAGAGTTCTTGGCAGCCATATTTGTTGACCCATCAGCACAAAAAATACAAACTACAAACAAAATAGTATTGCTTTTGGAAGGAATAGTGCCTGAGCATCAGCAAGGCACGATTTACCTTCCACGTTTTTCAAAATACCAGTTCTGGTTCAATATTTTACTTTACAGAGTAATTGTTGTGTGAAAAATATTATAGTCAAAAACGACAAGCAAAAATATGTTACAAAAACCAAATTCATGCTTAGTTCAGTAAAATATATGTTCTTTTTGAGCGGTCACTAGATTGGCGCTCTCAGTCAGAGGAAATATGAGCTGACGTTATGAACTTATGACGGTCTCTTTTTATATTCTAAATTGTTTCATAATGGTATTCAAAATTTATTTCAAAACAACATGATTCTTCTTAAATGACTGAAATCGGTCTCCCATCTTTTGAATTTTTTTGTTTGTACCAGTGTTTTTCTCCTTGTTTTGGGACCGAATTTCTGCCCTTTCTCAATGCCAAATTACCTTTAATCATTCTTAAATTCCCAAAGAGGAATATAGCTGGCCTATACAGGTTTGTGTCAGAAACCAGGTTAAAGTTTTTGAAAAGTAGGTCAAAGTCACTAGGTCAAAGGTCATGGTCTCAAATGAAAGGTCTCGTCACAAGGTATCTGCATGTGAAATATCAAAGCCCTACCCCTTATAGTTCAAGAGATATAGCCCAGGTTAAAGTTTTGTTTATGGACGAAAACAACGCCGCCGCCGAGGGTATGGTATTAGCTCTCCAGACTTTTTCGTCCCGGCGAGCTAAAAATCACATGAGAAAAAACAAAACGCAAATTCTGGAAGTCAGCATAAAATGTCTACGTGCATTTTTATTTTCTATTCATCACTTGTTCAGTTCAAGCAAATCAATGGATCATAAGAAGTGTTAATAAATTATACTTTAGGGTAATACTTCGGTGACAGTTTGTGCATGTATAAAAAAATTTCAAATTTCAGCAGTTTTCCCTAAAGGGACAGGCACCTCCCCCTAAATAAATAAAAAGAAACCTAGAACTTACATTTAACATCATTATGTTTCACAAGTGCTTGATGAAGCCTGGCAGTTGTTTTTTCAAGTTTCAACAGTTTTTACAATTCTTCAACTATTCAAGTTTTCTTTTTGAAAGAAACAAGACTTTTATTTAACTGCATGTTTGCGGCTTTATTTCTCTATTTTCTGTGTTACCAAACTTTGAAAAAAGACAGAATAAGCAATGATATGATAATGAAACATAAGCTGTGTCTGGTTTAAGTGTGTTTCTGTAAAATAATGAAATCTAATAAAGGATTAAATATTGCAATAAATCGCAATATGAAATCTTGTATCGCAATATACATGTATCGCAATACGTTTTTTGGTCCGCAATACCCAACCCTACATCACATAACCTCCTTAGCAATTTTAACAGGACCGACTTAGCTATTCAGATTTTATACTGAAACTGTTTTTCAAGGAAGCGGCAACACCTATAGGGCATTACTCTCCAAGCGATGTAAATCTGTAAAGCAAAAAGCGATAGTGCCCAGCCCCAAGGCAATATTCTCTCATAATCCCGGCGTGCTCAACCAATGGAATTCCAAGGATTTATCACGTGACACACTAATATAAAATAAAAACACAGAGGCATAAGGTAGTGAACAAGGGCTTTACACTAACAAACTTTAAGTGCTTATAAAACGAGTACCAGTGATCGAAAATTTGTGGAAGAAGTAAAGGGTTCTTGTTTGTGCTGTCCAAATTCCATGTGCAAGTTCGGAAAATTAAAGAAAAGAGAGCAAAAATTGCTTTGAAAATCGGCGATAATTACTTCTTAACCAGTAACATGTCCATCACAAGCCTCGATCTTTCCACATGCGTCACAACATCAATGTAGATGGATTTGGATTGAAAACCATCATTCCTCTGGTTTTAAGAGGAATTTTTGTAAGGCAATGAATGGAATCACAGGCACATGTAGTAAGAATGTCAATATCCTGTATGATGCCCCTTTACAGGTCTTTTAAAAGAGGATAGATTATACTAGTATTTCTTTCCTCTAATATGACCTGTACTGGTTGGGTACATACATGTACAGGGATTTTTCAGGGTATTTTACTTTGGGTCCAGGGTCCGTTAAAATTGGGAAAAATCGTGGCGTTTCAATGAAATTGGGAATTTCCAACAGTTTAATTGATTCTCAATGGAATAAATCATTACACAGAGATATAACTCCTTCTTATTCAAAGTGTCTTCAATAAAAGAAACAAAGTACTAGTAAAGCCATCTATTCTCTAGATTGTGCTTCTAAGGAAATCAACTTCTAGGATCTGGAATAGACTTCTGTTCAGAGTCAGAGGGGCTACTTTAATGATCATGATCAATCAGGATTCAGATTCAGTGTTTGACGGGGACATTCCCACTGTCCGAGTCTCCTCATTCTGTTTACTGAACATTAACTATTTTCTGTTGTTTCTTTTAAAGTCACTATCCAAAATTTTATTTTGAAGAACGTATCTATCCTCTACAAAGAAGATGTACTCCCTTTTGTAATTTTTTGGTATCAGATTCATACATGTGAACATTTTGCCTCCACAAATCTGGAGGATTTTCAATTTTCATCTGGAGATTTGGCCTCTCGTCGGGAGGTTTTTAATTTTTCATCGGGAGGATTTATCGGTATTCGGAAACCCTCCCCCCTTTTTTTTAATCTACGGACGAATTTTCTCAACTCGCTTTTCAACAAGGACAGATTCTACTCTCATACAACAACAAAAACAATTCGGAGTTCCGAGAGTTGTCTCAATGACGTCCGTTGATTTCTTTTACGTTTTTTTGTACCTTGCTTCTGCTACTTAAGTACACCTGTACAGAAAATCAATAACTGTTCTTCATGGGGTTTAAACTGACCACTCATCAGATTTAAATCCCATTGTTAGGAGAATAATGAACGAGACGGCCATTATCTGCCGCTTATACAGAGTACGTAAATTACATGACGTCGTTTTTCCTTCGCATTTATTTATTTATTTATTTATCAGCGAACTTTTACTGCATTTCCTCACTTTTCGTGTTATATATAAATATAATATGATTTTACGGCATCAAGAAGATTCCCCCAATTAACCTTGTACATCAATTTGGTACGTGAATTTGATGACCCGTGTTAAGATGTACTGGGTATAACGTCCCCCGGGGAAGTCGAGTACCCGTGACGGCGAAGAGAACGCGACGCTAATTGCTTTGTTTTTCCAGCAATATACCTGTCACCTGTATAATTAGCACTTATTAAATTGATTGTCTTGTAACTACAGACGGCGTAATGCATAACGTTATACACAAATGGGGATTTTGCATTTCATCTGGAGAAATCTGGAGGATTTTTCGTTTTCGTCGGGAGGATTCTGTTTCGTCGGGAGGAATCGGGAGGACTATTTTTCATCAGGAGGGTCCTCGTTTCGTCAGGAGATTTCGTCCTCCCGCCGGGAGATTCACATGTATGCAGATTTGCTTTTTGTGAGACGACATGGTCCTGGGTTCCCAATAGTGGAGATACAATTTAATGACTAAAATGGAAACCTATACCGGATAAAAGATTTTTGACCAATTTACATATCGATCATTATTGTCGTATTTCTGCTACATGTAGGTATTTCAGGTGACATTATTTTGCTCTTTTACAGGTAAGTCTTCAGCTAATCAGAGTCCTTGTTTAATTAGAGGATTTGGGCAGGAAAAATGGCTGCAAGAAGACAAGTGACAAGCGACGAGAGCCGAAAAAGTTAGAAGGAGAGTTGTTTGCTGTGTTTTGTAAAAAAACAGGTAAGTGGATCATTTCTAATGGTGATTTAGAGCTAGTCCGACTTGCAGACCTACGACGGTGTTATCTGTTTTTTCGTCTTCGGCCTGACTGCTATGCATAGGCAAAACTCGAGAATTTCTGTGCGAAAAAAATTCAGCAAGTCGTCCTTTTTTTTTGACAAATTCCGGTTTCCTCAACCAAATAATAACTTGCCCAGTCCCCCTGCCCCTAAAAAAAACCCTCAAAGCCTGGTTTCACCTCTTCCTCTCTTCCGATTTTCCTCTGATCAACAACATGTTGTCATGCGCACAGAGGTGAAACCAGGCCTAGAGGGGATTTTTTAGGTGCAGGAGGACTGGATGACTTATTTTTTGGTTGAAGAGACCGGAATTTGTCAAAAAACAGGAAGACTCGCCAAATTTTTTTCGCACAGAAATTCTCAAGTTTTGCCTATGCATAGCAGTTAGTCCGACTTGCAGACCTACGACGGTGTTATCTTTTTTTTTCGTCTTCGGTCTGACTGCTATGCATAGGCAAAACTTGAGAATTTCTGTGCGAAAAAAATTTCGGGAAAGTCTTCCTTTTTTGACAAATTCCAGTCTCTTTAAGCAAAAAATAACTCACCAAGTCCTCCTCCCCCTAAAAAATCCCCTCTAGGCCTGGGTTCACCTCTATGCGCATGACAAACTGTGGTCGATCAGAGGAAAGTCGGAAGAGAAGAAGAGGTGAAACCAGGCTTAGAGGGGATTTTTAGGGGCAGGGGGACGGATCAGGAGGACTGGGCGAGTTATTTTTTGGTTGAAGAGACTGGAATTTGTCAAAACAAGAGCCCCAGGGGGCACAACGCTCACCTGATACCCATGCACGCTCTAATTGACATACTGACATTGAATACTGATAGTGCCAGTACCAGGATTTTAGCCCACAACCTTTCTAACAAGATTTTTGCCGGATGCAGACAAGTTTTTTTTTTAGACAACCTTTAAAAGTACAAACAAGAGAAAATAGTCACATTTCAAAACAACAACTTTTTTACTGATTTGAAAAGATGGATTATGCGATCCAAAGTCATATGCCCAGCTAGTATAGTTCGATTATGCAACATCAAAAATAAAATCATTTTGTAAAATTCCACATAAATGTGCAACAGAAACAGAATAAAACAATGAAATGATTTCATAAATTAAGTTTATTTAAAATTGAACACCAAACCTTTCATTATTAATGGCTAGTATGCCAGAAAATAATAAAGCCTGTGTTTGTGAAACACGAATGCCCCGCGGTGGCATCTTTGTATAAACACCATTTTCTGTTAAGTATGTGAGAGGTCAGGGTCAGAATAATGTTGGTATCAATGGAAAGATCTTGTCACAAAGAATACACATGTACAATATGAAAGCCCTATCACTAACCATTCAAAAGTTATGCCCAATGTTAAAGTTTTTGAAAAGTAGGTCAAAGGTCAAGGTCAAGGTCACGAGGTCAAAAATTTTGGTATCAATGGAAAGGTATTGTCACAAGGAATACACATGTGAAATATGAAAGCTCTATCACCTTCCTATCAAAAGTTATGCCCAATGTAAAGTTTTTCGGACAAACAGACAGACGGACAGGCCAAAAACTATATGCCCCCATATCTTTGATTCCGGAAGCATAAAAAACAAAGACTTTTCCGTTTTGCCTTTATTCATATTAAATTATACAGAAATCTATGAATGAGAGCTTTTGAATAGTATTGATTTCATCTTAATACATGTAACGAACAGTCAAAATCGTGTTAATCCAATTAACACAGACAAGTTGTTAGCGGACAATATTAATTCAAGTGAGTTTTGCAGAAATTGAGCCAATTTATTTTCCAAACAGCAGTGTACGGTGTATCAAACCTCATGACCCAGTGAAGCCACTTGGACAAATTATTTTCGGTAAATATGCTGAAATGCGGTGCTTGGAAATATATTTTTAGCATATTGAATCAATAGTCGTGATAAATTTAACTTTGAACTTGATCTTGTCTTTTATGCAATCTACAGATAGGTTTGAAAATATGCAAAATTCGGAACATTTTCGATGAGGACGCAGAGTTCCTGTAAAAAAAGTGAAATTTGCGAAAAAAGGACATGCATGACCCCCCCCCCCCCTTTTTCTTTACATTTTTATGCGTGCCAAAGATTCGCAATCAAAAAAGACCAATTTTACAGACTTCCGGGCATTTCAAGTCAGTCAAAATTTTTAGTGTGCACCTTTTTATTTCCTGTAGTTACCCCTACTAAAGGGGCAAGGAGGTATTGAACCAATCAAATCTGTAACACAAGATATATGGCGACTATGTTTACCATAGATACAGAAATAAGACAGAGAAAATAATCATTAAATAGGGAAATTGTTCTGAAATATGCATGTATGAAAAAAAAGCAATCCAAGGAATGCTTGTGTCGCCTGCGTAGCGGACTTTTTTTTTATTGAAATTAGGTCAAATATCAAGGGCAAGGTCACTAGGTTAAAAATTATGGAATGTTTAGAAAGGTCTTTTCATAAGGAATACAAATGTGAAATATCAAAGCCCTATCACTTACCACTCAAAAGATATAGCAAATCATAGATTTGTTGAAAAGTAGGTCAAATATATAGGGCAAGTGCACGAGGTAAAACATAGGTAATCACAGATTACGAAGCTCACCTCGTGACAGCAAAATTCAATTCAAACATATTTCTTAGTACATGTATATTGGCTTTTAAAGGCAAAACCACTCAAGCAGAAAAAGTAGGTCAAGGTCATTTTATGAAAGTTTGATCAAAGATACATCCAATATGCAAGTTTGGTACATGTAGCAGTTATACTTTGCTCAATATTGGCTTTTAAAGGCAAAATCACTCAAGCGGAAAAAGTAGGTCAAGGTCATTTTATGAAAGTTTGATCAAAGATACATCTAATATGCAAGTTTGGAACATCTAGCACTTATACTTTGCTCAATATTGGCTTTTAAAGGCAAAATCACTCAAGTGGAAAAAGTAGGTCAAGGTCATTTTATGAAAGTTTGATCAAAGATACATCCAATATGCAAGTTTGGTACATGTAGCACTTATACTCTGCTCAATATTGGCTTTTAAAAGCGAAATCACTCAAGTGGAAAAAGAAGGTCAGATGCTGCATCCGATGCATGGGTCCATCTCGGCATCCAAAGATGAATCACTTGTGCAAGTTTGGTTACTGTAGCATTACTACTTTGTCAGATACTGAGCTACCCCAAACTTCTTATCCAAATCACTCAAGCGGAAAATGTAGGTCAGATACTGCATCCAATGCATGGGTTCACCTCAGCATCCAAAGATGAATCACTTGTGCAAGTTTGGTTACTGTAGCATCAGTACTTTGTCAGATACTGAGCTACCCCAAACTTCTTAACCAAGTCACTCAAGTGGAAAATGTAGGTCAGATGCTGCATCCGATGCATGGGTTTACCTCAGCATCCAAAAATGAATCACTTGTGCCAGTTTTGTTACTGTAGCATCAGTACTTTGTCAGATACTGAGCTACCCCAAACTTCTTAACCAAGTCACTCAAGCGGAAAATGTAGGTCAGATGCTGCATACGATGCATGGGTTCACCTCAGCATCCAAAGATGAATCACTTGTGCCAGTTTGGTTACTGTAGCGTTAGTACTTTGTCAGATACTGAGCTACCCCAAACTTCTTAACCGGACGCAGACGCGGACACGGACGCGTGGGGTTATAGCATAAGCTCACTCAACTTCGTCGAGGTGAGCTAAAAATGATGGTATGTGAAGAAAGGTCTTGTCACATGGAATGCACATGTGAAATATCAAAGCCTATCACTCAGCAATCAAAAGAAATAACCAATCTAAGATTTTTTGAAAAGTAGGTCAAATATCTAGGTCTTGGTCATGAGGTCAAAAGTTATGATATGTGTAGAAAGGCCTTGTCACAAGAAGGAATACACATATGAAATATCAAAGCTCTATCACTTACCAATCAAAAGATATAGCAAATCTTAATTTTTTTGAAAAGTAGGTCAAATATCTAGGTCAAGGTCATGAGGTCAAAATTATGGTATGTGTAGAAAGGTATTGTCAAAAGGAATACACAAGAGAAATATCAAAGCCCTATCACTTGCCAATCAATAGATATAGCCAATCTTGGTTTTTTTTAAAAAGTAGGTCAAATATCTAGGTCAAGGTCATAAGGTTAAAAAATATAGTATGTGAAAAAAGGGCTTGTCACAAGAAATACACATGTGAAGTATCAAAGCCCTATCACTTACCAATCAAAAGATATAGCCAATCTTAGATTTTTTGAAAAGTAGGTCAAATATCTAGGTCAAGGTCATGAGGTCAAAAAATATGGTTTGCGTAGAAAGGTCTTGTCACAAAGATAACACACGTGAAATATAAAAGCCCTATCACTTGCCAATCAAGAGATATAGCCAATATTAGATTTTTAGAAAAGTAGGTCAAATATCTAGATCAAGGTCACAAGGTCAAACATTATATGTGTAAAAAGGTCTAATCACAAGGAATACACATGTGAAATATCAAAGCCCTATCACTAATCAATCAAGAGATATAGCCAATATTAGATTTTTAGAAAAGTAGGTCAAATATCTAGGTCAAGGTCAAAAGGTCAAAAATTATGATATGTGTATAAAGGTCTTGTCACAAGGAATACACATGTGAAATATCAAAGCCCTATCACTTACCAATCAAAAGTTATGGGGTGTGACACCCAAGTGTGACAGACAGACGGAGGGACGGATGGACGGACAGACGAACAACAGACAAAGTGATCCCTAAGTGTCGCTGTGCTTCGCAGGCGACACAAAAAGTCAACATCTTAAAAATAAATTCAGCGTATATTTGATAGCGTATGTGGCCAAGTTAATTCGAAGTATGAAAATAAGTATACAAAGCCAAACTAGCTATAGCTTGTCTTGTTTAAAAAATCATTAAAAATCTAAAAGTTGATATTTTAACAAAATTCTTTCACAGTTTCATTTCTAGCGATAAATATAAAAATAAGAGAAAAAAAACTGAAAAAGAGAAAAAAAAAAATTGTTGGGGTCCCGCCGGGGTTTGAAGCTACTCCCCATGGGTCGATTTGGCATGGAAAACATACATTATACCTATGTACAATCTTAAAAAATATTCCTTAAAAATCCAAAAGTGGATATCTTGACAAAATTCTTTCACTTGTAGGGTACCATGCATGAGTACCTCATACCTACAAATTGTCATGACAATCTGAAGAGTGGTTATAGAAAAGAAGCAGAAAATGTATGAAAATCAACCCCCCCCCTTCCTTTTTACATAAGAAAAAAATTCATAAAAAATCAAAAAAATAAATTTTAAGCATAAAATACATATCAAAGCATTAAGTAAGTTAAATATGATAAATATGTAGTAAATGAGTGTGTAAAATCATACACTTATTGAGTTATTTAAAGAAATAGTGCAAAAATGTGCATTTCTGACAAAGTCCGAAAAGACGTCAAAAACGCGTCAAAAATTTGACTTCGAAGTGGAACCAAAAATAACAACACTTCTTAAGACATCTCTCTAGATCATCCTGATGCTTTCGGTTTGTCGATACATGCTTCGGTTCTGAAGAAGAAGTTTGTCAAAGGAGGGTACCCCCCGTGACCTACTTTTGGCTGTGGAGGCGCCACCTGTTGACAGATCCGGACGAAAAACAACAACACTTGTAGGGGACCATGAGTACTTCATACCTACCAAGTTTCATCAAAATCCCTTCAGCCGTTCTTGAGAAGAAGTTTAAAATGTGAAAAGTTTACGACGACGACGGACGACGACGACGACGACGGACGACGGACGACGGACGCAACACTATGACAATAGCTCACTTGAGCCTATGGCTCAGGTGAGCTAAAAAGGACGACTTGCTGAAATTTTTTTCGCACAGAAATTCTCAAGTTTTGCCTATGCATAGCAGTCAGACCGAAGACGAAAAAACAGATAACACCGTCGTAGGTCTGCAAGTCGGACTACATAGCAGTCAGACCAAAGACGAAAAAAAAACAGATAACACCGTCGTATTAGGTCTGCAAGTCAGACTATATCCTCTTATGACCTGTACTGGTCGAGCAGATATTTCCGAACTGAAGATATTTCCGAACGATTTGCTAGTTTGGTTACTTGGAGTTACTTTTTCACAATTTTGGTGATACAGACGTTTAGATATTCAGAAAAATAACCGACATGCAAAAGGAAATCTGAAAATAACTTTATTTAGTATATTTTTAACGTTTGTTTCTCCTGCTGTTTGTAACTTTCATCTGTTTGGGAGCTGGGGAAAGTGACGTCATTGTGTTAAGAACATATCTTGACATAGTTTCGGAGTCATATATTTTCCAAAAATCTATTCTTGTCAACTGATCAATGAAAAGCTGGATTGAGAGGGGCCCAGAGCAGGATATTCACGAAAAAAGTGTATAAATTTCATGTGTTTGAATACCAAAATCATTGGAAATAAGTAAGAAATAAACGTACCTCATCATGGTTCAGAAAGTCGCTTTAGAAATAAATTTTGTAAAAGTTTTATGATAGACTGCACGTAACAATGCTCGAACGTTTTCGTATCATCTTTGTCCGTAACTTGATGAAAGTCAAATGTACACATAACCAGTGCACATGTCAATGATGACTCACCCTTGACGTTTTAGACCTTGGGCCACCATAGACCCCCCCTCCCCCCCATGTGGGAATTTTCAAGACATATATCATCTGAAAGCTTGGATCAAGCTCTTTCAGATTCCGCTTGTTGGACAAGTTTAAAATGATTTAAAACATGATTTTTTGGGAAAAAACCTATTTTTTCAAGCAAAAAACGTTGAAAATAGGAAAAAGTTATTAATATTTATACATATTGTTATTTGAAAAATTCAAGGGCATGAATATACCGAATTTTTAATGCTCTTTCAGTTTATATAAGTTTTATGTTCCAAATTCTACTTTTTTTGGGGTAAAAAGTGTGTTTTTTTGCAAAATTTCGCAAAAATTTGGAAAAGAATAACCCTTTATGCCTCGAACTTGAAAATATTGTTTATGATTGTTTTTTTCATAATAGAAAAATATTTTCAAACTTTTTAAGTCTCCTTTTTTTATTGCTTTTTTTTTTCTTGCAAAATATCGAAATTTCCGTTTTTAGGCAGAAAATTGAGAGGGGGGGGGGGGGTTTATCAAAATTGGCTTATTATTTAATTCAAATTTTTATCCCAAATGAAGTCAATTATTTTAAGTTATTTTCTGGTGTTACTTCTTTATGCTGTTCTTTACATTATAATTGTTCTGTACATAATTTGTCCTTAAATTTTATTTTTTTTGGGGGGGAAAATGCATTTTTTTATGCAAAAAGTGCTAATTTCTGAAGATTATTTATTGAATCTGATGCATTCCTTGAAATTGTAAGTGGTATGTATTTTCAACGTCAGTTTTTCAGATTTGCTCAAGCAGAATATGTTTTAAGTGAAAACAGTTTTCTTTCTTCACTATTTTGGCACAAATTGTCCATTTTCCAATGAAAAACAACAAATGTTTGGCAAAAACTTATAAGTCCATTATATTATCTGATAGCATTCTCACATGGGCAAACAATAACCTTACCAAATGAACGTAATTTAATTTAAAAATTTATTAAATGTCCAAGGTTTTTTTTTTGCAAAATAAAAACCTTTTGTGTTTGTGAAACACCAATGCCCCCGTCGACATCTTTGTCAGTAAAGCAGTTTTAATATAGATTATACTTCAAAGTCAAGGTCAAAAGGTCATTATTTTGTACCAATAGGTAGGTCATGCCACAATGATTACACATGTGAAACATGAAAACCCTATCACCTACCCTTCAAATGTTTGATTCAAGGTTAATGTTTTTGTTTTTCAAAAAAATCTCCGATTATCTATTTTTTTTGTGAAAAAAGTATTTATTTAGAGAATAACATAATAATTTCTATTATCTTCCCTGATCAACGTACTATAACTTTCATGAGATGCAATTTCATATGATGAATGAATTGCCATGTCATTTTATCTATGAAATTCACTTTTGTTTTTATTTTGGGAAAAAATCCTTATCTATGTACAAAAGTCACTCTGTTGATAATTTTCAGAACTTCTATCATATGTTGAATTGAAACAAGGGAGATTAGTTTTCAAGGATTGTTCATCTTAGATGGTCTTGATTAGAAATCAATTGACATTTTTCATAATTTTGAAAATAAGACTATTTTTGTTTAAAAATCATGAATTGCTGGACTATGTCTATTTTCATAAATGCACCATCATCATGATAATCTCTAAAATTCATACATGTTTTTTGGTTGTCTAATTGTTTCTCCTTTCAAAAGTCATCACTTTTAAGTACTCTTTCACAATTTTATATGAATTTTAGGGTTAATTTTTTTTCTTTTTTTCATTTAAAAAAATATCACGTAAAACTATAAAGTTATTTATCATCATCTTTCAAATCATCATTTTTCTTCATACATTATGCATTCCTTTCTTTGTGATATTATATTATAATTAGAATTGATATTCTTTTTATCACTGTTAATTGTAATGATTATTTAGATATGAAATTATGCTTCATATCAAAATTTAAAAAAAAAGATTTTTGTTTTGAATCTTTGTCCTTCAGTTGCTAGTATTATTCTTATATCCAATATGTCATTAATTATTTGTAATAATCAAGTTCATTTTGCAACTTCATTTGTGAACAATAGAAAGCAAGCTCTTCATGAAATCTAGACTAAATTTTCATCAATGATATATGATCCTTTGCATCATTGCTAAGTTGGTTTTATTTTGGACGAATAATTTTCCCTTTTTGAATGAATGAATGAATGAATGAAAATAAAAAATGAAGTAATCGAAATAGAATCCAAAAAGATATTCTTTGATATCATAAACCATTTCCTTCTTCACTTTCATCTTTACCTATCAATAACATGTATATGTTCTTCATAAAAAAAAACATATGAGAAATTGTTGAAAATAGTTCATTTCAAATTAATTCAGTCATTTGATTCAAAGAATATACTCCATTAATTGTCATAGAATAGAAGTACATGTTTGATTTCTTTACAAATTATTGTTGGTTATGACAAAGTAGAGGTAGAATGTACATATCTAAGGCAACAATTTCACTAAATACTTTTAAAAACTTTTAAATATGTTCTTTTAACTCAAAACATCACTCTCTCACCAAAATTCAATGACACAATTCTTTTCATAAAGAGTTATATGCAATTATACATAACAAATGAGGAAAATAATGATCTGAAAGATGATTTATAACAAAAAAAAAATCCATGGAACTTAAAATGTATGTCTCTGCCTTCAAATATATGCCATTTCCTACATGATGTAGCATTTCATAATAATCATTTTTCCAGAAATAAGTGATTTTTTAAAGAAATAAGATCTTTTGTGTCAAATACCGATAATATAAATTGATTTCTCTTTTGGATCATTTCACTTTATTAGTGGAGTATAATTACGTTAAAATACAGTTGTCGTATTTTCATGTAACAGAGGAAAGACAATTAAAACTTATCCACAGAAATCAGTTATTTTGTACTAAAATAAGGAAATTTGCACAAAAAAAGTTGTAGAAATTAATTTAAAAGATCAATCAACATTTCTTTTCATTTCCCAGAATAGTTACATCCTTTCAGTTGTATGAGTCATCAGACAGAAAGGAGGAAATGAAATTATTATGATTTTCTCAAAATATGTACTTTTTACACAGAAAATCCTGTTTTCCTATAAAAATCACGGACATAATGAAGTATAACACCCAGTATTACTGTAATTTGACAAGATAATTGACGTCACATGTGAAAATAGTTTTCAATGTGTAATTATAGCTAGTATTAAAAATTGATAATTATTTTTACCAGAAATCTGTTATTTTTTAACGAAAAATAGGAATTTCACCCCAAAATCATGAAGAAAATAGACTCAATCAACTTCAAACATGTTATTCATGAGCGAATCTGAGAACTTACATTTGAAAATGCAAATCAGCCATCAATTCATGGTACATTTCAGATTAAATAAATTTCCTCCAGAAATAAGAGAATTTTGCATGAAAAATATGTGTTTTACCCCAAAACGACCAAATAATGAAAACAATGAATATAAAGCAGGTCTTACCCGAAAGAGCAAACAAAGTTACACTAGAATAAAGATTTTAATTATTAATTTTATGAGGAATAAGATTTTTATAAATTATATACAAAAATCATTGAATTTTAATTGAAAACACACTTTTTTGTCTTAAAACAACAATTTGGAGGCTTGTGAATAAAATAAAGATACAAGATATATGTCATTTGAAAGAGGAGAATGTGGAATTATTTTTGAAATGCCAAGAACATGATTTTAGGCCATAATGTGAAATTGTGCGACAGATAAAAATTATCTTTCTTGAAAAAAATCCCCCAAAATAGCAAAAAAATAACTTTTTTACCCAAAATGTGACATAAAAAGTAAAATTTGGAACTGCAAACTTATATCATTTGAAAGAGCATACAAAACACTATACATTCCAATGTTTTTATTTTTTGAATTACCATTTGTTTGAAATCTATTTGATTTTTCCTGTTTTATGTGATTTTTGCATGAAAAAACAGGTTTTTGCCCCAAAACACCTGTTTTAAATCACTTTTAAATTGTCCAACAAGCAGAATCTGATAGAGCTCTGATCAAGCTTTCAGATGATATATGTCTCGAAAATTCCCACATGGGGGGGAGGGTTTACCCCACTGGCCCATGGTCTATTTATTCCTGTATGCAAAATAAGTCACATGATATCACATGTCAACGGTAGAGGGCGCTAATTGACCTACCTCTAGGCCGTTCCTATTTTACGACAGAATGGCGAATGCTCGAACGGTTAAAAGAGACTGATACATTGTCGATCATTTTAAATGTTATGCATTTTTTGTAATGGAACTTCTCAATACATACAATTGTTGTTTAGAATATGTTGAAATTATTGAATGAAACTCCACAACGTGCCATGAAATAAAACATTTAAAAAATTGGATGTATAAGGAAAAATTGCATTTCTCGCGGATAGATAAATTTTAAACTATCCGTGTTTCTCTGTAAGATAATTTGCAAATTTATAATTATCTATATTTATTTGATTTTTCTGACAGATTTGAACAATTTTTTCCACAGAGATTTATGTCATATCATAGGAATATATATTATTTATGAAATAAAATTATATGTATGATGGCACAAGAGTCAAAAATGGACCCTTCTATTTCTTCAATATGAAGCCGTAAGGGGTCAATATTGAGGAGTTTGTAAAAATTAAATCCGATTTTGAAAAATTGGAATATTTTCTCCATACATATCTGTAAAAATGAGTTTTAGAATGTTTCCTTCATTAAATATCGGTACCTGTTACAAGGGTCATCCGGATTTAAAAAAAATATGTTGACCTAATTTTCGTCTTTAGTCTGTATTTTTTAAACCGGAAGTAAGGCACCTTAACACCCTCAGGTTGCACCAAACTCGGTACTAGACATATGTGAAAAAATATACTGGAAATCACATGCTTTATACTTTATAATTATCTTTAATTAAAAAAGCGTTCGAGCATTCGCCCGTTCGAGCATTGGTACGCATAGTCTATATGTTGACATAGAATTCTTCAATAAGGATAAAAGGATAAAATTACAAAGTTTTGAAACATTTGATTTATATTTGACCCCAGGAGGGACTAAAATGCAAATCGTTCGGAAATACCTTTAGTAACTTGCGTAAAATAGCCGTTAAAAGGGGGTGTTAAAATACCCTCAAATCAGCATTTATAGGTCGATTTTCCAAATTATTTTTACACAGACATTTGTATGAAGGGTGAAGCATTATTTGTTCCGAGTTTCATGGTGATTGGACTTACAGAAGCCGAGTTATTGACGAAAAACCGCAAAAATCGTTCGGAATTATCTGCTCGACCAGTAAAGGGGCATCATACAAGATATTGACGCTCTTTCTACATGTGCCTGTGAATTGAAAGAACTACGGTCAGGTTGAAACATATTCAGACATTGCAGTGTATTGACACAAAGTCATGGACCACAGCAATGTCAAAATTAAACTTCTTAGAATGAAGTTGAATAAAGATAACTCAATATCTAAAGTGTACAATACTAACAATGCTGTTTCGATTTCAGTGTTACTCTTTGCTTCGAAATTCCCCACCATCAATCTCCATTTTGTGTTTTATAATAAAACAAACCTAACGCGTAAATAATTTTCCGGAAAATGAACAGCCCTCCCCCCCCCCCCCCCCCCCAAAAAAAAAAGCTGCAATCTACCAGTGGCGTAGCTAAGTCGAAATTAAGTGAATGCTTTTCGTTAGGTGAAGGATGTGGGTACCGGTGCTGAATGGATGTTATAGGGGAAAATGCATGTTTTTTTAATGAGAAAAAATCACAGAAAAAAATATAGGGGAAAATTCATTTTGGTATGAGTGAGTACGGTACTACCAATGTTTATAAGTTCTTGGTATGAGTCCTGCTATCAAAGATTTTTAAAACATCAGAATGTATACTATGGATAATTGTAGTCAAAAAAAGAGACCTTACTTTGATTAATTGGTTTATACTTTAATTAATTCCTTGGTATTTCCCATATATGTTCATTTCTTTTGATTCAATTTTCATACTTTTTGTTTTATCTAAATGGCCTATTTGTGTTTAATAGCCATTCTCTGTAAGGACCAAAATAGTTCGGCACGGCATGTCATGGATTTTGATGATTTTCGGTATAATGGGTATATATTGAGTACTGACCATGAAAATAACACTTCTCATCCAATGTGACCTCTGGTTGCCATGGTAACGAGGTCATTCTATTTATAGCACTTTTGGGACCATGGAATAAGCCAGATCCGGAGACTTCGTTGCCATGGATACCACTGTAACAGCTTGTTCATCTTTATATAATCTATTCTTCCTTACTTCCATTCTTACTTAGTACACTTAGTTATGTGATATTTATTACAGGAAGCTTATTGTATTTAGCCAAACTAAGTCAAAATGAAGCGAAAAATAGAGATGAAAATAAAGGCCAATTTAGTGTGTTTTTGACCATTTTCAATCTTAAATATCACAAAAGGCACCAATAGGAAACTAGTGATTTTCATCAATGGAAATGTTTGTTTATTGACAAATAAAATGAACGAAAAATTGGAGTGGGTATTTAAGAGTTTTACCTAAATTCTGTCGTCAAAGACCGTTGCCATGGCAACATTAGACCTTTTTGCTTGTTTCATATTATCTTTGAAATTGATTTTATTCCTCTTTAGAGTTACATAAGATTGTCAAAATGTATGCATGTATAGATATGACTTGTATCTTTTACATAAGAACAATTAAAATGTTCAAGGTCATTGGCTTGATGTTCAAGGTCATTTATACTTTGAGACTCAAATTTTGCATAAAATATTGATTTTTTTAATTTTTTTGTTACCGATTTTAGTGATTTTTTTTATTTAAATATTTTCATAGGTCATATATATTATGAAAGCACATGAATATTAGAAAGACAAATCTTAGAATTTATTGAATTGTAGCTATTCAATAGGAAAATATTTTTCCGTCAAAAAACAAGAAAAATACAGATTTCGTCCCTTTTTTATCAACATACTCACCAAGAATTTAGATATTCGAAGATGTGAAGAAACGTAATCAATCGTTCTAAGAAATAAGTTATACATTTATCATTTTATGGCAAATAATTGCTAAGTTCAATATTTCAAGGTTTCTAAAATATCGACACCTTCATTTTATGAAAAATCAGGATTTTTCGTCAAATCTGGTCACTTAAAGTTTAATGACCTTGAAAATTCAGCGGGTGACCTTGAAATATTTTCAAGGTCATTTTAATATCAAAACGCCTTTGATAGATATACACATGAACTTCTGTTCCAATATCATACGTAGATAGTTTGATAGAGGTTGTGCTTAAATTCATCGTATTGAAACCTTTCAGCCAATTGTTGCCATAGCAACTAAATTTGATGCTGCTTTGCATATAAAAGGACAAATTAGCCCAATTAATTTTTTATATTCATGTAGAGTTCAAAGATGATACTAATTGGATAACTACAATTTGGACTTCAAAAATTGGTGCTTTTATGAAATTTTCAACCTTGTAAAACAGTAAAAACATGCCAAAAAGGGTCTTTGAGTGCCCAAAACAAAGCCTTTTGATACCCTGTTTCGGCCCAATTTTTCATCTTGTATACATAAGGCATCCGAGATGAATGTAAAAAACTTTACAAATATGCGTAATAATAAGGATTAAAAGAAAATAATCAAAGCAATTTAAGATTTAAAATGTACCTGTTTCCATGGTAACGAAGCCTACAGATATGCCTTGTCCTATAGATTTTCCCAATTTTTGAAACTTCAGACACGGTTACCATGGCAACAACAGCCTTTTTGAAAAAACTGGGGTTGATTTACATACTAGTACTTCATATTGAACTTCCATACCAAAAATCTCAAAAATCCATGACATGCCGTGCCAAAATGTTTTGAAATTCTTTGGTTCTTACAGAGAATTGCTGTTAATGTCTTGTTAAAAGTGAGAACCGCTAGACTTTGTGTCTATACAATAGTTGTGCGTCTTGGGGAACCTCTGTGTATCCATAAGTGGGAGGGTTGTGCACACGTAGAGCAAGGAACCATATTTCGCCGGTGACCATATTTCGCCGTTTCATGGTTAATTGCTTCTTGTTGGTTATCTGAATTGTTTGTCCAATTTATATTTCTATATCCTATTAAATATGACCGTAGCAGTCATATTTTGATATATTAATTGTGACATCACCTACACTCATTTGTGACGAAAAATAACACAAAACAGGTGAAAATTCACGAAAACACAAAATTTTAGACAAAACATCCGATTTTTTTTTTACAAAAATCAAACAAAGAATACATTTTATATGACATCATGTCTTAGAAGTATTAGTGACAAAAGAATTTCTGACAACAAAATCATACTTTTGTCCGTTTTGTGTGAAAATTGGATACTTATCAACAAAACGGCGAATATGGTCACCCCCGAAAACAAGGAAACGAAATAATTTGACGTTTTATAAGGAAACGGTGAATTGAGTAAAATAAAATATTTTTGTAGTATTTCGATCGAGAATGAAGTTAAATTAAATTTTAGCAAAACAAATTATTGAATTGGCCTCGAAGTTTTGAAAATTTCTTGGAAATGCACAAAAAATGCGGCAAAATATGGTCACTTGCTCTATGTAATCAGGATATCTACATCATGCACCTTGTATGAATATATAATGGATAGGTTGGCGCCCAAAGTCCGCATTGGGTACACACTGTTACATCCTTTCATGTGTTTCGATGAAAACGTTTTTAGTATTTTTTGTAGGAGTATTCTTGTTGTCTCTGTTGTTTGGCGAGGTTGTTGAAATTGTCTATTGTTGACCAGTGCGGACAGGGGGTACCCCTCTCGCCCCCTTCCTCCCCCTAGCTCCCGCCCCTAACCTCCGGGCCCCTCCCATCCCTGGCCGCTCCCTCCTCCGTCCTCCCCCTCCCTTTTCCCCTTCTATCCCATTTCCCGCTCCCTCCTCCCTCCCTCCCATCCCTTCCCATTCCTTTCCCCTCTTGCTCTCTCCTCCTGCCCCTTCCTCTCACTCCCTTTCACCCTGTCCACCCCCTCATTGTTTTTTTTTTGCTATTTGTATGAGTCACACATTCTCATTCAATGTTGTCTCCTTTTTTTCTAGTTTCATGCGTGATCACTGTGACGTTGTCCACCTTTTCTTTGATCAACAAAGTTATTTCTTGGTTTACGATATATGAATGGAGAAACTTTGATCAGCTAGGTTTGTTGATATAGTTTTTCCATGGTTTATATTGTTTACTTTTGTTTACTAACATTTCCTTGGCCCATGGGCAGATCCAGGATTTTTTTCAGGGGGGGGGGGTCCTAAAGTCCGAATTTTTTTAAGAGCAAAAAAAAAAAAAAAATGCGTTTTGGGTTACTCTGATCAGGTCGGTCTACATTTGTTTACTGGTTTGTTATTGGTATTTTGAGTTACATAATGGTCAACTTGGTTACAAGTTTTTTTTTATTATTATTTCCTTAGTATATGATGGGTGTCGGGGCAGCTTTGATCAATTGTCTCTGCCTTTAATATACAAAGTATGCAAATGGTTTCATCCAAAATCTTAGCAATATATCTAAACAATGCTAATATGGAGGGGGATTAGGGTCACAATGCTATTTGACTTGCTTACATGCTTCATGCTATGTTGCTTCATTCAATGTTTGATTATTCCAAGTTCATTTGTCTTGCTTTCATTTTAAATTGACTTTATCTTTCTTCTTTGTGTAATTTTGCTTCCCTGCATTTTACATTCGTCCTTCGTCAATGTATAACTGTCATTATACCATGCGTTATGACATCCTTCTTACTGTCATTATTCTTTCGTCTTAGTGCTATTATTGCTTCGTCAATGCTAACTTCAATTTTGATACCAGATGGCGCTTCGCGCGACCGCATGTGCCCGTTCCTTGAAGTGAACTTTGAAACATCCCCTGTCGTGAGAAATTTCTTTTAAATTCTATACTACAGGATCGTTCGGAACGTAATTACTGTACAGAAGTAGATTGGTTGTAAAAATATTTGAAAAATATTATGAAGTAATTAGTAAATATCTGATTTTGTATGCGGATTTTTGTAAGTTTTAACACTATACAATACATATGAATTTGAAGAAACTCGTGGTGTAGTGATTAACACCATAGCCATCATACTTTATTTTACACCTTTCCGAGTGGGTTCGAATCCCGGACGAGGATACATTTGTTAATTTTATGTATGATGTAATTTGTCCATGTTGTCCATCTGCCCAGAAGAGGATGTAGGAAAAAAATTGGGGATACTTCTAAAATGTTTTTGATACGTTTTTTTCAGTTTTTCTGGGGGGGGGGGGGGGGTTCATTGTTTTGGAAAAAATATGGCGGGCAACTGTATATTATCATTATTCAGTTGAAATAAAAATCATTTTTTTATAACAAAACTTTGCAAAAGCTTCGTTGGCTCACTGCCGTCGCTTGCAAGTCATCTATGAAAAGTCATAATTTTAATGAATTGCCTTTTATATGCCCGTCAATGTCGTTTTTGTACCATAAATAGGATGATTCTTGCATAAAAAGATAAATTGACTTTGAAGTATGGACTTATGAAGGTTAATGTTCAAGGTCAATCCTTGCAAGCATCAAACGCTTGGATTTCAATCTTAACCTTGATCTTGGGTCGAACAACAGTGGCGGATTTAGGGGATGCTCCTGCACAAACCCAATATTTTCTCGGAAAAAACAGGTACATCAGTAAAATCAGTAGAATCGGCAAAATTCGCCCCTTGACCCCCGGCAAAGGGGGCGCTGGATCCGCCACTGAACAACTGAGAAGAATCTGACAAGTTTGCCATATACCTTCCTTGCGCTCCTAACACGGAGTATAGGAACACAATAAAGGTGTAAATTTTTGCCATTGTTGAAAAAGGCTGTGAATTTTGTGCCACGTTCCTGAGCAGGCGTAGTCCTGGATTAACGGCGCAGCTCTGCCTGAAAAGTGGAGGGGCACAACATCCCAAAATTTCTATCAAGCAAAAAAAAAACAACAATACATAAATAAAAAAAAAAATAAAATAAATGAATAAATAATAATAATAAAAAAACACACACAAGGGGGGGGGGGGGGGGGGGGGGGGTTAGAGAAAGAGATTAAAAAAATATGGGGTTTCATGTTCTGTATGCAGAAATTTTTTAAAACATTTATAAATGTCTGGCAAGCGGTAGCAAGCCAGGAACTATTTTTAGCAAAATATTGACTTATCAGAAAATACTTTCTTTACTCTCTATCTTTACATGTAATAATATTCTATATAGATTGAGCTAAATGTCTTCATGTACATGGATAAAGTAATATGTATAAAGGATGGATCAGAATAGCTAAATTATTCAGAAAGTCTATAAAAAACTGGCGAGCAGTAGCGCGGCCACCGCTGTCCCCCCCCCCCCCCCCTCCCCTTCTCCTACGCTCTTGTCCAGGACAACAGCTTGGAGTAGTTTTGGCATACAGAGATGTCAAAAGGTAAATTTTTCAAGGTCAAAATTATGAAACGAGACTAGAAACTGCATTATTGACTGAATCAATGGGGCCGGGGGATGTTGATCTCTAGGTTCGATCAGTGTAGGACGCGCGGCAGTTTCGAAGGTTCGATCAGTGTAGGACGCGCGGCAGTTTCAATTTATCTAGAATTTTTCGATATGAAATACCGCCTTTCCCACGATATCTCAGAAAAAAACTGACTTTTATATAATTCCCCACTCACAATTCAGAAAAAAAAAAATCGTGTAGCCGATGGGATTCGAACCCACGCGGAATAAAAATGCAAATAGTGTCTGGCACGCTTACCGTTCAGCCACGAAGTCCTTTACTTACCCGTGTACAACTTATAGTCTTCAAATTCCCAAATGGCTGTTACTGTATCAATGAAAAAACAAACAAACAAAAAAACAAAACAAACAGAAAAGACTCAAGTATTTATCATTTAATGATTTCTTCTTTTTTTTTTTGTTCAAATATTTCCATCGGCTTTTGCTTTTTTCCACTATTTATAACTCATTTTCCCCAAGTACTGCAGCAGGGGACGTCTCAAACTTCATTTCAAGGAACGGACACAAACGGAGCGCCACCTGGTATCAAAATTGACATTAGCATTGACGAAGCAATAATGGCATTAGGACGAAAGAATGATGGCACAATGAAAGATGTCATAACGCATGATAGAACGACAATTATGCATTGACGAAGGACAAATGTAAAATGCACGGAAGCAACATTGCGTAAAGAAGGAAGACAAATGCAATGAAGTCAATTTGAAAAGAAAGCAAGACAAATGAACATGGAATAATCAAACATTGAATGAAGCAACATAGCATGAAGCATGTAAGCAAGTCAAATAGCATTGTGACCCTAATCCCCCTCCATATGCTAAAAGCGTACCCGCGACACCTCTAAAACAGCGAGATTACAGAAGAATTTTACGTCTTTTCCCAGTGGAAAGTTACCTAGGTTAAACAGATATTTTTTCTACACGAAAGAATTAAGACATTAGTTGGATGAAGCGTGAATGGATTTCTTGCAAACAAAACAAAGCCGAGAGAATAATATGAAGTAAATAGTCAAACTTGTGTTAAAACTTTTGATTTAGACCATCAGTTTCAGAACATAGCCCAGGGATTATTGAAATAGTTATCACTGGGTGAATTCGACAAATTATACAAAACATTTGGACAAGTTTAGATTGTTTTGAAATATCCACCCATTTCAACAAGTTTAAAACTAAAGTTTTTGGTCAGACGGTGCATTTATAATACTACCACCTTCGGAATAGAGCAGATAACTCTCAAGGATGATTCGCGCGGCAGTTTCTCTTCTCATTATATCAGGAGCCTGTCTTGCATTTGAGCCGAAAGACCTGTGTCCAAACAAAAAACAAGTAGAATGGGTACCAGACCCCTTGGACTGTACAACTTTCTACATGTGTTTTAATGGACAGACATTTAAGTATGTTTGTCCGAAATCTCAGGTCTGGAACTATCAACAGAGAATCTGCGTAGAGCCCGGGTCCGCCTTGGATACATGTAAGCTTCCTTTATTTTCTAAGTCATACCGGTATGTGTTTTCAATAATATTGTAGAATGCAAAATACGCAAATTATATTTCTAGTATGTCATGAGGAAAAGAGGGAGTCGTTATTTATAAGGTACATATATTTGAAAGAAATTTAAAGTAAAGAAAGAAAGTTTATCATTCTCTCTTTGAAAGGAATGGATTATTCCAAGACCACTCTTACATTACCGGTACCTATTTTGAAGGAGGTCGTATATGATTTTTATTGTAATCATAGTAAGAAAAACGAATTTAATAATTCATATTTCTATAAAGGTAACATCATACAAACAACTCCTGCACCTACACTTCCACCAAAGATGACCAGAGATGACTGCATTCCTGGTATGGCGCGGGCCGCCCACAAAGACAACTGTGCACAATACTTTGATTGCATCAGTAAAAGATCCGGAGGGAAAACCGATCAAGAGCCCCTACTCATGGAATGTCCATATCCCTTGATGTTTGACGAGGATTCCAGTAGCTGTCAATTTCCGAAAAAAGTTAAATGTGGGAACAAGTGGACCCCTACGGACCCATGTAAGTTTTTTCTGTTTAAAATGGGTTACGATATGCATGCTAAGAAAACATTGAATAATTGAAGGAACAAAAAAAAAAAGAAGAAAAAAAAAGAAAAAAGAAAAAAAAAAAAAAAAAGAAAAAAAAAAAAAGGAAAAAAAAAGGAAAAAAAAAAGAGAGAAAAAAGTCCACAAAGTTGAAAACATTTTAAAATAACAAATGAAAATGCATATTTTTATAAATGGCGACGAAACAGATTCATGAGCATTTTATTAAGGATTATTTGTAGGTAAGTGGACTGAAATTGAATGTTTACTTCTCTGATAAATCAGTAAGCTGTATTTTGATAACAAGACAGAGTAATTAGCACCATTTCCCTTTAGGCGAATATTCCCAGAACCAATGTCGTTCAGCGCAGTGTGTTCCCTGCAATCTACGGTTCCCTACCTGTAAAGGATTGCCAGATGGCCTTCATCCATGGACGGGCAAGGAATGGACTCCCAACTACATAGTCTGTGAACACGAGCGTGTAATGTACAGTGGAATGTGTGAATTAGACATGAAGGGAAAGAGAAAACTTTTTAATCCGGACCAAAAATCATGTATGGAGAGAATCATTATACAGTTCCAACCCTGATTGTTCAAACGAGTTGACTCTTTTTTTTGACCGAAAGTTGTAAAATTGAATTGAATTTCTGAGTAAAGACTTGTTCATCGTTAGTTAACTGGATGTATTATATATCTTTTTTTAAGTTTTGTGTCTTAAATTTGGTCTCCTATAATCAAACATATCAAATAAAAATCTGTTATATTATAAAAGTTTATTGAGTATATGTCTTGAAACAGATCACGTATATCAACATGCTTCAATCCCAAGAGAGGGGATAAAAACCTCACAGATGAGTTTTTCGTTCGTGGTTAACACATGAGGATATTGCGACAAAATCTAGATAGGTTCCTTATCCAATCGGATTTATAAGACTGTTTTTCACCATAGAAGGCACCACTTTCCCCCAAACGATCAATCTATCGTTGTACAAGTCGTGATGGGACGTTATGGAAACATTCAGATCAATGTACCCTCTGTTGTCTTTGTACGATGGCCAAAATGGAGTCATTGACTGTCCATCTCCGTTAGGATTTCTGAAAAGTAAAATTAAATATTCTCTCTTACTTAAATTATCGCTTCATGCGATGTTCTTGACGTAGATTGCCGAATCCTTTTTTTTTTCAAAATAAATATCGATATATCTATATATTTGATATATCTACAGGTAACACTCACCCTGTCTTTGCAAAGTTTGTCCAGTACCTCATCATTTGTTTTGACAAATCTCTTTCACCTTGAGTTGTATTTCGTGTAGCATATGTGTCTACGCCAAATACAAAAGCCACATCGTCACCGTGATTTGCACCTCGAAACCAAGGTGTACGAGGATAGGAACGATATGAAGGTTGAATAGAGAAAAGATACTGATATGTGTTTTTGAAGGTTAAGGAATGTAAATCCAAGATCCCTTTTGTTGCCAAGCCGAAAAATAAGTCTCCATAAAAGTGGATGATCGAAGTTGCTTGAGCTTCTGGACTTTCCGTATCGGTGTATGCGCCACATATTATGTCAGTAAACTTTTCATTCGAAGAAAAGTATTGTTTCGCCACGACTGGAAGAATCCCTTGGCAAAGAACTTCTTTCGATGCACCCACAGATATGTTATAATGAAACGACTTTTGTAAACTGGTGAGGGAACCCAGCATGAAACCTCCGTCGACATTGTTGTAACCAAGCATAATGTCAAGAGATGTCAATAATTGATAAGATGGCGACGAAGTATTTTTCAGTAGGAGCCGAGGGTCCGTTGGTATTAGATCACCATCTACAACAGGTCCATAAGTTATATAGAAATCAAAGGTACTTTTCTCATCATCAATAAGATTTGAGATATTCAGAAGTAGCTCACTACTTATATCATTTTGAAGGCAACGGACAATATCAGGGGTTACTAGAGCTATCGATTCATTCAAACACCCAATATCCTGCAATGCTGACAAAGATTTGTTCTTCATTTGATGTGTTACTGCTCGTAGTGAAAGTGCCACCCCACTTTCACAGATAACTCTCTGAAATAGACCCTTACTTCTGGGCAATATAGACAAAAGCCCTACACTGTAACCACCAGCAGACTCCCCAAATAGTGTTATCTTATCAGGGTCTCCTCCAAAGCTTCTTATGTGTTCTTTTATCCATTTCAAAGCTTCTAATTGGTCCCACAGACCATAGTTTCCAGGAAAAAATGTATCATCTGTGCTTAAAAATCCAAAAAGCCCCAGTCTATAATTGACTGTAACCACAACAACGTTGCCGATGGTAGCGAGTCTTGAACCGTCATAGCGAGATCCCTGTCCATGTATGTAAGCACCACCGTTGATCCATACCATTACTGCTTTAAGATTAGGTCCCACGTTGTTCGGTATGTAAATATTGAGATGAAGACAGTCTTCTGACACATTGCTGTTCTGAAGATATTTCTGTGAAGATAATAAGGAAAACGTATTTACGAGTAGCATTATGCGTGATATCCAGAAGATTTGGAATTTTTGTATAGGTAAAAAGTACTAAACTTTTTTTTATCAAATTATTTGACACGACTTAATTTCACATGATTTATTAGAATAGTACAGACATGCATTAAAACACAAACCTTTCTTGCATTCGGAATAGTTTGCATACAAGATGGCCCAAACTCTGTTGCGTCATACACGCCTTGAAGACGCCCATGTGTTACAGGTCTTTGAAAGCGAAGATTACCAACAGGGGGGAGTGCATAGGGAATCTTCTTGAACTGGTAAATCAGCTGGTCATCACTGTTGTGAGTTATTATTCCTTTCATCTGACCAAAGCTTGTAATGATTTCTACTTCTTCTGATTCCACATAGAAAGGCAAAATCAGGACGAAAAACGTGAGGAATTTGAAAGGTAAAATTTTGTCCATCGATGCCATGCTGGTAACCTATATTTTTACAGAACAAAGGTCACTCTCGGGTCTCTTTGCAATGCAATGACAGTCTACAGTCTATGATAAGACTGGGTCGTTTGGTACTACTGAGTACATAGAATATCAAGTTCAGAACATTAAAATGAGTGTAAACAAAATCAAGAGCCATGTTCAATTTAGTTTGTATTGAATAAATACTAGTAAAATTCATAAAAAAGAGAAAATGATTTAAAAAAAGATAAATAGGCAATTAATTCGCCAGTTATCATATCATTAGGAAGATTTCAAGCAAAACAAAAAGCCAAAGTCCACGACAGAAATAACCAATTACAGTAATCCGACATACGTAATAGTATACATTTCTGGATCATATTCCAACCTAGATACACTTTATTAAAAGTACAATATATATTAGATCGAAGATCGAGATGTTATCTATGAAACGACAAAGACCCCAACACTAAAAAGAAACCATCGCGATGAACTACATATGAAACGAAGGGGCCATGCGACAAGCAACATGAGTCCCGGATATCTACCATATGAATGACAGCATTCGACTTAATTGAAATTCTAAAATATCTATGAACACTCAGAACAATGCACATTCGCAAGCATAAAAACTGCTGTGCGGTTTTAATGACAAATTACAATTAAGAGAATACTAGCAGTATGTGTTTGCTTTTAATTAAAAAGTAAAATTATTTCATTTTCAGATGACCCTGCTGAGCCAGAATACGAGGTATTGTCTCCAACCACAACTGGAATCGGGATGCATACAAATCATGGCGTGGTCGTATTTGGTCACCAAAGTCCATATAAGCTTGTCCTGATTTATATGGAGACCAAAACTGCATGTTGTCATCACCGTTATTTGGTTTTCTAAAATTAATGATTCGTTAACATCATTATGCAAATCTACATAAGATTTATTTTTACTTTGAAAGTTAATATGACTTGTTGTTTTGAACATAGATTTCATTTGGATATGCTACTGTATCGACCCTACAGAAAATTTGGAGCCGCACACTCTCTGTAAAGTAAATGCGCAAATTTAAAACCAGAGGGCGCTACTGAAATGTATTTGTACCTCGTCTGAAAATCAATTAAGCTAGAGGATTTAATATCCGAAACACGTGTCTGGTGCATAATAAAATGGTTTCAAATTTTCTTCAGGAAGGTATAGAGTTGGAACACTTCCATATTATTGTACGAAAATAACTCTTTATCTGCTACAATGTATTTCAGCATTGAGACAGAAGTGAAGATATAGCGATAAATTAAAAATACATACGCATTTGTGTATACGTATATAACATGTATTTAGCAATGTCTTGTCAAATCATTAATGCTCGAGGTAGGAAAAAACTTAGGGTTTCAAAGTTTGGAAAGCTAAATACCAATAATGTATACTAAAGAAACGCAAAATAACCAAGCTTTGCAATACATGTGGCATTTTCAGACCACCGTTTAAAGAATACTAAGGTTTAGAAGATTTTAAAAGTTTTGTATTACCCGTTTTTGGCAAAGTTTGTCCAATATTTCATCATCTGCTGTGATAAATATCTATCTGTTCCATTCGGGACGAGGCCAAAAACAAATTCTTTCTCCTCTGCATGATTTGCTCCTTGAAACCATTTTGGCACAGGGAAATTCCTCGTTATTGGTTCCTTGGAAAACAAATACTGATATGTTTTTCTGTGTGAATTCCTTGCATGAAAATCGAGAATTTGACTCATTGGGGATCCGAACACGAAATCTGTATACCAATCAACAGTTGATAGGGCTTGATCAATCATCCCTCCCACATCACTATACAGTCCACACATCGTCTTCTTGATCGTACTATCAGAGTAAAAATACAGGTCAACGATAGATGAAACCAGATATTTACAAAATACATCGGTTGAAATACCATTGGCCCACGTTACGTTCACCGTCTGTAAGAAATCCAACTCGTATATGACATTGCCTCCATCAGCACTATTTATGCCAGACATTATATCAATGGAATTGAATACCTTTGATGAATCTGATGACAAATTCATAAGAAGCAGTTCTGGTACATCAGGGATAAGCTCACCATCAACGCATGGTCCTAGAAGATGTCTTGTTATGGGAAGAATATCATCATGTGAGGCAAACAGTGTTCTAGATGCACTGGCGATGTCAGAACTGTTTACGTGAATCATACACTCCATGGATTCTTTCGTTATCTCAGTTCCATTCAAACAACCAAGCATTTGCATCGCTTGAATCGATACATTTTTCAAATCACGTTCAACAAACTTTCTTGTAAAGTCGCCCCCGCTTTCCATGATTGCTCTTTGAAAAAGACCTTCACTGAGTGGCGAAACACTGAGCATAGCTATGCTTGAAGCGCCTGCCGATCCACCAAATATGGTTAATTTATTTGGGTCTCCACCAAAACTATCAATATATTTCTTTGTCCACTTGATTGCTTCTAACTGATCGAAAAGTCCATAATTTCCACGATACATGTCATCATCTGTACTCATAAATCCAAAAAAGTTAAGCCTAAAATTGATTGTAACAACAACCACATTGCCCGTCGCCGCGAGGTTTTTCCCATCAAAAGATGAATGCTGTCCTGTTTCAAAGCTTCCACTATAAATCCACAACATCACAGCTCTTGGAATCGATACTATGTCGTTTGGTACGTAAATATTTAAGTGTAGACAATCTTCTGACATTGGCTCTAGTGTATGTAGCTGGAACAAGAAAGGATAAAGAAGATTTATGCAAGTCTTGCTTATATCTTTAATACATAATTTTAACTAAAATTCTTTCAGATATCAAAACAAGTCTTCAAGGGAAATGTGAAACAATATTCTCAAGAGGTGGTATTAGTGAAATGTGAATGTTACCTAAATTGTATGAATTAATAATGTATTTTCGATAATAATTTATTTTTTCGACTCTTTAGTCTTAATACAAGAATTCCCTATTAAAACGGTTTTTTGTTTCAAAGTCATTGAGAATACCCCTCTTCTTCCAAAAAATGACATCCGCAATTCCAAGTGTATTGTTGTTACGATAAGATGTACGGTATTTTGTATGGATAAATTCTGATTCTCGTTATAATCACATAGAGGAAAAGATAGAGATGTTGAACTTTCTGTTAGATAACATGTGTTTTGTGTTAAAAGGAATTTTTCCAGCAAATTGTTGATATTCCGATAGGTACCAAGAATGCTTCACAATTGAATGATGTTTTTCTATATGAAGCCTGTTTTTGTCCTTCATTACTCAACGAAATACGACCTGGTACATTAAGATATGCCAATGCGGATATATCCGTCTTGATGAGATCCCCCTTTCCAGAATGATCAGTGACATTCTACATTGTGATTGAATGGCTGTCATCATCACCAAACAAGACATACTTACCTGATATGTACATAAAATGTACATTGAGACAATCACCGAATATGAGAGGTTTCCATGGTGCTGTTGCGACGGGTATTGCATGCAATCAGGAGACGCTTACTATCCCCGGGCACCTAGTCTCACTTCGGAATTTTGTTCTATTCGAGGTTCGCAACCGCTCCTGTTGAAAATCTAATGATTTTGCCTTGCCTTCTCGACTATGAGACTGAATAACTGATGGGTACTTCTGTAATGTTCATTATTGTTAGAGGTGAACGATACCACTGATGGGTACTTCTGTAATGTTCATTATTGTTAGAGGTGAACGATACCACTGAAAGCATAAAGGCCGCTTCGTATGTAGATTGACGGCAATGACACCTTAATTCTTCGATACAAATTATTTGCCGTCGTCATTTGCAGAATTTAGTGGGGGTAATCCCGGTCTATTTTTAGACCGTGGTATATGCTGATTTATTCAGGAGCGTCGACGACGTTACCAGCCAATCAGAGCGTCGCAATTTATAGTTTATAGAATAATAGAGATGATGGTCCATGCTGCAAATTTATCTGTTCTTAAATGATGCTTTTGAATTTGAAGACGTTTAACTTATGCATGGAACATAATAATTTTAAATACCTACGGATAATATCGGTGTCATTTGCATACAAGATGGTCCGAATTCTGTAGCATCGTATATACCCGACAGAGGTAGATGTGG
The DNA here is from genome assembly GCA_028142955.1 of Pinctada fucata. NCBI lineage: Eukaryota > Metazoa > Mollusca > Bivalvia > Pterioida > Pteriidae > Pinctada > Pinctada fucata. Next base: position 83,119,609 of record AP027102.1, read on the forward strand.
TACAGGTTTCTGGAAGCGGAGATTACCGAGTGGGGGTTCGGCATACGGGATTTTGCGAAACTGGTACACCGTATGCTGGCCATCTGCTGCTATGGTTTTAATCCCTTTAATTGTTCCAAACGATGAAATGACCTCAATATTCTCTGATTTAACACCAAGGAAAATAACTAAAAACCAATACATTGAAATATAATTCATAATGCCTACACTTGTATTTCATAAAAGTCTACAAATGTAAATATTACGTAATGAATTTAGCTTGAATAAAATTACAGATAAGAAGTTAATCTGAAGTTAAAGTTCGAAACCCTATCATGTCTTTGATATTCACAGACAGGACGTTCATCATCATCGCTATCATCATCATCATCATCATCATCATCATCATCATCATCATCATCATCATCATAGCCTTTTGTCTCATGCCAAACGTATTCGAAAATTACATTTCAGAATAAATTCTCGAAATTTCTGAAAAGTAGGTCCTGTAGCATCACATTCTACATATCCCTTTACGTCTTTCATAGTCTTTGGCCATATTTCATTTAATAGAGCTGTTCGAATAAGCGACGTAAACCTACCAACGAACTTCGTACTAAGTATTGGTACGTAAGGGACCAAATTAAGGTAGTTTATTAAACATTTTACTTTAATTCATCGATAGAATAACTGAAGCTATATAGGTACAGTTATGATTAACCAACGACGGACTGACAGACAAAATTAAACAATTCTAAATACCCTAAACCTTTAATTGCGGGGTATGATAAATTGTAGTGTTGTGCGAAATAGTTTGGAGAACCGCACAAAAGAAGTTATTTCTCTGCTTTTTTATTACAAGACAAATGAAGCGTTCTTGATTACAAGAAAGGGGCACAGCTAGATTGGTTTCGACGTTGTTTGGTAGGGGATTTGTGAAAGCCGGTGGATTCTTGGTACTTTGGAACGCTTTTTTAGAGCATTATTTCTTCCTAATCTTATGCTACTGTGATACGTTTGAATTTTCTTTAGCGGGCGTGTTCATTCTTAAACCTGAAAACAAAGTACAAGACGCACAGTTGGATCCAGAATGGTTATTTCCTGAAAGGGTGGGGGGATTGAAAACTGAAAAACTTGAATACGAAATGATTAAATGATGTGCAGTTTTTCAAATTAATATTTAATCCGGCGAGCGTAGCGAGCCGAAAACTTACAATAATTCAGAAATGAGAATACATATTGTCTAATTCAGTCTTTCTAGGAGATTGAAGATGAGTTTTATTGGATGAGCACAGCAAACATAAAATCTTTGAAATACGCTAGCATTGCATCTTTGTGAACTTTTCAAGTTAATAAACAAGAAAGCAAGAGTTACATAAAAATCTATATTATTCACATTAGTACTGGGATAAAGACGCCTCTGCCAAAATTTTACTTCTCTCAAAACACCCTCTTGCAAGCCAGTACGATTGAGGATACTATATACACAAGCCAAGGAGGTTGTATTATCTATAAATTCTCATTTTTTTTTGGTCTAACCAAAATGTAAGCGGTGCAACCTATCATGCGCTTGATACGATTTGATATTGTGTAACATATCAGGGGCGAATAAAGGATTTGACTTAGGGGAGGGGTTAAATATAAAAAAGGAAAGGTGCCTAGGGGCTTCTAGGTCACATTAAAGAATATACTGATATCAAATTCTAGCCTTTTGAAAGTAAGGATTAATCAATATGAACATTTCTATAGCTATATGATAGAGAATGTATCTGGCGTAGGAAGCGGGCTAGAGTTTTTTAATCCTTTTTTATGGGCGAGTTACACATAACAAAGCCTTTACCCTTTGCTGTAAAAATATATTTGGACAAACTTAGTATATCAGAAAAAAGAGACCAGTCAAAAAAGAGAACCAGAACCCTTGGGGGTTATTCTGTCTTTTGTGTATGAAATGGATGTCATGCTTTAATTATGACTTTAATTGAAAAAATCAAATGTAAATAAACATAAAGTAAGGTTTTGAACGGAAGCGACTATTTTCTGCTAGAAATTTAACCTACATATTCAAGTTTGAGGCAATCAGATACCTTATCAAACCCTCAAATCCCACAAAACACATGAATGGAAATACCATTTCAGAGAGCAAAACAAAAACTTTGAATATCAGTAGCAGAGAAACTAATCTAGGACAGAAAATATCCTTTTGATGAAATGAAGCCAAATATCTTGTCACAAATGTTTAACAGTGTGTTTTTGAGACCATCCCTTATTTTGTTCCATTACGTATCTATACGTAGTACGAAGTTCGAACAGCTCTGTTGTTAAGATTGAGGATCATAGACAAGGGTTAACTACCCCATGATGCAAATTTATCTGTTCCTAAATGATGCTTTTGAATTTGAAGACGTTTAACAATTCCCCTTTTTATACCATTGAACAAGATTAATTTTATATTAGGTATGCAATGAGCATAATAATTTTAAATACTTACGAATAATATCGTTGTCATTCGGTTTCAGATCGTTTCTTCAAACGCATTCTAAAATTACACTTCAGAAAAAAATTCTCGGAATTTCTGAAAAGTAGGTTCTGTAGCATCATATCCCATCTATACGTCTTTAGGTATTTTTCTTAGTCTTTGGCCATATTCCATAGTTAAGATTGAGGATCACAGACGAGGGTTAAGTACTCGAAACGTGCATGACTGGTCCATGCTGCAAAATCTGCTCTAAAAAATGATGCCATGAATTCGAAGACGTGTATCATCATCATCATCATCATCATGATAGAACCTATTAGTCTTACTTTTGATGTCAATGGGTGTATAATTCTGGTTTGCCACGTTTCTGGAGATTTCGCATTCGCGGAACATTTGCACGTGTCCGACCAGAATTATACATCCATGAGCACAAAAAGAACAGTCATTTCTTATATTTACATTTATTCTAAATATCGGTCATTTTTATATGCATGCACTTCGCTCATATTGCCAGTTAGAGCGTCAAATGTACTTGAACGTTGGTAAATTCTCCCTACATGCTAAACTTGAACATGACGTCACAATAGCAACCTAAGTTATTGGAATATATTTTCTGTTGCCAAATGGGCATTTTAAATGGGGAATATGCTAGTAATGTTAATATACAATGATACGAAATGAAATTGGGCTCATTTTAAGTGGTGGTGGGGAAAATATATTTATTACGTAACGACTTTTTTTCTCATAATAACGACTTTTTTCTTGTAATTACGAGAAAGTTTCTCGTTATTACGACTTTTTTCCTCGTGATTACGAGAAAGTTTCTCGTTATTACGACTTTTTTCCTCGTAATTACGAGAAAAGTTTCTCGTTTTTACGAGTAAACATCAAAGATGTACCTAATAGTTATTCAGTCTCAAAGTCGAGAAGGCAATGCCAAATAGTTAGAATTCCCATCGGAACGGTTGCGAATCCCGGAACGAACAACATTCCGAAGTGAGAAGAGGTGCCCGGGGAGAGTCAGCGTCTCATGATTGTATGCAACAACCATCGAAACAGCTCCATGAAAACCTGCCAAATTCGATGATTGTCTCAAGGTACATTTTGATGTACAGATAAAGTATATTTCTCGTTACTACGACTTTTTTCTCGTAATTCCGAGAAAGTTTGTCGTACTTACGAGAAAATAGTTTTCCCGCTGCCACCTTAAAAGAGCCCAATCGGCTTTCGTACACTGATGACTGCACTGCATGAAAAAAAAAAAACCACATCGACAATCCAGAGATATAGTGTGTCCAATATTATCTGCTGTAAGATAGATAGTTTGACGAGGAATCCAGGAGCTCTCAACATTTTGCAGAAAAATATCAAAATAGAAAACCTGTGATAATCTGTTAGAAATTATAGTGAATCATGAGGTTAAAAAGAGCTTTAAAGATAGGGTCCGTATTTAGCCCTGAATATCGTGCCATACGTCTTTAGCATGACGATTCGTATACATGAAAAAGATAATCATTATTGAAAATATAATTTGAAGACTTTTAGTACGTTTTAAATTTCAGTGAAGTAAAATTAAGGTTGAAACAGATAGGGAGTACTCGGATAGGAAAACTGATATCTCGATAAAAAACGTAGAAAGTTAGGAATTCTTACCTAAAATTGATAAATGTTAAGTGAAAGACATCAGATATGTCTTGTATATCGGAAATAGAGTTCCTTTAATCGGTAAATAATGAAGTCCGAAATTTAAAATAGGTCTCATTTTGTATTCAATGGCTACAATGTAAGACTTTTAGCACAAAAGACACATTGAAGGGGAAATTAACACAGCTTTTCCTTATTTCCTTCCTAATTCTTGTATTTCATTCGATCATATTAAGAACACATTTTTGGATGGAATAGAGAAAAAAGTCTTCAAATTTGCCAAAGCTTATTGTCTAGAAGATTGATTTTTTAAAATGCTTTCCCCTTCCTTTTTGGTGTACTGTTCCTCCCGGAGAATATTAACCCCACTTCGCCAGAATATTTTTATTATTGATATACAAACCAGTACAGGTGGCATTCCGTATATCCGAGGAGAGCAAAGTTCAATAAAATAATTTTCCGTTTTCTATTGATTTCAATGGGAAAAAGACAAGTTTTGACCCAAATATTAACAATATTATAGAAAACAGATCTCATTATTGACGTACTTTCCATCAATAAATCAACCATTCGGGATAATCTTTGCGCCTTCTATATCAGTGATCAGAATTTTTCTAATGGATACCTAATAAACATTGAACAACTACTGAATAAACACCAAACAGGTACTGGTATGAAACATCTAATAAACATCTAATTTGCATGATTCAAACACCTAATAGACACCATTAATAAACATCTAATAAACAGCAAATTACAGATGCATAAAAACAGCTAACAAACATCCAATAAACACTGGATTTGAACTTTTGACATCTTTTGGATTATATGGTTGACCTACTTTCATGTGCATCCTCTATTGTGCGTTTGTGACAAAATGCGCAAAGAATAATTTAAACAAATTATTTCCAGTACGTGCTACCAATTATGGTAACTGGAAAGTTGAATATCACAGACAGTGTACAATGTACTGAAAATTGTCATCTCTTATTTCAACATGTTCAATATAGGAGGGAATTCAAGTTTAATATTGATTATCATGTTAAATTCATTTGTAAATTTCATGATGTATGGATTTTCTACATATGTGATTACAGTATATAAACCTTTAGTGAATATTGCTCACCTTATTTGATCCTTCTGAACAGAACCCCAGTCCCAGTAATTAACTTCCTATAAGTTTGTTTGACACATTATATTCTGATATATCCTTCTCATGAATTTCAAATACTTGATAATAACATCCACCCTAGACTGTTTTTTTTTTCAATCAGGTACAAAATATCCAATAAATGTACAAATGTCTGTTCACATGCTAAAATCTCCAGTTCTTTGTTCTCTTTGCTTGAAACTGGCGGACTTGAATTTGATTGGTCAAAGGAAAGCCAACTAGTATGTTTCTCTTTCACTCCTACATATCTTAGGGCAAGTTTCTAGGTCAGCTGGTCATTGGATCATAAATAAACACCAGAAGCTTCACATAGCAGATTCTTTTAATTTCAGAGTCAATGGATACTGAATAAACACTACTGACTGACGTTACAAGCTAACAAACACCTAACAGATAGTGCAATATAATGCTTGGCATGTATGATAAGTTAAGAAACATTCAATAAACACTGAACAAATACCAAATAAACACCTATACTGAAACAAACACCTTTCAAACACCCTCTTCCAAAAATGGAATGATGCTATCCATTTGATGTTTGTTAACTGGATCAGTAATAAACAGCTGTAATAGACATCATTTTCAATGTTTATTTCATGTTTGTTAGATGTTTATTAGCTGTTTGTTAGGAATAATTTTTGTTTGGGTATCCCAACGTGCAGCAACATTCCCTCTTCACCTGATTCATTTCACAACTAATACATGTTCTAAGTATGAAAACTGGACTGCTTTGTCCTTAGCTAGCTTTCAGACATTTAATTTAGGCCATTTTTAGAATTTGGAATTCTATATTCCCGCTTACAGCACCACTGACTTAATGATAATTGTTGAAATTTGTATAAAGGTACCTTAGATAATTTATTTCAGTATAAATACAAACGTATAGCTCAGGATTTCAACAGATGTTCAATACTTATAATTGATATTAGCATATAGCAGTTCAAACAGTTATCCGACGTATAAAGGAGGAATGATAACTTTTGGAATCGGATGACCATGTTCAGCGAGAATACGAGGTAAAGTCTCCAACCAAAAGTGGAACCTGCTTGCATACAAATCATGGTGCGGACGTATTTGATCTCCAAATTCCATATAGGCTCGTCCTGATTTATACGGAGGCCAAAACTGGTTGTCATCACCATCGTTTGGTTTTCTACAAAATAACGTTGAAATATCAATATCCCATATATACAATTATGATTTTACGATGTATTTATATTGCCAGTACCTTCTCTGATTCAGAGCTATGTGCGATTTCCTCTGGATTTATTTCAACAATTGTACTTTCATTTTCTGTTGAATTTGCAAGGTTAAATGATTGGACATCTTCCCTTTCTTTTCAGATACTTTAAAGAACATGGGTATGTATATAAATGACTTGGACAATTAAATCATTTTCACAATAGTGTGTTTTCGAGTGTTGCTATGTTGATACATTGTTCAAAGTATTTTTTTTTTAGATTTGCCAATTTCATTCTTCAATTCAACAGTCAAACCCATACCTATGTATAGGAATAAAATTATAAACTTCCAAACTAACACTCTATTATATAATGGGTAAAATGTTGAGGATAATTATCATTCTGTTAAACTATTCTACCATGATTGAAATTTCTTTTTGATTATTTTCATCGTGCAGGAATTAGATCGCCATCGTATTCATGAATGAAAAAAAAAATATATATATATATAGTCCTGTTGAAATTCAAACATGTATCTACCATCTCTTACCTGTTCTCTTTTCCTTAATCTTCTGTTTAAAGCGGACGAGTAACGGATTCAACGGACGAGTAACTGACGACTAACGGATGAGTAGCGGATGCGAACGGAGACCAACGGATAGAAAATTTTGTTATCCGTCACTCGTCCGTTCGCCTTATCCGGTTAGGGATGACAGAGAAACATATTCAATGGTATATATATCTTACCCAGTTTTCGCAAAGTTTGTCCAGTATCGCATCATACGTTGTGATAAATATCTATCAGTTCCATTTGGAAGGAGACCAAATACAAACGCTATGTCCTCTCCGTGATTTGCACCTTGAAACCATTTTGGCACCGGAAAAGCCCTCTTTGTTGGCTCCTTAGAAAAAAGATACTGATATGTTTCTCTTTTTGACGCATTCACATGGAAATCGAGAATTTGACTCATTGGGTACCCAAAAACCAGATCTCGAAACCATTCTACTGTTGAACGGGCTTGGTCAATCATCCCTCCCGTATCTGTATACAGTCCGCACATCATCTTCTTAACTGTACTGTCGGAGTAAAAATGTTGATCAACTATTGATGATACTAGATATTGACAAAAAACGTCAGTTGAAATACCATTTGCCCATGTTACGTTAACTGTTTTATAGAAATCCAACGCAAATATAACAACGCCGCCGTCGGCACTGTTTATACCAGACATAATGTCAATTGAATTAAACACCTTTGATGAATCTGAAGAAAAATTCATAAGAAGCAGTTCTGGTACATCAGGAATAAGCTCACCATCAACGCATGGTCCTACGAGATGTCTCGTTATTGGAAGAATATCATCTGGTGAATCGAAAAGAGTCGTAGACGCATTTATGATGTGATAACCATTCACTTGAATCATGCAATCCATAACGTCTTTTGTTATTTGAGTTCCATTCAAGCAGCCCAGCAATTGCATCGCTCCAATGGATACATTTCTCAAGTCACGATCAACATTCTTTTTCGTAAAGTCGCCGCCGCTTTCCATAATTGCTCTCTGAAACAGTTCTTTGCTTAGCGGCGAAATACTGAGCATAGCTATGCTGAAAGCACCTGCCGATTCACCAAAAATGGTAATTTTATTTGGATCTCCACCAAAACTACCAATATACTTCTTTGTCCATCTGATTGCTTCTAACTGATCAAAAAGCCCATAATTTCCGCGGTAAGCGTTATCATCCGTACTCATAAATCCGAAAAGGTCCAGTCGATAATTAATTGTTATAACAATTACATTGCCAATTAATGCCAGATTTTCTCCGTTATAAATTGAACCTTGACCAGTTTGAAAACCTCCTCCGTGAATCCACAGCATCACAGCCCTGGGAATGGACACGATGCTATTTGGTATGTAAATGTTTAGGTGTAAACAATCCTCAGACATGGGTCCTCGTGTAGAATTTAACTGTAACATAAAGAATCCTGCTTTAGTGTTTAGTCAACATAGTGTATATTTCAAAATTATGATATCAGTTCGATGTCATGGCAATTGGAAGCTCGCATAATTTTGAGTGAAATATTGCTCGTATGGTAGGGTAAAATGATCAACTTTTTAAAGTCGAAAACGGCAGAACATTTATAGATATAGATGGTAAAGGATGAATAAAAAAAACTTCAATCAGCTCCTGGACTCACAAGATTTAAACTGCATGTCATTTGACCTATCTTAAACTTTGCAAATTTTTCAGGGTTTATGTAAATGAGGGACTGAAGTTATATGGCCATTCACATTGTGATCTCGTTTATCATTCTGCATTCTAAATTCGTCCTGTCTTGACCAAACAGGATTTGGAAGAAATCTTCGACAAGGGTACCCTTCACTGACCACAGCGGAACACACCCGCAGGATGCAAAAGGAACATCAGACAAAACAAAAGGGACATTAACGAGATATACAGCTCCAAAAACTAGAGGTCTAACACACAATCAATGCTGCCACAGCAAAACATGAAACGCAAATGGCATGACACAAATTAAAGAAGGCCAATGTGTGCCCAGTGCCGACTTTAGAAAGCTAATGTAGTATATTGTTGAATTATACGGATTATTAACCTCTTATCCATAAACAGAAAGGTCTTTCGAGACGAACTTTTGACGTTTAAATAAAAACACCTGGCAGTAAGGTGACTTTACACACAAAATAGTAATTATACAAAATTGCCCAAGGTAACAGAAAATTATGTAAAAAGAGACAAAAGCTGTGTCTACTCGAAAAACAGTCCGTGTTCTGCTCGCTGAAGCAAGCGTGATCAATCATCTGAGAATCGGAATAACTTTCAAATATTGATTTTTGAAAATTAATAAACAATTATAAAGCCAAAAGTTGTTTTTTTCTGCATAGCTCTGTCCTTAATGGTTCTATGGATTATTCAATTAGAAGGTAAACATAATTGGACTTAATCTTCATGAGCTCGCTACAGCCAGCAGAGCACGCACTGTATTTCGTACGCCCTCTATTTTTTTTAACATTGAATAACGTGGAGCGTGTGTTTAAAAAGTTGAGAAAAAATAATATTATATGTTGTTGACGTATTGTCATCGAATCAAACAGCATGACAAGAAAACTGTCTAAATATCTTCTGACTGTTATGACTTCGTATAGTTTATCCAAGTGTATTTCGTTAGAATAAACATCAATGAGGTACCAATCATTCAGGTAGTCTCAAAGTCGAGAAGTTGAGGCAAAATGCATGAGGAACATCTGCGAACCTCGGACTGAACAACATTCCGAATTGAGAACAGGTGTCCGGAGAGAGTCACGATTATAAAAATAACAATTGTGCATACTGCTGAAATGTCATGACATCTAAATTTTTAACTACATATATACACTGTCTTATATCACGTGATACAAAGATTATTTGTTCCTTGGCCTACGTGACATATACAAGTTCAACGAAGTATGATCTTATTTACCGTTCTAACTTTAGTGCGTCGGTCACATCACTGTCGCATATCACGTGATACGCAGATGATATGTTCCGCGGGAATTCCCTTTAATTAAACCAAGTATATACTGTCAAAATCTTGAAAAAAATCTGTGAAAAATTTATTCTAAGCAAATCATGAGACAATCATTATCAATTATATGATGGTAGGATATTCTGATCACGAAAAGAGTTATATTCAATGAACACCTAAGTAGAAAATGATGCTAATCGCATGTTATGATATGGTGCGCGATTAGATACTAAATTTTCTGTTAAATCTGAATATACGTTTATTCTTGACCAGAATGGATTACAATCATATAATTGATAATGGTGGTCATATGATAGACCTAAAATAAATTCATATGAAACAGATTACCTGGTTTAATCAAAGGGGGATTCCCGCGAAACATATCATCTGCGTATCACGTGATATGCGGACGCTTTAAAGTTAGAACGGTAAATAAGATCCTACATTCTTTGAACTTGTACATACTTGTACATGTCACGTAGGCCATGGATGATAAGATTTGACCCACTTCACCCAAAAGTAAGACATAAATTCTAGTCTTTATGATTTTTATTGAAACGAAAAAAAAAAAGTTTTTTCAGATGAAAGTTCCGATTGCTGCACGAAGGAGTGAAAGTAAAACTTAAAAACATCAGAAATCGTAATAAATAGACAAATAAAAACACAAAAAGAAACAATCAACTAAACATTCTGCAAAGGAGTACAAGCGAACCCCAAGAAGGTGTTGAGACCAGGAACCCGGGAAGATTAAGTATATCCTTCTTGCTGACACCTCCCGTCCTTTCGGCATTGTTTAAAAAGGTCAAACGGTAAATATTTGTAAATATACCAAATGTGGTGTTTTGGTTAGTTCTTATCTTAAATATCCCTCAACATTGTTGACAAGGAAATAATCTAGTTTGTTACATTTTCCATGTGTTATGTTTTATGTCAAAAATACGCGTACCATAGAATATTTTTAAAATATGAAGGGTTGTTTTATGGGGGTATCTCCTGATTTCGAAATTACCCAATTTTAGTTTATATCACATATTCATTCTCAATACCAGTGTTACTATATCTCAGCCCATAGTGTGTGCTACATGCGCATGGGAGAAAACGAAGGACTGCACTGATAATAGTGTTCCACATTGACAACCCTAGTAAATATATATAGTCAACCCTCCTTTCCTCTCTATAATTCATGATATTGATATATCGATATCGTATCTTAATTCTATTCACTTAAGAATGAAAAAAAAAACCATAAAAAAGAGGAGAGTTTCATTCATAATTACAGAAATTCCTGTAATAATTAAACATAACAAAGGGGAATATTAATATCAATTTTGTAGCGCAAACTATCAATACACGTATATATACTAGTATGTTTGAATGTTTGTAAGAACTTACGGATAATATCGGTGTCATTTGCATACACGATGGTCCGAATTCTGTAGCATCGTATATACCCGACAGAGGTGGATGTGGTACGGGTTTCTGGAAACGGAGATTGCCGATTGGGGGTTCGGCATACGGGATTTTGCGAAACTGGTGCACCGAATTGCCATCGACCGTTGAGGTTTTAATCCCTTTTATTGTCCCAAATGATGTTATTATCTCCACATTCTCTGACTTTACTTCAAGGAATACGAATAAAACTGAAAATATCGAAAGTGAAATCATTGTTTATTCCCGGTGGCATAACTACGATCAACAAGAAAGATAAGTACTCTACATTTGAAGAGTTTCACGGTTTGAGGTATGATTAATCTTATGCCTTGTTCACATGAATGCACATTAAATCTAATTCGCATCAGATTTGAAGCGCATTATTTTAATGCGAATTAGATTCGCATTGCGTTCACACGGCAAATTCTAATGCGCATTAGATTTTGGTACAATTGCACTGAACAGCCATAATATAGCCATATTTTCAAATCATACATGGCAGAATTTATTCCGACTCTGTCACTGCAGTAAGCAGCTAACCGCTCAAGCAACAAGTACGAATGCAAAGGTTGTACTGATATCTTTAATGTCCTTGAAGAATGCGGTGAAAGCTACAAGAAAATAGAAAAAATACAATGTAACCTTCGTTTATAAAAAATCACAGAAAAATAATCACAACTGATACAACACTTCAGTCTTACATTGAGCAAAAATACAATTATTAAGTTACACAATAATATTGCATGTAAAAGGTGTGAGTTATCCAGAAAATAAATCAACAATAAAAATCATTATGAATGATTTCCAAAAAATCTCATTCTACACTTCAGAATTCACAAAAAGGATTTAATAATGCTATTCTATAATCAAACATTGAAATTAATTCAAAATCAGGCAAATAAACCTGTAAAATTCACTCCGACTCTTTCCTGTATTCATTTTACATGTATGACCTTACATGACACAGATTCAATACACAACAAATCAATACACAAAGGAAATGACGTATCGAGGTCGAGGGAATCCTTAGCTCAGCTCTATTTTTAGAACACAAAGAGACCAGGTGCATTTCATAATCTAAGATGTTTTCGGACAAAAGCACATTAACAAGTGATTAAGAAAGAGTATCAATGCTAGAAAATAAAAATGTTAACTTACATCGTGCTCTCTGCACAGCATACAAGAAGAATAAAAGTTAGCAATAAAAGCACTATGGCTTCCTGTTTCTGACTGACCCGGATTAAAAATACGGAACAAAAACGGTCAAAAAATTCCGGGTATACAAACATTACACTCCCCGTCTTATATCTTGTAAGATATAACCAAAATTACAAAAATATTACAAAAAAAATATCCCGATTACTGCAAGAAACATCAATAAATATTGTCTTGGGTTTAACATCCTGCCAATAAAATCAAAGGTTGACCAAACATCTAAGAATGATGAGATTGACATTATAAAGGGCATATAAGATTAAACTCTGAAGACAATGAGCAAGTATAACATTTGACTCTTAACAAAATTCACTCTTCAAGTAAAAGAACCATCTCACTTATTGGCCTAGTGTATGTGATATGTTTGTCATCTCTTACTACACGCACGGTGGCCTTGCGCACAAGACCATCATTACTCGCTATGGCGTTTTCAACAATAGCAACAGGCCATAAGTTTCGGTGAAGGTTTTTGTCTCGCAAAAGCACTAAATCCCCGGATTTTATGCAACGCACACTTTCAGGCCATTTCTGACGCTTCTGTAGAATGTTCAGGTAAGACTCGCGCCACTTCTTCCAAAAGACATCAGATAAAATTTGAACATGTTTCCATTGCGCGCTATACATATCCTTCATACTGAGACCATCGGATAATCGGACAACATCTCCTTGTTTCCTGGTGAGCAAAATATTCGGACTCAGAACCATGGGGTTTGTAGGATCGGAGTCAAGAGTCGTAATAGGTCGTGAATTAAGTATCGCACACACTTCCGCCATTAGAGTAACCAACACCTCGTGTGAAAAATCCTTGGTTCTTTCCCTCAGAAGCATCGAATCCAATACTTTGCGTGCACTTCCAATGGCACGTTCCCAAACACCCCCCATATGGCTTGAGTGTGGAGCATTGAAGAGCCAAACGGATCCATTTTCATGCAAATATGGTTTTACTGTGTCGTCCTCAACATTTATTGCATTAACTTTCAAGTGGTCAACTGCACCTATGAAATTTGTACCCCTATCGGAACGAAACAGTTTTACAGGTCCACGTAACGCAACAAATCGACGCAAGGCGTTTATAAAACAAGAGCTAGACATATCCTCGAGAACCTCTATATGGATGGCCCGTGTAGTGAGACAGGTAAAAAGAGCCGCCCACCGTTTATTCTGAGCCGACCCACCACGTGTCTTTCTAGCTAGCACTTGCCATGGCCCAAAAACATCCACTCCAACGTTGGTAAATGGAGGCCCTGGAGTGAGCCTGTCCATGGGTAAGTCGGCCATCTTTTGCTCTTGTGGTTTTCTACGCAGTTTCCGGCAAGTAACGCAATGAAAGATCACTGATGATATGAGCTTTTTAGCACCTAATATCCAAAAGCCTTCAGAACGTATAATTCCCTCTGTTATGCCTCTGCCTTGATGAATTCCTTTTTGTGCGTGAAAATGCCGAACAAGCAGAGTAGCAACGTGCCCATTCGGAATTATAATCGGGTTCACAGATGCAAGTCCCAAGTTGTCCTTCATATTGTTCAGTCGACCACCGACTCTGACGAGACCCTCTTCATCAAGGAACGGTGAGAGACAAAGAATACGACTATCCTTTGGTAAGCTTAATCTACCTCTGATAGCAATAATCTCTTTAGAGAAAGCTTGCTTCTGAACCAACCGAATAATGCTCTGCTCTGTATGCTTACGGTAAGTCTGCGATTTATATTCAGAACAGGTATGCCACCCATGGCAACCGTTGAGTGCATTGAAGGAGTTTGCCAGATGACGTAGTAAAGACATCGCAGAAACAAGACCAGTCCATGTAGAGTATCTGACAAATCTATCAATAAGAGGTAAGAGCTTTGTAGTAACTTCTTCCTTCAAAACAGTGTGCTCCTTGCGGATCTCAATATCCTCATCCGGGTTTATTAGTGGATAATCTTCCTTATCATCAGAGCAATTTTCCTTCAGGAGATATATCGGTCCCTTGAGCCAATCATCCAAAATTGAGAGATCGAGTAAAGAACCTCTGGTTGCGCAATCTGACGGATTGAGGTTACTAGGTACATAGCTCCACTGCTGAGGATTCGAAATGGAGTGAATACAGGATACCCTGTTACTCACGTAAGTGTGAAAACGTCTAGTCTTATTGCGCATATAACCCAGTACTACTTTACTATCAGTGTAGTACTTTATCCATGACAACGGGATATCCAGATGTTCAGATATAAATTCTCCAATCTCGGTGGCTAAAACGGCACCACAAAGTTCAAGTCTTGGTATACTATGACCAGATTGAGGGGCAAGTTTCGACTTCCCCATGATAAAGCCAAGTTGATTTTCAACCTTAACGTAGGCAGCTGCAGCTATGGCTTTTTCAGACGCATCTGAGTAAACTATAATGTCCGGATTCTGTAGCGTGCTAAAGGATGAGGGGAGAAACATCCGCGGAATCCTGAGAGTGCCAAGTTCATCGAGTAAATTGGTCCATTTCACCCACGAATCATGAAATTCATCTGATATTGGGTCATCCCAGTCTGTACCAGCTGGACACATCTGACGGAGTAGCATTTTACCGCAAATAGTCAATGGACACAGAAAACCAATCGGATCAAAAATGCTGTTGATTTTTGAGAGAATTCCTCTCCGGGTGAATGGCACATCATTATCCGGTGATGTGAAAACAAAATTGTCTGAACACAAATCCCAAGATAGACCGAGACTGTGTTGCAATAGAAGGGTATCATTACTAAAGGAGAGATCCTTAACGTCCTTTCCAAGGTCAGATGCCGGGAATGCATCCATAACGACAGAATGATTCGATACTATCTTGTGGAGTCGAATATCGCCTTCTGCTTTCAAGACAGCTTGTGTGCGGCTCATAAGGTCTATAACTTCTGCAGAAGTTGGGCGAGACGTTAAAGCGTCATCCACATAAAAATCACGATGCACAAACCTGACGACATCTGGGTTCGAGCCCTGTACTGCTTTTTTGAGTCCGTAAGTGGCCACAGCTGGGGATGGCCGATTTCCAAACACGTGGACACTCATACGGTATTCCACCATGGGGCGAGATGGGTCATTCTGATCATACCAATAAAAGCGTAAATAGTCTCTATGGTTTTCATTCACACAGAACTGATAAAACATGAGCTGAATATCTCCCGCTATAGCGAATTCGTCCTTGCGGAATCGCAGTAAAATGCCCAACAAATTGTTCGTGAGGTTTGGTCCAGATAAGAGAGAGTCGTTCAATGAATGACCTTGGTACACAATTGAAGAGTCAAATACACCTCTAACCTTTTCAGGTTTCTTCGGATGAACGACACCAAAGATGGGTATATACCAACATTCACGACCGTCTGTAATAGGTGGTGCTCTCTCTGCAGCACCATTGCCAAGTATGACGTCCATAAATTCCACCATCTTTTTAAGCTTTTCTGGATTCCTTTTCAGACTTGAATCAAGACTGACTGCTCGCTTGTAGACTTGTGACTGATTGTTGGGTAGGTATGACCTCGGACACTTAAAGGGGAGCGGGGCAGTCCACTTGCCTTTGTCATTTTTCCTAAGCTCCTTATCCATAATAGCCAAAAACGCACGATCTTCAACAGATGACCCAATCTTGTTATCATTCCTACTAGTGTCAAATATATGATCTCCCTTGAAAGAGATTTCAGGTGGCTGTAGGGTATGGTCCAAAATTTCAACATGGACCTTGCTATCACAATCCCGAAATATGGTTCCTCTACCATCACCTTGAATATGAGTTTTGAGAGCATTTATCGTGTTCGGCTTATGACGACCCTGCAAACACACGTCTCCCACAACAACCCATCCTAGACTAAGTTTTTGCGCAAAAGGGGTCCCTGGTGGCCCCAAGATCTGATCATGAGCAGGGTGAACATCCACCAAATCACGACCAATGAGCAGCTGAATGCGAACATCACTGCGGAGGGTATGTAACTCCTTTGCAACTGAATGTAGATGGGAATGAGCAAAGGCCACCTCGGGAGTAGGAATTTCAGAAATATTCTCCGGTATGTCATCGCACTCTATCATGGGAGGTAAGAGATGACTGATACCTCCATCCATTGACTGTATAGTAAAGCCGACTGCTCTACGTCCAGATGACTCTGACTGACCAGCACACGACTTGATTCGATATGGAATTGAATATGTGTAAACTCCCAAAGCATTCAAAAGTTCAGAGTGAGCTAAAGTTGCATCACTTTGATCGTCAATTATCGCATAAACGGTGACCTTAGCCTCGGGACGGTCGTTTGGAAATACATTAGCTAGTACTATTTTTGCACATGACCTTCCTCCGGATGGTGATCCACATATAGTAGTACAGCTTGTAGAGACTTCACGTTGCTCCCCGCCGTTATCTGTTCCACTTTTAGGGAAGGTTTCCCCTTGACTCCCTTTTCTGTACAAGTGCATAGCGGTAGCATGCCTCTCACTTTTACACACTTTACAAGGAGTAAACATGCCACACTTTTCGAACACATGATTTGTTGAATTACAGCATTTAAAGCATATCTTATGCTGGCGTAGGAAAGCTCTACGATTATCCAACCGCCACTTACAAAACCTTTCACAATCATTCAGTGCATGAGGTAAGTTGTGTAACGGGCACAATTTCGACGGATCTGTAGACATTTCGGCCAATTGTGTCTTTTCGGAGTCCATTTCAGCAGACTTTACCGACCCTTCTTTCGGTGTGACGTCAGTTTTCTTGGAAACAAAAGGTTTTTTCTCCCTCGCAGCATTTTGCCAGACTCCTTTTCCCTGAGCATGCTGAGTGTATGAAAAACTTGGATCATTATACATCATCGCCATTTCCCTAAGGAATGTCAAAAAATATGTAAACGGTGGAAAGTTGACTTCCTTATGACTTTGTTTGTATTGGAAAGCACGGGTTGTCCATTTGTCCTGAAGCTTTTTCGGTAACTTGCAAATAATAGGCGATACACCACTTGAAGTGTTATACTGTGCCAGAAGGTCCTTGAAGAGATGGTTGGTACTTAAAGCCTGAATTTCATTCAGGATGTCGCACAGTTTGTATAAACCCTTTCCGTCATGTTCGCCAACTGGCCTGAAGTTATCGAGTTTACGGCGAATAGATGCCTCTATTAGGGAAGGGGCGCCATACTTCTCTTCTAACCTGGCCCAAATATTCTCACGACCTAGTGTAGGATTATGGGTAAAACATGCCTTTATATTTCGAGCTTCAGAACTAGAACTTGGTCCGAGCCATTTTATCAAAAGGTCAAGTTCTTCAGATGCAGTAACATTGAGTTCACTGATAACGCGCTTAAAACTGGTCTTCCACGACAAGTAATGTTCGGGTTTGTCATCAAACGGATCAACCTTGGTTACGAGATCTTTCTTAAACCAAAATTTTGCAAAGTCTGTCATAAAATCATTTTGCGACGCAATAGATGGCTGTGTGACTGGCGTTGTTGTATGCAGTGACATCTGAGTCACCGCAGGTTGCGATACTTGACTCGTAACTATGGGTGTCTGTTGCACAACAGCAGGTGATGAGGCATTAAACTGCACAACAGCAGGGTGCGTGACTTTCGGTTGAACAACTGCAGGTTGCACAACAGCAGGGTGCATGACTTTCGGCTGTGTGACCTCTGGTTGAACGACTTCCGGTTGAATGACTTCCGGTTGAACGACTGCAGGTTGCACAACTTCCGGTTGTATTGCCGTCTCATGTAACTTTTGATCTTGCAAATTAAGTGACGAAATGTGTGAAGCAACGTCAGATTGCGGAATAAAGCTACTGAATGTAGGTAAATGTAACGAGTAAGAACCTCTGGGTACAAATTCGGGTGCACTCTCACGCAATGAACCCATAAATGGCTTAACGTCCAGATATTCACCTATTTCCTGATTCAACGAGTCATCATCCTGGTATTCAACAGCCTCTAGTTCAGCTTGACTAACTGCAGCCTCTTTATAAGCATCCAATTCTGCCATTTCATTTTCAATCAATGCAGCTTTTCGTTTCAGTTCTGCCTCTCTCTTTACAAACTTAAGACGAGCCTTTGCCGCATTCACTCTAATCTGTTTTTCCACAATGGTTGCGTTTGATGCACTCGAATGCCAACTTGTAATGGAGCCATTTGAACGCTGCAAAATTCTGTTTGTTTTCAAAAAGTCAACAACATTGTCGGAATACTGTTTTTTCTTAGCACTAAATTCAGCTTGCTTCTTTGCACTATCATCAGTATTGTGTCGAGACAAAAGGTTCAAATAATCTGTACTTCTCAGCTGAAATTCGTTATGTATCTTTGTAAGATCCTTACATGTAGCCTTTACTTCTTCACGAGAAGACTGCTCAATGTCAGATGAATTCAGAATAGAATTTAAATCCTGTTCAACAACACGTAGTTTACTTTCATGCGGCATGCACATTTCATTAAAAAGTTCAGTTCCTTTCTCTGATTTCGTATTTTGGCGCCTTTCTCGCCCTTCACCATGATCACCTGAATCGGGAATTTCATCATCTTTAGTAGAGTCAGACATAACTGCACATATAAAATCTCAGAAAATGTAGGCCTTAAATGTCAATGCTGGTAGCTGGTGGTAAGTAGTATCGCTGAATCTTAAGCAGGAAGGAAGCAGTCCGATCTTTCACTGTCACTGCAGTAAGCAGCTAACCGCTCAAGCAACAAGTACGAATGCAAAGGTTGTACTGATATCTTTAATGTCCTTGAAGAATGCGGTGAAAGCTACAAGAAAATAGAAAAAATACAATGTAACCTTCGTTTATAAAAAATCACAGAAAAATAATCACAACTGATACAACACTTCAGTCTTACATTGAGCAAAAATACAATTATTAAGTTACACAATAATATTGCATGTAAAAGGTGTGAGTTATCCAGAAAATAAATCAACAATAAAAATCATTATGAATGATTTCCAAAAAATCTCATTCTACACTTCAGAATTCACAAAAAGGATTTAATAATGCTATTCTATAATCAAACATTGAAATTAATTCAAAATCAGGCAAATAAACCTGTAAAATTCACTCCGACTCTTTCCTGTATTCATTTTACATGTATGACCTTACATGACACAGATTCAATACACAACAAATCAATACACAAAGGAAATGACGTATCGAGGTCGAGGGAATCCTTAGCTCAGCTCTATTTTTAGAACACAAAGAGACCAGGTGCATTTCATAATCTAAGATGTTTTCGGACAAAAGCACATTAACAAGTGATTAAGAAAGAGTATCAATGCTAGAAAATAAAAATGTTAACTTACATCGTGCTCTCTGCACAGCATACAAGAAGAATAAAAGTTAGCAATAAAAGCACTATGGCTTCCTGTTTCTGACTGACCCGGATTAAAAATACGGAACAAAAACGGTCAAAAAATTCCGGGTATACAAACATTACAGACTCATTTTGTAGTTCATATTTTTTTCCAGCAAGGCTAAAGAGAGAAACATGACGTCATTAAGAGATAAAATGACGCCATAGTGTAAGCTGGTGCGGGCTTACAAGCCATGCTTCGTACTTCGCGTTGTGTGATTAATTAATGTTCTGTATTTTGTGCAGTTCTTTGTCGTGGAAGGCAAACATCGTTGGATTTTAAAAAAGTTTATTTCACGAAACATTGTTTAACAGAATCCATAGCATGCGAGAAAGTAATCTAACAATTGAAAAATGACAAATTGTATTTAAACAAGGGAGGGGAATTGCACAATATGATGGGCATATTTCTAGATAATTTCGTGTTCATCCCTCAAAGATAAGGTTGTCTAAAACTCTTCAAAAGCATCTGTAATTATGAGGGATTGTACGTAGATAAACTCAATATGCTGGTACTTCACGTGTAGAATTGATAATTATTTCTCCAACTCATAGATAAAACCAATTTGTAATTAAGTTCTTATCAATCTCTGGACTTTCCAAGTATTGAAAAATCAATATTACAATTAAACATATTAAAGTTGAGAAAATATTTCCCTTAAAATCTTAAGATAAAATCATTAAGTGAGATTTCATGAATCTGTTTCTAATCTTGTTTCAAAATTATCTTTATGTGAATTAATATTAACATCATCCCTTTTTCATGTAAGGGAATTAATTTACTTTTGTGTTCTCACAAATGCATCGATTTAGTTTAGAGTTATCAGTCTTTCTACAGTGTGCAAATTCCCCAACATAAAATAATAATTCACCATAAATATTGTGGGGGAGAGGCCATATGGTTACAATAGTACAATGTTACTTAACGTAAGTCACAAAACAAAGGAGGGGATCTCCAACAACACCCGGCTGTAGCACCCATAGCAAAACCCGAAAAGACCCAATGCAAAAACACAAAGCAGACAAGCACGGAAAGAGACGCATAAGGGACAAGGAACGTCAACGCACAACACAGAAACATCAAGCACAAAGGACTACACATAAACCAACGAGGCCAATGGGCAACCGGTGCTGACTTAGGACGGCCATCTGCCACGGAAATAGCAGAAGGTGTGGTTATCCTGAATTACGTGCGCACAACCCTCCAACTTTTCCGATTACCAAGAGGTCTCGAAGAACGTACAATTGTGGTGTAAAACAACCTCCTCACTGTCAGATAACCACACACAAACAAGACTGCAAAACGCAGGGGCCAAAACAACACAGATGAATATGTAAATGGATATAAAAAGAGGGCGTACGTAATATAATCCGTGCTCTGCCGCCGCGAGCTCATGTATGTTATCACCCGAGGAGTCCGACTGACATTCAGAGAGGACAGGTGGTCGGGGCCCTGTCTTCTTTAAAGAGGTTTGGACAGGGCCCTTCATGGAGTTCCGTCGTCAGAGTGCAAGTTTTAAGAATGCGCTCGTACAAGACTGTAGATTGGTCAAGTACCAAGCCTAGTGTCCGTCTGGTGACATTAGGATCATATCCACGGTATAAAAGGCGTTTGATGATTCTGACGCATTTTCGATAGTGATGTTGTCTATCTTTGATCCTTCTTGTTTTGTTAATAATGTCACCATAAAATGCAGGTTGTGAAATACCCAAAGTAATATACTCTGTTGAATGTATTGGTCCGAATTTCAGAAGAAGTTGACAATAATTTTTGTAAAATTTCCAGAAAGTCTTTACTAGTTTGTGAAAGCGAAAACCTTGTCCTAAAAGTTTCTTGGTAATTTGTAAATTTCTACCATGTTAAACGTCTTCAAATTGAATAGCATCATTTAAGAACAGATAAATTGGCAGCATGGACCAGACATGCACGTTTCGGGTACTTAAACCTCGTCACTAATCCTCAAATCTAAACAATGTGATATGCCAAAAAGTATGAAAGTTTCTATGTCGAAAAAGCGTACCGAAAGACGTATCAGGATGGGTGGGATATGATGCTGCAGGACCCACTTTTTAGAAATTTCAAGAAATTTTAATAACAGTAATTTTAGAATGCGTTGAAGAAACGATCAACCGAAATTGATTGAACTTAGCTACATGTGCCCTCGGGGACTCCTGGTCCACCAGCAGTGACACTCACCAAGTGGTATAAATGTTAAACGTCTTCAAATTGAATAGCATCATTTAAGAACAGATAAATTGGCAGCATGGACCAGACATGCACGTTTCGGGTACTTAACCCTCGTCAGTGATCCTCAAATCAAAACAATGTAATATGCCAAAAAGTATGAAAATTTCTATGTCGAAAAAGCGTACCGAAAGACGTATCAGGATGGGTGGGATATGATGCTGCAGGACCCACTTTTTAGAAATTTCAAGAAATTTTGATAATAGAAATTTTAGAAAATTTTATGAAAATCCAAAACATCAGTACATGCTCTAGCATACCGGATGAGCTGTGAAATATAGATACCATAGGACGGTAATCTAGGAACATCACCGTCAAGCCAGGGGAAATTTACTATGTTAAATCCAAAATCATCTCTTTTGTCATACACAGTTATATGGATCTTTCCGTTAACAATTTTGATATTTAGGTCCAAAAATGGTGTTTCTGTGTTTGAAACGTTTGCCTTGTTTAGAATAAATTCTTGTGGATAAATAACATTTTTATATTTTTCAAAAACAGGATTGTCGATAGTAAGAATATCATCCAGGTACCTAGAAGTACCAATGAAGCATTTCACATCATCATTTTGGATAAATTCCTTTTCATACGTGTATAAAAATAAATCTGCAAAAAGAGGCGCACAATTAGTACCCATTGGAATCCCTACAACCTGCTTGTAGAGTTTCTCACCAAATCTTACATAAATATTGTCCAAAAGGAAGGACAAGGCAATACACAGGTCACCACATGTCCATGATTTGTATGATTTGTAATCTGTGGCGGAAAAGAAACCCTTAGATTCAGAAGTACAAATATAAGTTTTCCCCTCTCGATCAAAACACCATTTAATGAGTTTGGACAGTCGAACATTTATTTTGTCGTGAGGAAGCGTGGTGTACATATTAGAAAAGTCGTATGAAGATATCGTATTTGCTTCAAAATTTCTTGATTTCATTTTGTCAATCACATCCCCTGAATTTTTAATAGACCAAAAGAAGTTTACGCCATTCCTGTTCATGACAGTTTCACAGTATTTTGCCACGTGTTCCTTTATAGCCGTGAGTGCTGACGTCAGATTTCAAGACAAAATTGTTGTTGAGCAGTTGCTAGAATTAGCAATGTATCGAAATTTGTAAGGAGACTTGTGAAGTTTTGGTATACAGTATATTGTAGGGAGATCCAATTTAGAAATAGGGATGTTAAAAGAAGAAATTTCACTGTTATGTTTGTTCAAAATATTGGGAACACTTTCGTTGCTTTCGATATAAGTATTAGTAGAGGAAATTTCCGAAACTAAAGTTGATATGTAGTAGCGTTTTCAAATAATTATGGTGTTGTTGGCTGCTTTGTCTGCAGGCGCGAAGACATATTTTTCATGTAAATTACGTAACTTGGATTTGAAATATCTTTCAGATTTAGAAATTGGATTTTCAAAAAATGAGGATTTTTTTTGTGGTAGTTATCTATTCGAATATCGGTAATATCCAAAATGAGGTTTTTCCAGTCATTCAGAGTATGCGATTCGACTCCTTCCGATTTACACCATCGTTTGGTATAGTTACTGTATCTAAAGCTTCCTTTTGCACTTCGCGACATTTAATAAAATCTATCTTGGATGGGATTCTATATTTAGGTCCTTTTTTCAGAAGACCACGGAGCTGCCTGTCTTTGATAATTGAAAAGTCACCTGTAATAATATGACCAGCTGGTTTACATAGATATTCAGACGTTGCACATTCTCAAGAAGCAGGACATGATTCAAGAATTTTAGGATCTTGTGTAACTTTGTTGTAGTTAAAAACGAAGTTTCGAATAGGTCTCTTATATTTGTAACAAATAAGAGGAGGTTCTAAATTTTCAAAATATTGAGGAATGGCACTTTGTACGCGATGATCCCGAAAAATATTACAGATGTTTAGAAGATCAAATCCTTTGTTAATAAATGGAATTTTTATGAATCGTGTTTTAGGGGAGGTGTTTTTAACCAAAAGATATAGTTTATTTTGTGCGAATGCAACAATGATGCAAGACGCGTTTCATTGCATAATGAACTAGATAGTATTTTGGCCTCGTATTCTATGATTCGAGGTCCAAGGGTGGTTGAAATTGACAAGTTGTGGTCTACACATACTGTAGAACTTAAGTACATCACATAGCATGCGCTATATTTAATGCGAATAAGATTCGCTTTGCGTTCACACGACATAATCTAATGCGCATTAAATCTAATGCGAATTAACGTAATGCGCATTAAATTTGTCGTGTGAACGCAACCAAAATCTAATGCGCATTAAATTCGATTCAATGCGCATTAAACCCTCTGTGTAAACGGGGCATTATCTTCACCTGTATTAATATCCAAGTACGTAAGACCAGTAGCATGTTCACCATCTTCAAATTCGATAGCATCATTTAAGAAAAAATAAATTTCAGCATGGACCAGACATGCACGTTTCGGGTACTGATCCTCAATCTAAACAATGTAATATGACCAAAGAATGTGAAAATTATTATGTTAAAAATGTACCAAAAGATTTAGCAGGATGGGTAAGATATAATGCTACAGGACCCACGTTTTTGGAAAATTTTAAGATAGCAAAAATTTTCAAATGCGTTGAAGAAACGATCACCCGAAGTTAATCGATTTTTTTTCATTAGAACATGGATAGCGAGCAAGTTTTGTTTGTGGACACGCATCTCCATATTTAAAATACAAACATGTACCTATAGTAAAATATACAATTATTGACTTTTGATGAGGTTTACTCGTGACTATACAGACCTGGTCAGGTACAGTATATGTTGACCGAGGCCGAAGGCACTCTATCAAACAGCGTCATCACCAATCAGAAATAAATAAAATCGGCAATCCTTCCTGATCACTTAATGAAATAGAAATAGAACTCGTAAGCGTACCTTTTTTTCACAAACTCTCAAGAAAATACCTATCCTATAACTACCATATGCATATGCGTACATCAATATGAAAGTTGAATCGTTCAAACTCGTTACCCTCTTGAAAAACATTTCAAGCTAATTGTGAAACACATCACACAAGAACAAAAAATGAGCAAAACGGATGTGATATTGGTTCGACGTTTCTTTTTTCTTTTTTTTAATCCAATTTTTGATTGCAAGCATGAGCTCGCTCCAGCTGGCAGAGCCCGGACTGTTTGTTTATGACATCCATTTACGTACTTATATGTCTGTTACTTGGGTTCCTGTGTTTTACTGTCTTGTCTGTATGATTATCTTACAGTGAGGACGCTTTTATACACGAAAACTGTGTGTTATTCGAAAACACTGGGTAAGCGGACAAGTGGAAGGTATTTTACACTCATTTACAAATCTTGCTACTAACATGGCAGATGGTCGTCCTTACTCGGATTAATTGGGGTTCCTTGTCTCTGCTGCGTCTCTTTTGTATTTGTCTTGTCTACTCTGTGTTTACATTGTTAGGGTATTTTCATGGGTGTTGGTGAATATTAAACGAAACATTTTGGGTAAAAAATTCGTTTGAATTCAAGGGCAAAGGAAATGAGGTTGTTGCAGAAGTGGCTGTCTATGTTGTACATGTACATATAATTATGTTGATCTATCATAGTTGAATTCTTTGACCTATGATGTACATATAATTATGTAGATCTATCATAGTTGTATTCTATGGGCTATGTATTACCTATGATTATGTAGATCTATCATAGTTGTATTCTTTGACCTATGATGTACATATAATTATGTAGATCTATCATAGTTGTATTCTATGGGCTATGTTATAAAAATAATTAAGTAGATCTATCAAAGTTGTACTCTATGGCCTATGTTGTACATATAATTTTGTAGATCTATCATAATTATATTCTATGACCTATGTTGTACATAGTACATATAATTATGTAGATATATCGTAATTGTATTCTATGACCTGAGAGATGTCTGAACTATACTGTAAACCGTCTTTTATTCGCGGCGTCTTAATTTTGCGAACAGGATTGAGACGACTTGTTCGCAACTTTTTTATTTTCGCGACATCGTATAGACATATCTTTCTCCGTATGCGTTGGGACATATTCGCGGCGTTTAATTTTCGCGAATCGAAATACCTCGCGAATATCTCGAAAATAAAACGCTCGCGAATAAAAGAAGGTTTTCAGTAGTTGACCTCCGAACTTGCTCTACATACGTAGATATAGAAAATATGAATCATACCAAACATTGAGCCCATCACATCCATGTATCTAAAAGCAGATTTTGTGCACTTTGATATCCTTCTTTTAATGAACATATGTCTGTGTTTAGTATCATTAACTCCGTTTGTAAAGTCGTACCTTTCTCTGTGAATGGTATGGGATAAAGAAGATCCTGGCGACAATCTCAACAGTACTCACAATTAAGCACCAAATTAAGCATCGACGGACCCCTAGCAAGCTAGAGGTAGGAACAGGCGCACATGAGGAGTAAGCATCCCCTGTTTGGCTAGCCGCACCTGCCGTCGATGTTCACGAACAAAAATGAAAACAATATCCACAAAACATGCACAGTCTGAGGTTCTGTCTATATAGAATATGATATGGCGACAATTTCAGGAAAAACACTTCCTGTCAATCGAGCTCCACACGGCAAAGGGCATAAGTGTGACACAAATAAACGACGCCTTATTCCTTACAGATCAGTAAACAGACGGCTGGTACATTTAGAACACCTCGGTTACTTGTACAAAAATATCTAAGTTTTTGTAATAATTATCGAAATATTTGACTTTTTACAGCTTTGGAATGAAAAAAAAAATATTACCTACAGATTCTGACATTTATTAGAATGGGCTACCGTTTATGTTACTACTTTGGGTACATTATTCCATTTGGAAGCAGAAGTCAAGCAAATATTCATCATTTTCCGAAAGGCACATTGAAATCTGTATGTGATAATATGAAGTTGACGTGTAAAGCTGGAATTGTTTTCTCCCACACCACCATTCTTCCTCTAAACAAATCGTGTCGTATTCTTAATTTGTCTCCAAAGTCAATATATGCGTTCCTGTTCTTGTATGACGGCCATATAAGATTTCCATCATTTCCACTGTTGGGGTTTCTGCAAAACAAAATTATGATAATCTGTGAAGTTTTAGAATAAAGATATACCTCTGAAGTCTTAGTGAGATTAATATG
The DNA here is from genome assembly GCA_028142955.1 of Pinctada fucata. Taxonomy (NCBI): domain Eukaryota; kingdom Metazoa; phylum Mollusca; class Bivalvia; order Pterioida; family Pteriidae; genus Pinctada; species Pinctada fucata. The sequence goes on from AP027102.1 coordinate 83,146,952, forward strand.
AATTTGTGGTAAGATTAAACGATGTTAAAACGGCATACGTTTGTTCCGTATATTCATATACTACAGTTTTAAAATATATCGCGAATTCATTTAGTAGTTTGAACTTACCCTGTTTTAGCAAAGTTAGTCCAGTATTCCATTACCGTTCTACAAAGATTATGTTCATAATGAGTGTAATTAGCAACTTTCGTCAAACCAAATACACAAGATATTTCCTCGCCATGATTTACGCCCAAAAACCAAGACGGCACAGGATACATTCTGTAAGAAGGTACCTTGGTAAATAAATACTGATATGTACCCCTAGAAGAAAACTTAGAATGGAAATCTAATATTTGCTGCATTGGATAAGCGAATACTAGATCACCCATGAAGTCAATTGCTGAACGACCCTGTTCTTCAAGCCCTCCAGAATTAGTATAAGCTCCACACAATGCCTGTGAAATTCTATCGTTAGAATTGTAAAACTGACGAACAACTGAGGGTATAAGCTCTTTACAAAGCACTTCGGTAGGTATGCCGTTATCTAAAGAAAAGTTGTACTTGTTTTGAAGTTTTCTAGAATATGAAACTATGCTCTCTCCTTCTCCGCTATTTATACCTTGTAATATATCAATAGAATTGAAAACCTGAAATGATGAAGAGGAGGTATTTTTAAGTATTTGTTCTGGAACATCTTGTATCAGTTCCCCGTCAATGGATGGTCTGAAGTAGGTTGACCAGAGAGGAAGAGATTCATTGCTTGATTCTCTAAGAACAGCGGATTCCCGTACAATCATTTCAGCATTGACATCCTGAAGGCACTGGATGGCGTCTGTTGGTATGGACATTCCATCTGTGATATTTAGGCAACCGACTCTTTTCATTACTTGATATGAGTGGTTTTTAATCGTGGGTTCCAGAACATAAGGCCTTAAGTCGCCTCCGCTTTCCAGTATAGCATGCTGAAATAAGCCTTTGCTCAATGGAGATGTTGCTAAGTACATAACATTGAATGCACCCGCAGATTGCCCGAATAGAGTTATTTTATTTGGATCTCCTCCGAAACTTGCAATATGATTCTTTGTCCATCGTATTGCCTCCAAACAATCATACAGTCCATAGTTTCCCGGGAATTGATCGTTAAGTGTTGTCATGAAGCCAAAGAATCCCAGTCTGTAGTTGATTGTAATCACTATGACATCCCCCACAGTGGCAAGAGCGGAACCGTCGAAGGTGGAACCTTGACCTAAATACCACCCTCCTCCGTGGATCCATACCATAACAGGCCTTAATATTGTATTTAGATCGTGTGGTACATAGACATTCAAGTGCAAACAGTCCTCAGACACCTTTAAGTGTCCATGTTCATACTGAAATTCAAATTGAGAAAAAAATCACATTTGATTGCAATTAGTGATTCAAACAGAAAACATATCAGAATAAAATAAGATAGAAGTCAACAGAATACAAAACAAATGGAAACGTAAAATCAAACAAAAAAGTTTTTAACATTTACGAAAGGGAATCCCTAATTGAGATGAGATCAGATACTGGGGGAAATAAGCATCTACTGCTGATAACTGTCACGATAACATTGTTGAAAAGGAATATATCGAATGTGTAATTTTTGTATGGTTCTAGTCTAATGTTAAACGTCTTCAAACTCAACAGCATCATTTAAAAACAGATTAATTAATAGCATGGACCAGATATGCACGTTTCGGGTATTTAACCCTCGTCAGAGATCTTCAATCCAAACAAAGAAATATGGCAAAAATGTGTAAAAATTATGTCCAAAATATACCAAAAGACGTAGCAAGATGACTGGGATATGATGCTACAGGATCCAGGTTTCAGAAATTTGAGAACATTTTATAAACAGAAATTTTCGAATGCGTTTGAAGAAATATTTGCAAACATTGTGGACAGGTTCATAGTTCCATTGCATCGCCCAAAATACACTGCCATCCATTAGTAACAATACAAACAAGAAAAGTATTCTAAATTCCTTATAACTTTTAACCAATTTTTTACATAATGAGCCTGAGAAGCCATAATGATTGGCTTTACATAACAAAATAATGAACTGTGATTACAAAAATGTATATAGAAATATTTTTCATCTGCACAATTTTCTTTCAAAAATTGTCATTTTTATATAAAAAAAAGATTAAAAATTCAAAATATGTTCCTTCGCATTGCCCAAAATAGTCCACTGGCAGTGTAGTCCACTGTGACAAATGTTAACCGTCTTCAAATTCAATAGCATCATTAAAGAATAGATCAATTTGCAGCATGGACCTGACATGCACGTTTCGGGTACTTAATAAAATTTATTTTTAAATATTGCGCTTGCATATTACAAAAAAAAAAATATATATATCTTTATTGATTATTCAACTAGACGTAAGATGTGAAGTGGTTGGGTTTTAACAGATCGTACAGCAGTAAGTGAATTAAATCTTCATCCATTACAGGAAGATAAAAATAATTATTCGTGGTCTCTGTTATATTATAATATGATAGTATATTTATAATCATTGTGCTTGTAAACCATTTAAATTCGATTGATGTGATGTTATATACCAAACTTGTTTGTTCATCGACTTAGACCAAAGTAACAAAGTTTTTTTTAAAAATAAATTGCCTGAAATAAGCATGTCGTTTCCCAAGTTTTGACGTGGCTCGACACAAGACCTTAAATATATCTGTATGTTCTGCGTGACGAAATCAAAAAAAAAAAAAAACAAACAATTTATCCAAAAACAAATAAATATCACTTTTTTAAAGTCATATCCTTGTTCTTTGTTGATACTGTCGCAAACATTTTAGTCATTTTTAGAATTTAGCTCTTCATATTCTGTAATGTTTTTAGCGGGGGTTCTATTATATCAGATACTGATAAGACATTACTTGTTAAAAATGCGCATTTTGGTGCACTGAAATCATAGATATTGAACATACATGTATACTTATTTCAATATTGGTAGTAAGTTCTAGACATTTTCATGTTCGCGGATACCGCACTTGGAATAGACTGTGTCACAGAAGTAAATTGTTGATGCTATCCCAATGAACCTAGAATACTTTGTGTGATAATTTGTTTATTTAAATATGTTAATATCCATATCTAAAGCTCTCGAGTGTCATTTCGTCTATCCTGTGTTCAGATTTTACTTTGCTAATTGCAACTGATTACTTTAATATGGCCCCCGAAGTGCGAAGTCCGGGGTGCAAAGTCCGAAGTACGTCAGCTTGAAAAATGTCCAGTAAGAGTCTGCTTATTTGTCATGAAAAAGTTATACATGTAATACTTCTTACCATATTTGCAATTGTTATATTTTGCATACAGGACGGTCCAAACTTCGTAGCATCATATAATCCACTGAGTTTGTCGTGCGGCTGGGGTTTTTGAAAGCGCAGCTTACCAACAGGAGGTTTGGCGTAGGGAATTTTAAGGAATTCATAGACTTTCGTGCTTCCATTATTGATTGCTTTTTCTATTCCCGTCATTCGTCCAAAACTACTAATAATTTCAATGTTTCCATCACTTTTTGCAATATCCAACACTATCAGTAAGAGAAAGAAGCATCCCAAAACCATTTTCTTTGTCAAATTAATTCCGTCCTTATCCCTTTGATAGTTATATGTTCTGTATGAAGTCCTGAGACAATAAGGGTTCTTGGCTTATATTGGAACTTTATCCTAAATTTGTCATTGAACATATTAAAGATAAGATATTATAGAAACCGAGGCATTTTATAATGTAATAGTACGCTCAAGAAATAGGGAACAGCACTTTATCTCAAAGTAGCTTACATGTGGTACTTTAAGACTACGCATTACATTGTCACCATATAGAAGACTGTTATGTTCAAACAATAATCCTTTGTATTATAGCAAGTCAAATTTTACTTTGCTAATTGCAACTGATTACTTTAATATGGCCCCCGAAGTGAGCAGTTTTGATTTAACGGTCAAAGTTTTTCTGAGCTTTACTGGGCATGGAAAACAGCTTTTTACCAAGGTAACACAAACCATTTTCGAATGGTTTCAAACAGGTTTCTTTTGAAACATTTCTGGCAAAACGTTCCAAGAACGTTTCTAAAACGTTTTAACAACATTTAAGAGTGCTGAACAAAATCAAACGTTTCCAAAAATGTTTTATTGATATTTCTGGAACCATACAAAATCACGTTTCCAAAACATTTACTGAAATATTTTTGACATGTTTTTAAAACATACTTGTGTTAACTGGGTAGGTCATAACTTAGGACATTCTGAACCTTTAGTGATAAAAGATAGTACATAGACTGCATGTGATCAAAGAAGGATATTTATTGACATATTGATGAAATCGTCAAATCTTTTGATTAAATCTACTGATACGCAAAATAGTGTTTTCGCAAAAAAAAAAAAAGAAAAAAAAAAAAACCCGCAAAAACTAAGTAACTTGTTCTTATATATTCAGAGATTTTGGTTTTCGTTGAAAAATTGATAAAAATCATAACTCCGTGATATATTCGTCCCCTTAGGACTGCTCTAGATATCGTTTCTATCCGTTTCTATAGTGTCTTACTTTTCTTATCTCAATTTAGATATGTACTTCGTGAAGCGGTACATATTTGTTCCTCTATCTCATAATTTCATTTACGGACTGTAATTCGCACACCCCCTTTTTGTATCTACTACATATTCATCCGTGTTCCTTGGGTCCTGCGTTTTCCTGTCTTGTTTGTGTGGTCATCTTACAGTGAGGTTATTTTACGCGTTTTTCGAGACCTTTGGGTAACCGGAAAAGTGGGAGGGTATGCGCACGTTATCCGGATAACGACACCATTTGCTACTTACGTGACAGATGGCCTTTCTTAGTCGGCACCGATTGCCCTTTGGTTTCGTTGATTTATATGTAGTCTTTTGTGTTTCTTGTTTCTATATCGTATGTCTCTTTTACGTCTCGTGTTATGTTTGTTTACTCTGTGTTTTCACATGGGATATTTTGGTGTGGGAACTGCAACAAACTTTGTTTGAAAATCCTCCTTACCTTCAATGTTCAAAGTGTAAAACTTGACAGTTTCATTTTACAACACACATTAAAAGGGAGGGTTAATTCCCAAGACGGACGCTTTTTAACGCCAAAATTCTTATGAAGTCCTTTACGCCAAGATGTCAAATACAAAAAGAAGGATAACCGATAACAATGAACATCTTTATATTCTGTCAATGCTCCAGGTTGAAACATTTTGATAGTAGAATACATTATACAGACACATGTTCACTAATTCCAGAGCACCCTGTTTGGGCGTAATTCTGTCGTTTGAAGAATTTTGCTATAAATCATAGTTTCCGAGAATTGACCTCCTTTAGTCGTAACTGGAAATTGACTTCAACTTACCCTATCAGCTGCCCCTAAATCGCAATATGAAAAAATAAAATGTCTACGGGAAATTCCCATATTAATTTCAAGCCGCCGCCATATTGTTCTCCGTGTCAACAATGGTAAACAGTGACGTCAAAGCCTCCGACGTCACACATTTTCAGCGATTTTACTATAGAAAATTCCCGTAGACTTTTTATTTTCCGTCCTATTTCTAACTTGGTATTTTCTGTTACGACTAAAGGAGTACTATAAAATTGATATCTTTTTGGAAGATGACATTATCATATTTTAGAGAAAACCGGGAAAACAGGGTGCTCTGGAATTAGTGAACAGGACAGTAGAGATTCTTACTGAAGAAATAACATTAACTCAGAATTTATGACATTTATCGAAATGATATGACGATTTAATACGGCGGGTTCATAACTCAAGACGGACCGCTTCTGATCTGTTCATGACCTGATAGGAAAGCAATATAGTATGAGTATTCATTATTTGCCGAAAGGTACACTGACATTCGTATGTGATAATACATTTGGAATTGTCTTCTCCCACAGTACAATTCTTCCTCTGAATAAATCATGTCGAATTCTTACTTTGTCACCTAATTCTATGAATGCGTTCCTGTTCTTGTATGACGGCCATACAAGAGTTCCATTGGTTCCATCATTGGGATTTCTGAAAAAAAGAAGGAAACAAAAGGATAACTATGAACATTCAAAATTTCTGGGAAAAATATGAAAAGGGGAAAAAAGGATTCTTCATTTATAAAATTTCGTAGAACAATGTTATAAATAATAGAATAAAGTAATAATACGGAAGTTCTGACACAGCCAAATGTATTTCAGTAGCGGCCTTTGGTTTTTCTTTTAGAATTTAAATTTTTGTTTAAATTTTTGCATTTAATTTGCAGAGAATGCTCCAAATTACCTGTAGGGTCGATTCAGCAGCATAATTAAATCAAATACATGTTTATGACCAAAATAGCATATTGATGTGAACCTCCTTTAATTTCGATGATATTTTGGATAAAATGACATGTTTCCGAAATAGCAAAATAATATATTTGATGTCAAATTCACATACGGTCAAAACAAAGCGTTTTACAGGCGACAGACCTATATTTCAACTCTTTACCTTCTGGAAAAAAAATTTCAAACCAATTTCAATGTAAGTTATAATATTTTTACCATATACATTGCAGATTATACATTATTAATTCTAGAAATACACGATCGAAAAAAAGTATTTCATATTACCCAGTTTTGGCAAATTTAGTCCAGTACTCAATGATTTTGTTACAAAGAATTTGTTCATCATGAGTGTGATTCGAAACAATCGTCAAACCAAATACACAAGGCTCCTCTTCACCATGGTTCACGCCATGAAACCAGGCGGGCACAGGATACCATCTGTAAGAGGGTACCTTGGTGAATAAGTACTGGTATGTACTCCTTGACGAAAATTTAGAATGGAAATCTAATATTTGCTGCATTGGATAAGTGAATAAAAGGTCTCCAAACCAGTCAATCACTGAATGGCCTTGCTCTTTCAAACCTTCAAAATTGGTATACGCTCCACACATTACCTGAGATATTCTATCGTTTGAATTGTAGAATTGACGGACCATTGAAGGTATAAGTTCTTTACAAAGCACTTCGGTGGGAATGCCATTTTCTAATGAGAAGTTGTACTTATTTTGTAGAATGTCAACGGCAGGAAGCACGGTGGCCCCTTCTCCACTATTTATACCTTGTAATATGTCAATAGAATTGAAAACCTGGAATGATACAGAGGAGGTATTTTCAAGTACTTTTTCTGGAACATCTTGTATCAATTCTCCGTCAATGCAAGGTCTAAAGGACTCTACCCAGACAGGAACAAGTTCCTTGCTAGATCCTGTAATACGAGCCGATTCCATCAGGAGGATTTCTGCATCGATATTCTGAAGACATTGGATAACATCTGTTGATATTGACATTACGTCTGTCTCATTTAAGCAACCAACTCCCTTCATAACTTGATATGAATGGCTTTTTATTGTTGGTTCTAGAACGTAAGGTTTCAAGTCACCCCCACTCTCAAGTATAACGCGCTGGAATAGTCCTATGCTTAATGGAGATGTAGCTAAATACACAATACTAAAAGCTCCCGCAGATTCCCCAAATAGAGTTATTTTATTTGGGTCTCCACCAAAACTTGAAATATGTTTTTTTGTCCATCTAATTGCCTCCATTTGATCATACAATCCGTAGTTTCCAGGAAACTGGTCGTTTAAAGTTGTCATAAAGCCAAAGAATCCCAGCCTGTAGTTAATTGTGACCACTATGACATCCCCCACTGTTGCAATTAGGGATCCATCGTACATCGTGGCCTGACCTATCTCCCAGCCTCCTCCGTGAATCCATATCATAACAGGTCTTAAAATTGTACTCAGGTCGTGGGGTACGTAGACATTCAGATGTAAGCAGTCCTCGGACGTATTCAAATTTGACAGGAAAAGCTGTAATCAAAATTAGTTTCAATCATTTCAGATAAAATCTTTGGTAGAAAAGGTTTCATCTCAATGTTAAACGTCTTCAAACTGATCAGTCTGTCTCATATGCTACGTCTTCAAATTCAATAACATCATTTAAGAACAGATAGATTTACAGCATGTTCTTAATTTTAGCTATGAATTTGAAGACGAAACATGTTTACTAATTGGTGAGGATAACTGCTAGTGGACTAAAAGTCCCCCAGGGCACAAGTATCCAAGTCCGATCAACTTCGGTTGATTGTTTCTTCAAACGAAATTGAAAATTTCTGTTCAAAAAATTTTGTCAAAATGTATGAAAAGTGGGTCCTGTTGCATCATATCCCACAGATTTTGCTCATCGTGCGATACTTTTTGGACATAACTTTTATAGTCTTTGGCCATATATCATTGTTGGACTGAGGATCACCTAATATCAAGGTTTGAGAAGGCGAAAACGTGAATTTCGTACATCCAATCTTTAAAGTTTAATAAAAATATCAAAATATCTATTCTTAAGTTTTAAGATTTTAAATTACGTTTACTTCAATTGAAGGATAGGGAATTACACAACAAAAGGTTCCCAATACAATAACGAACATTTTCAAGTCCAAACGATTTTGCTACAGAAAAAGCCAATGTTTCGAATAAAGCTATAAAATTCGGGAATTTTGATTGTGTCGTTCAAACAGAGTTTGCTTTAGATATATATATATATATATATATATATATATATATATATATATATATATATATATATATATATATATATATATATATATATATATATATATATATATATATATATATATAAAAGAACAATACTCACCTTATTTTCATCCGTTATATTTTGTATACAGGATGGTCCCAACTTCGTGGCATCATATAATCCGCTGAGTTTCTCGTGAGGCTGTGGTTTTTGAAAGCGTCGTTTACCCAGAGGAGGTTTGGCATAGGGAATTTTCAAGAACTGATAGACTTTTTCATTGCCATCACTCACAGTTTTCTCAATTCCCTTCATACGTCCAAAACTACTTATAATTTCAATGTTTCCATCACTTTTTGCAATATTCATCAATTGCAGTAAGAGAAAGAAACATTCCAAAAACAATTTCCCTCTCATTTTACTTTTCTGCTTATCCTGCTGGTGCTATATATAAGTCCTGACACAACGCCTTATTCTTAGTTTATTCTGTTACTTTATTTGAACATAGAATCATAGATAAGATAGTAAAGAAATCGAAGCATGTGCGCCGTTATGTTACACATGTACAGCGGCTAGTACATTCAAAGGAATACCGAACGACGCTTAATTGAAAATACCTTTCCCGTTGTGCGATAGTCAAGTTACCGTGACCCTTTTAACTTTTGTTATTTGACTTTGCAAAAAATATTTAACGAGGCCCTGGACAATAAGATAACTCAAAAACAGAAATAGAGATTTTGATTAAATTCATATCAAAATGTCATTTACTTATATACAAGAGTTTGGTGAAAAATGAATCAATTTCACCGCTTAGTTTTTCGGGGGGACCATCTCAAAAATTTCCTTGTTTTCTTCATATGATTTCATAGAAAAACAAGATTTTTTGCATTATAATTGCAATTTATAAAAAAAACTGAAATAGAGAATTTGATAGGATTATCATATGTTGAAAAGAGAAACATAAGACAAAATATATCAGGTTCTGTGGAAGTTTGACCGCCTGTGTGAGCTTCAGGGAACATCTCAAAATCATATTTTTACATATTTGCCTTATATTTTGAAATAAAGACATCATAAAGGATGAATATGTCCTTATAGTTCTTGTTTACGGCATATAATATTTGTTAGTATATATTTCTCTAGAAAAAGACAACAAAATTCAATCCTGAAAATATATCAGGGGTGATCTCAAAGCATATTTTGCAATTTTACACATAACTTGTACTCTGTCTTTATCAGTACAATTGAAATTATAAAAAAACTGAAATAGAGAATTTGATGACATGTTCATACATTGAAAAGTGAAACATAAGCCAGAATATATCAAGTTCTGTACAACTTTGACCGCTTGGTTGAGCTTCAGGGAACATCTCAAAATCATATTTTTAGCATATTTGCCTTTTTTTTAAAATAAAGACATCATAAAGGATGAATATGTCCTTATAGTTCTTGTTTACGGCATATAATGTTTGTTAGTATATATTTCTCTAGAAAAAGACAACAAAATTCAATCCTGAAAATATATCAGGGGTGATCTCAAAGCATATTTTGCAATTTTACACATAACTTGTACTTTGTCTTTATCAGTACAATTGAAATTATAAAAAAAACTGAAATAGAGAATTTGATGACATGTTCATACATTGAAAAGTGAAACATAAGCCAGAATATATCAAGTTCTGTACAACTTTGACCGCTTGGTTGAGCTTCAGGGAACATCTCAAAATCATATTTTTAGCATATTTGCCCTTTATTACGAAAGAAGGCCTCATAAAGTATGAACGTGCTCGTATATTTATTGTTTATGGCATATCATATTCGTTAGCATATATCTATCCAGAAAAAGACAGCCAAATGATATTGCCAAATATGTAAGGAACCATTTAAAAGCATATTTTTGCAATTTTACACATAACTTGTACTCACAGATATAAAGTGAAATTAAAAAAGAAAAGCTGAAACAGAGAAATTGATGGCATATTCTTATATATTATAAAGAAAAACATAAGACAGAATATCAAGTTTTTTCAAGTTTGATATCCAGCCGTTTTGTGTGAGCTTCGGGGAACATCTCAAAATCATTTTTTTAACATATCTTCCCTTAATTTTGAATAAAGAACGAATGTGCTCATATAGTTATAGGGTTTGTTCCTGTCATACTTCCTACTCAAGGTACTTTGAGTAGGAATTGTGACAGGAACAAACCCTATAACGAATTTATCATACCGAGAACCATTTCGTAACATACTCTGTGTAATTCTAACGTTTGAAAATTTAGTGACCTAACTCGGCGTCAAGGTAGGACATAATGTGACCATAATACTGCGACGTCATTGGCTGAAATTAGTTTGAGGCGTGATAATACGACGTATCATATCCCTCTCGGGAAAGACAGCCAAGTGCCATCGCCAGAATTTACAAAATGTATGTAAGGGACAATCTCAAATCAAATTTGTGTAATTTTAAAACATATAACTTGTACTTGCAAGTCTCGAAGATAAAATGAGCAAAGCGTTTTTCTCTTATTGCCTTATCTTTTGTCCAATTTGATTCAGCAATATCGCTATCTATATCACTATTCTTAAACTTTAATACATCGTATTTTGGGGGAAACGTCTGAAAAGTTACATGGATTACTCACAGATCACACATTAATCTTTAAACTTTGCATGCTCCTCTTGCAGAATCGCGTACTCGACAGGTCTCGGATCTATATAAGCGTTTCTATAGGCGTTTTAACTATACTATAAAGGCGGCCGAACCCAAAACCATACTCTCCCGTAAACGACCCCCCTCCCTAGTATCAGTGACCCACCCCCTTCCGAGGGAGGAGTTGATGTACTTAATTCATCCTTCTCTAGACGTCCACAAAGAAATCGCCCTAGCTACGCCACTGTCAAGATTAAGTATAGTATTGCATGCTCACGCGAAATTGCAAAAATAATTCGAATACGATAAAAGATCATGGATGGATACATGTACCAAATGTAAAGTAAAATTCAAAAGAATAAGGAAAGTGGAAAGGGACTACCCCCCATGCGCGGAAATAGATTTGGTCGAGTTGTTTATGAGCGACTCCTATTTCCCCTTTTCCCGATTATTGCGCATAATATTTTTAAATTCATAAAATGGACCAAATGAGTTGAAATGACCGAGCTGGACCACCTCTCACCCTCTCTGATATATTTCTATTCCATGCGATTTTATCCGACCGCTGAGCTAAAATGTACGTTGAAGACAATGATACGTCCATCATCGTGGTAATAATCATTTATGGAATGGAGTATGCTGTAGGACAAAGTATTCTCTGGTTGAACCGCACTATATATTGGTAAGAGTTATCTCGGGGCGGATACAAGATTTGGGTTTAGGGGGGCGTCATGAATATAAAAAAGGCAAAGGGTCTGGGGACCGCTTCCTCCCTCCCCCAGTGGGTCCAGGACGAAGTCATGTTTTGGGTTCCTTTGACCACCAGAATGGAAAATGTATAATTCATACAAAAACGTTGAAACTATGTATTACTGAATATATCTGGCGAGCGAAGCGAACCAGCGAACTTTCTAAAATTGTTTTAGAGAGGGTTGGGGTACACAACCCGAATGGCATCCCCTTTGCTGCAAGAGTACATGTTTGTTGACTAATATCTTAGTACATATGTCAGAAAAAGACCGTCCAAATAGTCACAGTAAAGTAAAGGTATGGAGGGCGTAGTATCACTTTATAATTCTGGCTATTTTAGCATGAAATGGTCATGCTTAGCAAATGGTGTGAAGTTAATCTAAATTGAGTTAGGTGGCGAGCGGCAGCGAACCAGCGAAAATTTTCCGACATTCGACTCAAAACAGCCTGAAAATGAGTATACACATAAAGGTTAAGCCCCCAAAATACCTTACTTCGACGATTTCAGAGAGGGGGGGGGGGGGGGGGGGGCGTGCGCCCTTTGCGCCCCTTCAAAATTTGTTCATGTATCTAATCTGAAATTAACCCCCAAAAATGAAGAATCGGAAAATGTATATATCTCGGAAACTTCTAAAACTTATAAGTAAATGTGAATTTTCGCTCCGGCTCAATTTAGAGAATGAAACCCTGAAAATAAAATGCATACTATATATTTATACAGATACTTTTTCTGATTGCAGGACCGGAGCGCCTCGTTTCAATGAATTATTGTACTTTATTTGATATGTTATATTTATAAATTGCTCGTGAAACCTTGAGAAAAAAAAATCATGTAGCGACTTTAATCTGAGTACTTCCCCCTTTTTTCCCCTGAAAAAAAAGAAAATGACATAAATCTATGTAAAATACATTTGCTTACCTTCATACGTATTACGAGGATATATTTAAAATATACTTTAAATAATTCAATATAAAACTTTAATAATTGAATATGTTCTACTCGATCATAAAAGGTATGCAGGTCCCTCGCAAAATTTTCTAGTTTAACAATGCCATCCGACCTCATGAGAGCAAAAAAAAAAAAAATAATAAAAATAAAAAGGGGAAAAAAAATTAAAGTATAATGAAGAATCGTCAGCGTTGTTGATTATGAAATTTGCGAGCAAGGTGAGACGATTTACTTGCTGCAATTTGGCTGATAATTCTCCCGATGAGACGAAAAGGAACATCAAGCCATTTCTGAACAAAAAAAAATAATGATGAGAAAACATGTGCTTCCGTGCCGTGCATATGACTAGCTAGCAACCCCCCCCCTCCCCCAAAGCATTGGGATTATGATACGATGATTTATGATGCAAAAAGAATATGTGTACATAGTGTCAGGAAAGTACATGTTGTTGTTGGTGGTTTTTTTTTTTTTTTTTTTTTTGTTTTGTTTTGTTTTGTTTTTGTTTTTTTTTTTTTACAAAATTAATGAATTAAAAATTGTTTTGATCGATGAAGTTCTATTTATTTTTCTATTTGTTTCTCATTTTTTCTAAAGGCCCCCGTTATAGAATAAAATAGCTATTTAGTGAGGGGAGGTGCACCAAATAATGATAATATCAAAAACCTTGAGTCCATCCTAGTCTGACGATCTCATCATCTAACCATGCTTTGCATTAATCTTCGTTTATAACGAACATACACAGATTACTAGCCTATTGATTTTTAGCGCGGCGTTAAATGCTTTGTCGTGTCATTTGATTGTGACGTCATAGTATGACAGTGCGTTAGGTGCGATGTAGAGATAAAAGATCGAACCGGTTACGGGAATGCGCGAAACGATGCGCACTTGTTTTGTCCAGGGCCTCGTTAAGCACATTTTATAGTTAAAGAGAATGCTTATAATCAAGAATAAAAAGGATATAGAAAGGATTTTCTTTGTTGCAGCTACCTATTCCTGAGACATTTGTCATATTTACATATACTGGGAGGTAAGAATCTGCATGACAAATGCTATGACTCCCTTTGTTTCCAGTTTAGTGGTGACAGGCAAGGTTAAGTTCAAATCACCTGGTAATCTGCACTCTGGATTGCCGAAGTGCTCAAATAGATCTAATTCGATCATTTAAACTTTAAAATTCTTGAAAAATTCAAAATTGGTATTTAAAAACAAGTACTCTTTACAATTAACTCTGGAAGCCAATCTTACAAATACCAATGAATGAAAATGAGCATGGGTTACTGAAATAGTAAGTAGCCTTTATATATAAGGTCATATATTTAGTGTCATACACATGACATGCCCAATTGTAAAAGCCTAGTTACATAAAATTATCATGATTTCAATAATTATTTTCTTACGTTTGTTCCCTCAGATTGCTGACTGTTTTATTAACGAGGCCTTGGACAATAAGAAAACTCAAAAACAGAAATAGAGATTTTGATTAAATTCATATCATAATGTCATTTACTTATATACAAGAGTTTGGTGAATAATAAATCAATTTCACCGCTTAGTTTTTCGGGGGGACCATCTCAAAGATTTCCTTGTTTTCTCCATATGATTTCATAGAAAAACATGATTTTTGGCATCATACTTCCAATTAATAAAAAACTGAAATAGAGAATTTGATGGGATTATCATATGTTGAAAAGAGAAACATAAGACAAAATATATCAGGTTCTGTTGAAGTTGGACCGCCTGTATGAGCTTCAGGGAACATCTCAAATTCATATTTTAACATATTTGCCCTATATTTTGAAATAAATAATGTCGAAGGGTTCCAACTCTCTACCTTCTTGAAGAAAATTCCAAATTTAATAAAGGATGAATTTGTCCTTATAGTTCTTGTTTACGGCATATAATATTTGTTAGCATATATTTCTCTAGAGAAAGACAGCAAAGTTCAATCGTGAAAATGTCTCAAGGGCGATCTCAAAGCATATTTTGTAATTTTACATATAACTTGTACTTTATCTTTATCAATACAATTGAAACTATATGTTTTGACGGTATATTATTGGTCCATGATTGTAGATTTATTGATTCCAAGTTCATGATTGGAATTTGTAATTGTTACTCGATAATCGTGATCAAATCGAAACGTATCAAAGCATCGGTTTGATATGCCAACTAATCAACATTATTTGGAACTCATAAATTTTGGAGATCGGAATATAATGGAAAAAAATTCATGTAAATTGTGTTTAATATTTTACATTATAGTTCTCATCATTAACCGATAGGTTGCACAGCTCCACCTTGATGGGAAAGAAGAAATGGAATAGTTTTATCCCACAGAACAAGTCTATTTCTGTATAAATCACGATGTAATGTTATTGGAACATCCAAATCTATGTAAGCGTTCATGGCTTTATATGAGGGCCACCATGGCAACTCATCTCCTCCTCCATTCGGATTTCTGTAATGACACGATAATTTTAACGAAAGATGTATACAAGTCACAGAATGATGCATGAATACTAAATGAAAAAAAAAAAAACAATTCGCGATATCTACATATAATTAAGATATAACTCAAAATTACCCGAATTTTGCAAAATTTGTCAAGTATTTCACCACACTGTTGCATAACCTTTCTTCCGACTGTGTGTAGTTATCAACAAAGTTCATCAAACCAAAGACACATGGTAACTCCTCTGCATGGTTAACACCGTGAAACCAAGACGGCAGGGATGTAGACCACCTATAAGATGGCGTCTTTGAAAAGAGGTATTGGTAAGTACTCTTAGTAGATAACTTTGAGTGGTGATCTAGTATTTGTTGCATTGGATACATGAAGATGAAATCGCCAAACCAATTAAGGACTGCCCTTCCCTGTTCTATTGATCCCTTGACGTCTGTGTATGCTCCACACATAGCACGATTAACTTGGCTGTCTGAGTTATATGCGTTTCCAGTAAGTGAAGGGATAAGCAAATTGCAGAAAAAATCAAGAGGGATACCACTTGATAAATTGAAGTTTAACGTATTTTGTTGAGATGCTACAATTCCTAGGATTGAAGCACCCTCTCCGTTGTTTACTCCTTGTAAGACGTCTAGTGATGTAAATACTTTAAAAGAAGTGGAAGATGAATTTGCAAGAAGTTTTTCTGGCACATCTGTTACTAATTCTCCGTCAATGCATGCACGGAACGTTCCTTGGTAAGCTGGCGAAAGTGGACCTCTAGCTAAACTGAGCTTTTGCGTGGCTTTAACTATTTCGAGGGCATCAACATTTAAGAGACACCGAACTGTGTCACCGGCGAGTGGAAATTCATATGTATCATTGATGCAACCTACTTCGTTCATTACATCGAAGGAAGTGTTCTTTATATCCGGAAAAAGAGTCCGACTTTGCAAATCTCCTCCGCTTTCCATAATAACACGCTGAAATAGACCTTTGCTTAAAGGCGAAGTAGCAAGATATAATATGTTGAAAGCACCAGCTGATTCACCGAAAAGTGTTATCTTATTAGGGTCGCCACCAAAGCTTGAAATATGCTTTTTCGTCCATCTTATGGCTTCCAATGCGTCATATAGTCCGTAATTTCCTGGATACTGATCATCTAAAGTGCTCATAAAACCAAAGAATCCAAGTCTGTAGTTGATGGTAACAACGATGACGTCACCTGTAGAAGCCAAAATAGATCCATCATACATTGTTCCCTGTCCAATTACCCAGCCACCTCCGTGTATCCATATCATTACAGCTCTGGGCACGGTGCTTATATCATGGGGTACATAGACGTTAAGATGTAAACAATCCTCGGAAACGTTCGAGCTGGACAAGAAAAGCTGAAAAATAAATACGCATTCATTGCTCAGACTAGTAGAACTTGATATCTACAAAGTATCCATAATAAGTAAGTTTCCTTTTAGTTTAAATTTTAATGTTGTAGGTCTTCCGGTCTTCAAACGTTTTATTGTTTTAAAAAGGTCAGAAACACAATATGAATAACAGATCAAAGAACCACCCCGACATTGTGATTTATAGGCTTGGGAAGAAATTATCAATTGATAATATAACAGAGTTTCCGAATATCTCATCTAAGGAGTTGTTCGATAACTCATGGATAATCCTTACCCTAACCCTAACCAAATTAGATAACTTTTTGTGAAGGGTATCTCCTTGAAGCCATATAGCTCTGTCCTTAGCCGAGTCTTTGGCATAAATTTAAGGTTAGATTAAGACCCCTTTATTGGGTTCTTTGCAAATGGACAGTTATTAGTCCCCGAGGGTATTGTTCCCCTAGTTTCAGTGTTTGGACACTCTTTTAAATTCTCCGTCGCTAGATTATTCTAAAATTAAGGGGTATCTCCTTTAGAGCACAGATCTGTCATTAGCTTTGTCTGTGTCATAACGTTAAGGTCATACACTGCTCAATTACTTTAAGGGAGCAAGATATCTACTTTCATTGTTCAGATATTCTATTTTCTCAACAAAAATGCATTTAGACGTATTCAGTGGTCATTTTTACTTACCTGTGTCTGTATCAATATACATGAACTGTTACACATTATTGAATAGCCTTGATGATACCAAAGAATATTTCATTCCTTGAACCATTGTATCACAATGGAAAAATTGCTCCTTTATTTTTTTTTAAATCAGTGTATTTAGAATTTAGCTCTATTTGTATTACCTTCATTACAGCACAGAACATCAAATGGTTCACTAAAGTTTTACAAAAGAACACATATTTCGATATTTACAATTGACAATGAAAAGATCTTACTTTATTTTCTTCTGAAATAGTTTGCATGCATGATGGGCCGAGTTCCGTTGCATCATATTGTCCAATAAGGGGGTCATGAGGCTGAGGTTTCTGAAAACGAAGATCACCTATCGGTGGTTTAGCATAAGGCACCTTCAGAAACTGATAAACGGTATTCTTGCCGCCATCTGTGCTTTCCTTTCGTCCAGTTAATCTTCCGAAACTGCTTACGATTTCAATAACATCACCCAAAACACAAGATGGTACATGTACTGTACAACTAATAGAAATAAACAAATAAATAAGGTAGACATAATGAGACAAATTTCTAGTAGGTTAGTACAACATTTAGGTGCAGCCTTGAAAGGCAGACAAAATGGAAAGATAAGAAATACAAAAGCGTCTCTGGACAAAAGATAAGGAAAGTACGCGGTTACTAAAGATCGACATGTTGCAGTATTTTCTTACGTCCATCTGCTTGTACTTATCTCTGAGTGATTGAATCGGAATAATTGTCTCAGTTAATGAAAATATAAATATTTATTTTTCAAATAAACAATTTCATGGCTGCTTCAACTTTATTGACTAAGAGTTATTTTTCTTTATACAGGGTGGGCACAAGTGTATGCTCCATCATTTATTATTCAGCATAACTGTTTACAAACATTCCATTATGATCGTCTATAAAGAATACATTGAATGAATAAATTAGTATATTCTTGGGCTGTGAAAAGAGGAAAATACAAAACACTGTGACATCTTGTTATTTCGGGTAAGATCAACCCAAAACACTGAATTTGATAATATCACCGAATTTTACTTTTTTTCTGCATGGCTTACAAGACAAGTTAACAAATTACTGCTGTTGGAGTATTTTCTACGTTTCTTATTGTCTGTCGGTGTGGTAGTATTAAGTTTCCTTCGTGTTTCAAAGGAGCTGTTAGAGGGTTCTGTTTTGTATTTTTCAAGGTAGGTCGATCCGTATGGAACAGTTCACTGGAAAATCGTCTATTCGAGAGAGACAAAGGCACAAGAAAATTGAACAAAGATAGCCCTAAATGTTGTTTTGATATTTCAAAGGAAGCCCTTGCAGTTACGCCAAATCTGTCAAAAATTATGATCGCGATTTTATCAACACGCTTTTGATCTCTTCCTTATTTATATTGCCAATTACTCTCCATCAATAATCCAACCATTTAGGATCACCTTGGTGCCATTCAACCTTAATAATTGAACTGGAAATCATAGAAAAAACTGATGAGAGCAGCACTTCAGCCTCCTACCTAGGTACTGATCAGTGACAACGGTAAATCTTTTTATGATAAATGTGACGATTCAAATTTCACCATCAATAACTTTTCCTCCATGTGCAGCAACAATCCCTCTTCGTCTGCCTTTGGTATATCATTTCACACTTAGTACGCTATGCAAGAGTAAGTTCGAAGTACGAAAACTTCATGTTGAGGACAAAGAGGCTCTTCAGTAAGCTGCTTGCTCAAGGTTATTTAGGGTAACGGCTTCAGATGTCACTGAGGAAATTCTATGGTCACTACAAAGAATTTATTGCACATTTCGATGTTTGCCTACATGTATCAAGGATGGTTAAGGACATTTTTGAGTACGACCTTTCCAATTACCGTCTTTTACCTGTTTTAACATTGCCTGAATTGACACTTTTCTATTTTGTGGGTGTTGTATGCAGACAGATGACGCTCACTCCTTTCGGGCACCTGATCCTGCTTCCTTTCGGGCTTAGCGATAACCTTGCTAATAGAGACGTACACAATTATGTTATATTCCAATGGAATAGTTTTCTCCCTTGAATCTTTGACTCCTGAACTACGACTGAACTACTGAAATACGATGAATAGACAAGAAAATTGGTAGAAAAGAAATCTACCGCCTTTTGCCGCCATCAGATTAGAATAGTAAAAAAATCAGAAAATAATACGTACGGATATTAGCATCACTATCTATCACATTCAATAAAATACAAAACAAGAAATTGAAAAAGAGATACAATTTTAATATAATACTTCGTGTCATTGTCAACCTATTGGTTGCACTGCTATGGTTTCATTAGACAGAAGAAATGGAATAGTTTTCTCCCAAAGAACCAGCCTGCTCTTGTACAAATCATGCTGAACTGTTATTTGATCGTCAAGATTTATGTAGGCGTTACCTCTGTTGTAAGATGGCCATGTTGGTAAATCAGCGGAATTCGGGTTTCTGAAGAGAAAAGGAAATAAATTATGTTTGAACAAAATTATCTGTTGGTAAGCATAGCTTTTCTGTCTACCTAAGCAAAGAGAAAAGTGAATAACATAAAAATATATTGCACTCATCATGTAAAGTTTGAACATTTGAAGAGGTAAATTATATGCGTAGTACATCTGACAATTTGACACCTATTTACATATGGCTGTCTGGGGGCAGAGTTTGGAGACTCCGTTTTATTTTTTGTAATGAGTTATCGAATGGAAAGGACTTATGATACATGGACATTATCTTCATTTTTGTATGAATTTACTTTCTTATAGAACGTGTACATTTGGCAAATATTTTTCAAATCTTAAAGAATTAAAAGGCAATTTCTTGTAATCGTTAAATTTTACATTGAGTAGAAAGAAGATGTTATTCTTATTTTATGTGAAGAAAATACAGACCCAGTTCTAGCAAAATTGGTCCAGTATTTCATGACGGTGTGACATAGTTTCTTTTCGGACTGAGTAGAGTTCATCATACCAAACACACAGGCTAATTCGTCACCGTGATTTGCTCCACGGAACCAAATTGGAACTGGTCCACCAAATCTGGAGGGTGAATCCATCGAATAAAGGTACTGGTAGGTACTCTTTGTAGAAGATTTGGAGTGTGTATCTAAAACTTGTTTAGTTGGATAATCAAAGAAAAAGTCTCCAAACCAATTAATTACAGACTGGCTATCTTTTCCTGTTCCGTCATGACTGCTGTAGGCCCCACACATTGCTTTAGATACTGTTTTGCTCGACGCATAGTATGAATGAACGATGTCAGGGATTAATATATTGCAAAATACATCATGTGGAATACCATTGTTTATGTTAAAGTTGGATATGTTTTGAATAGCAGAAACATAAAGAAGGATCAATCCTCCATCACCATTATTTACTCCATGCAATACGTCCAAGGAATTGAATACCAAAGAAGATGGCGAGGATTTATTTTTGAGTAGGATCTGTGGAACATCAGGGATCAGTTCACCATCAATACATGGCCTGAACGCATCTTTGAAAGTAGTGGCATGATCTACTTTGTACGTACTAAGTATCAACGAGGCTTTTAAAATGTCATTGGCATCTTTGTTTAGCAGACATTGAATATTTTCAGATGTTAATGCAGATGAATCCGAGTTACTGATACAAGACATTGCCTTCATGACTTTGAATGTTGTGTTCTTTATTTCAGGGTCAACGGCATCAGCTCTTAGATCCCCTCCGCTTTCAATAATAACCCGCTGAAATAGTCCTCTACTCAGAGGAGAGGTTGCCAAATATAGAACGTTGAAAGCACCTGCTGATTCACCAAAAAGTGTTATCTCATTGGGGTCGCCTCCAAAGCTTTGAATATGTTTCTTTGTCCACTTTATCGCTTCCAGCGCATCAAATAGTCCGTAATTTCCTGGATATTGATCATTTAAAGTACTCATAAAACCAAAGAATCCGAGTCTGTAGTTGATGGTAACAACTATGACGTCACCTGTAGAAGCCAGAATGGAACCATCATACAAAGTGCCTTGTCCTGCGATCCACCCTCCACCATGTATAAATACCATAACAGGTTTCAGCAAAGTACTGTTATCCTTTGGCACATAGACATTAAGATGCAAACAGTCTTCAGAAATGTTTAAGTTTGGCATGTAATACTGAAATATAATTCAAAACTTGACAATCAATACACGTTATACCTGTTTGAAGGGTAACAGCTTCACTCGCATGTATACAGGTTCGGCAGTTATGTTTGTTCAAGATACGGGATCTTTTGAATCGTCGTTTCGTTAAGGTACCCAGATCTCGTAAAAGATGAAAGTTTAAATTTTGACAGATCTGTTTAATACTTGTATATGAAATGTTTTCTACGATAGTGTTATGAGTTTCGAGGTATACCATCGCCTTTTAACTCTCTTCGTTTTATATTTCTAAATACTTCAAAGGGAAATTTTACCTTAAAGTTGTCCAATAACAGTTGCATACAAGATGGTCCAAATTCAGTTGCATCGTAAAGCCTGTTGAGGTTATCATGAGGATGTGGTTTCTGGAATCGCAAATTTCCAGTCGGAGGTTTGGCGTAAGGAATCTTAAGAAACTGATGCACAACATTTCCTCCGTCAATAAGACTGACTTTTCTTCCTTTTAGCCTTCCGAAGCTACTGGTGAGTTCTACGTGTTCACATAAAATCTTATAAGGTAATATAATAAGGATAATTAATTTTACCAAGGAGATCATAATATAAAAATGATTCCACTTTATCAGCTATAAACGATCCTTATGACCATGCTAAGTAAGGAGTATTGCGTAAAGTGTGCCATGATAACCAATATAAAGGGCAATATCTAGACAACGGAAAGCTATGACCCCAATTTTTTACGAAAAAAAAAAATTCTGACTGTTCTTTTATTCATATTTGATATTTTGAAAAAGACATCTTTTTCTGGAATATGGTAGAATTTAAGACATGCTATCTGCCAGTCTGAATTACAGTTTTGATTTTGTCTTAGTTTACTGCAATCTGGTCTTGTCTGGAAATTTTCCTTATTCGTTACCGAAAATTACATACTGTAAATGTATGTTTAAATAATAATTTAACCAAATAGTTTGAGTGGTGCCAACTGTTATTAATTACGTTCTAGCACAGGACTCAATTGAGATCGTTCATTGCGTTAGTATACTTTGTCCATCTTGTTTCGATGCTGCTGTGTTGTTGTGTCCGGTCTGTTTGTCCACTTTTTCTCTTTTAGTGAGAATATAGATTCCGCTGTTTTCGCAAGTGGGGATCCCCTCTCTGTTATTTTATTTTTCATATTCGTCAAGAACTTGCCTATTGATTGTGATTTTGGATTCTGGTTTTGAGTATTGTGTTTAACTTTCAACACTGAAAAAAATTAAAGTCACAACGTCAGATTTTAGATTTTACTGCAACCGTGTACATGTACTATAATCATAATAAAAGTTAAACGTCTTCAAATTCAATATCATCATTTAAGAAAAGAAAAAGTTGCAGCAAGGACCAGACATGCACATTTCGGGTTCTTTACCCTCGTCAGTGATCCTCAATCTTAATAATGTAATGTGGTCGATGTGTGTGAAAGTTATTTTCCATAATGCAGTCCATAATGCATCGAAAAACGTAGCAGGATGGGTGGGATATAATGCTACAGGACCCATGCTTTAGAAATTTCAAGAAATTTTCGAATGCGTTGAAGAAATGATCAACCGAAGTTGATCGAACTTGGCTACATGTACCATCAGGGAACCCTGTTACACTATGAATATACATGTACTTGCTATGTGACTCCTTCATGGTCGGACCTGTCTTAATTCCAATGAAAGTCCTGGGAAATACCGGCTTTTTTTATTCAGGAGTTTCATAGACGTCGTGATTTTTATAACTTCAGAAAAATTGCGAAGATGCATCTTCTTTTGACATTGATACGAAGTTTTCTTTTCTAAAATTTGGTCCGAAGATTCTACCTGAAATTATAACGTAACAACAAGTAGGCTTTTATGTTGACCAGACAATGCTTATATGCTGAGACATCTGTGTAACCAAGTCGTATCATAAACATCCAGAGTCTACTTACTGCCGATATTGAGATCTCCTCCCTTCTTTTTGGCACAGGGTGCCCGATGGTATTTTTTGCCGTTTGTGTTTTGCAATGTACGTCAAGGTCATAGTGAAAGGAAATTAATATGTCTCTATAACTGTTAATTTATGAATTTAATAAACTGAATTTATTCAATGAATTGAATAAATTTTGATTCAATAATCATATGTCTTTCAATCTCATCAATTAAGACAAAACCAATATAGAACTATTTCGAAAATGGTAGCCAAAGACAAATTAATCAAAACTATTTCGATGACAAATATTGATAATGACGATATCCCCATACACAGTACAAAATCAGCCAATCATAAACTGAATGCATATAAAATCAGGATAAAACAGGAACCAAAGCAAACAAACAAACACTCCACCGCATGAAAAATAGTGAACTCCCAATAAGGGAGTGATACCAGGTGCCCATGAAGAGTCAGCATCTCCTGCTTGCATGCAATACCCGTCCCTTCAATTCGGTAGCATTGTCACAACCGATTATTTCCATTTCGGAAGATACAAGTATATTCTGTGGTTGGGTGCTTCAAATGGTCTAAGACAGAATACCATCAACCTTTTTGGACAATGGGACATCATAGTGTATGACGAGTTCCCCGTATCGACCATAGAACTTCCTCAGTGACGATGTTAGTGTGTCACAAACGTATCCCATCTAAAAGAAACCTAGCTTTTAGAACAAACTCTGCATACCTTTGGTACTTGCTCTGGCATAACGTATCAATTGAGATATGATCAAGTCATAAGCAGGCGGTGATGGGATGTTGTTGCTAGGTAATCATGAATCTTACGCGAACCTGTAAAAGCGCATAGAATTTTTAGAATGTACTCTGTAGAAAAACAAACTAAAATGGAAATTAAAACAAAATCTTTATTAAATGAACAGAGAAATGCGTTCACGTTATAAACATGAATATAAATACGTCTTCCAATATGACACATATTTCGAAAGAAAAACCAAATTGTTTTAACCTATAGGCTGTACTGCATCTTTCTGCTTTGATAGAATAAATGGTATAGTCTTATCCCAAAGAACAAGCCTGTCCCTGTATAAATCATGTTTAGCTGTCACGTGATCGTTAAGGTCCATGTATGCATTCCTGATGGTGTAGGATGGCCAACATGGTAAACCGTCTGAATTAGGATTTCTGAAAATTAATTAAATCAGCATGTGTTCAAAATGTATCTTGATATAAATCCTTTCAAGACTATTTGAATAAGATTTATGGAGGAAAAGGGTGAATTTTAAATAAAACAGCGAATACAAAATCGACATACTAGTATCAAACACTATATTTTATAAAAAAAATTACTGTAACAAAATTATATATTTGTCAAAATATTTGTCTTTCCACAGAATTTTATACGGCTTGTTTCAAAATCTGTTCACCTCGTTAAGAATGTATATCGATATTCTAAAACTCCTCCACATCAAAAGCTCAATTGCTTGAATGTCTTATCTAAAATGTCTATTTTGGTTCAAACAATTCGTTTTTGTTTCATGTTACAATGTAATTTATCCTAGTCAAGATATCCCTTGGTTCTCTGAAAGTGTATAATTCATACGGTATTGAATGTATTGTTTGAGTTTCTTTAGTTGAGTTGACTGTGGTTCCAATGTGCTTGTGCGTATGTGTTTTGCTGTTTACATTGCATTGGGTCATGTTAACGATCTTTTCCATATTTTTAAGCAATAGACTTATTTAACATTACCCTGTTTTAGCAAAGTTGGTCCAGTATGCCATAACAGTATTACAGAGTTTCTCATCAGACTGACTGTAGTTTTTCACAAAGTTTCTCAAACCGAAGACACATGGCAATTCAATAGCATGATCCGCTCCAATGAACCATGGAGGGAGGGAGTACCATTGATAAGATGGGGACTTTGAAAAGACATATTGGTAGGTACTTTTAGAGGATGATCTCGAGTGTGTGTCTAGCACATGCTGATTCGGATATATCAATATGAAATCCCCATACCAATCAGTGGCTGCTCTGCCTTGTTCTTCTACCCCGTCTAAGTTTGTATAAGCTCCACACATAACTTTTGATACGTCTTTGTTTGAATCATAATATAAAGCAACGATTTCGGGGATAAGCTTATCACAAAATACACCACGTGGAATACCATTCGTGATATTAAAGTTTGAGGTGTTCTGCAATTTTTCTACGAATGGAATCATCATCCCTCCCTCTCCGTTATTGATGCCATCCAAGATGTCTAAAGAATAAAAGACCATGGAAGAATCTGAGGACAGGTTCTGGAGTAACTTCTCTGGAACATCAGTTATTAATTCACCGTCAATACAAGGTCGAAACGCATCTTTAAATGTAGGAAGATGTTCATCTCTATATGTACCTAAATTTATTGTAGCTTTTGAAATTGTATCTGCATCTATATTACGCAGACACTGAATGTGTTGAGGCGTCATTGGATATACATCTGATTCATTTAAGCAACCAAAGTCTGTCATGACTTGAAAAGTAGTATTCTTTATTTCTGGATCAAGGGCCTCACCTCTTATATCCCCTCCGCTTTCCATTATAACGCGCTGAAATAGTCCTTTACTGAGAGGTGAGGTTGCCAAATATAGAACATTGAAAGCACCTGCTGATTCACCAAAAAGTGTAATCTTATTTGGGTCGCCACCAAAGCTTGAAATGTGTTTCTTTGTCCATTTTATCGCTTCTAACGCATCAAATAGTCCGTAATTTCCTGGATACTGATTATCTAGGGTACTCATAAAACCAAAGAATCCGAGTCTGTAGTTGATAGTAACAACGATGACGTCCCCTGCAGAAGCCAGAATCGAACCATCATACATGGTGCCCTGTCCAACGATCCAGCCACCTCCGTGTATCCATATCATTACAGCTCTTGGTACGGTGCTTATATCATGAGGTACATAGATGTTAAGATGTAAACAATCCTCGGAAACGTTGAAGTTGGATAAGAAGAGCTGAAAACAAAAGATGATAAGCATGATCTATCATGAATGTACAGTATTTGAGGATAAGTTGATAACGTAACGGATAATTTTATTTTGTTAAACAAAGGTACTAAGGTAAAATACTGTATTCTCCTTGGCTTCCGATGAATGAAATATCGTGATATCTTCTTCTGACGAAATTCCTAATTCATATATTTACCTTATTTTCTTCCGATATCGGTTGCATGCATGATGGTCCTAACTGTGTCGCATCATATAACTCAGAGAGAGGGGTATGTGGACGTGGTTTCTGGAATCGCAAGTCTCCAATTGGAGGCATGGCATAGGGAATCTTCAGAAATTGGTAAACAACTGATCCTCCCTTACTAACAATATATTTTCTTCCTTTTAATCTTCCGAAGCTGGTGATGATTTCTACATCCTCGCAAGAAATTGTACAAAGTACTGATAAAAGGATGATAAAAAACAACATTCTTTAAATATTTCTAGTGTCCCTCACAACTACCACTAACGTATTTCATAAAGTACGACAAGATAACGTTTAGAACAAGTATCTGTATACTGAGGGTTCGTGATTACGTTTTCGATATTTTATCAGAACTCAATGTAGTATAGCTATTAGTTTCAAAGCAATTTTTCTTATAATTCCTGGATTTGATCATCAAAAGCAAATGGATTGCAGAAATATATCATCATACCTTTTGATAATAGTGCGCATGGTTTTAGACCCTTCCAGCTGGTCTGGCCGCGTCATGTTTCAATTTGGCTGTAGAGATGGGCTGACAAATTTGGACATTTGGGTTAGTCAGGAAAACTGCCTACCTTGCATGATTTGAGCAGCAATCTTAAATAGTTTATCTTACAGTTCTTTATTTATAAAAATACATGGCAACCTTGATGACGAGTATAAGCAAATCATACACATGCATGCTTGTTTCGGATGTGTTATATCAACCAAATTGAGTTGATTTGGTTAAATTACATGTACTTAGAAGCATCTAAAGAACTTATGATGAGTTTGGATGGTTTTGTTCTAAAGAGTATTCGAAAGATATAGCATATGAAAGTAGAATACTAGTATACAGTAATCCAATGCTAAAGGCCAGAAAGGCTTTAAAAAACGGGAGACATAACAATGTTATTAGACCAGTGGCTTTTCAATCAATCACTAACTATTCTGAGGAAATAACAACTTCACTTACTTTTGTAGCGTACTAAAAAAACGTTTGAGTAAAATGTCGTTTTCAGCACAATTTCATATTTAAGCATACTTCTTTATTCAATGTCAGAATTACAAACTTTGGTAGAACTGTGATTTTCCCGTTAGGTCGATGGTATACATATAACAGTTTAACAGAGTTTTTGAGAATTTTTTCAGTATCTTTCTGTGACTAATTTCAGATAAGGCCATACCTTTTTAAGCATCAGGTCAAGCGATTGAAATATATCTACCTACCCGTTAAAAACAGGCAACTGAGAGACGTTTTTAAAGAAAACGTAAGAAATATCCAAGAGAGTCTGATCTCATGGTACGGAAGCAATGAAAATTGCATGAAATAACCCTTTGCAGTCATTTTTTGTCAATTTTCAGGTTAGCTAATCCTTGTAAGACTAAATATCCACTGTAAATAGTTGAGACAACACTAGGGGCGAATGATTATGGAAAAATATGGAAAGGGTCTGTTTGAGGGGGGGGTGAAAACAATACCCGGAAAATCGCGACGCTTTACAAAGTAAAAACTAAGTGTAACCTTTTATTCTAGATGTTGCAAACATTACAAATTAGAAGAAATGAAATGCATAATATTTTTGAATAGCATATATTAAATTTCAGTATCATGTTAAAGTTCTAGATAACTGTTCATATAGCTAGCACGCATGTATTTCGTGTCAAGTTCAAGTACATGTCGAAGGACAATCAGAAAATTTGTACAATTCTATACTTCCTATTCAACATTCTAAAATCAATTAAGGTAGTAGATTATGGTTTAGAAAAAAAAAACCCGGCACATTCATAGATCAAGTTATATCATTCTATAAGCATTCCTTACTATTTGAAAATTCATGTATCACCACTCAGCTCGGCGTAAAAGATTTTGTGGTTACAACTCCGTCCAACATCGACAAACTTCGGACAAATACATTATATATACATGGAAATACATATTATGCTATAAAATATAGTTATCAATTTCATTTTTTCGTTCATTCTGAAAATCTAAACATTAATATTCCACATTTCTCCGGATCCTTTTAGATTTTCCAATTTAATCATTCAGGTATTTATTCATTTTTTCGCATATAAAAGCTTTCCGATCAATAAGGAAGTATTTCATGCATAAATTTCAATTTGAGATTTCAATGTTATTCTAATGTATCATATTATTATTCTATCAAAAATATAACTAGTAATGAGAAAAGTATTCTTACTTGAGAAATGACAAATTTCTTTATTCTTACTATATATCAAGTATTTCTTTACAGGAGGAAGATGAAAAGTTTCTTTTCATATCACAAAATTGTATGCTGACCAAAAACTCTTACTTGTTTATTACAAAACATTAAATATTTTATGCATATTTTATTTACTCCTTAGGTGATATAGATTATTGGAGATCTATGTTCATTTGTAAAACAAAGGTTCGATAAATCTACGGATAGGACATAATAAATGATGTTTTTAATTATTCGTCCCATTAATTTATTCATCTTTTGATCTTAATTGTTGACGAAAATAAATCATAATTCCAATTTGTCTCGGTCTACATTTTGGTAATAAATTCCGAGTGGAAAATTTTCGGTCTTTTAGTACATTGTATTTTTAAAGTTGAGACGAAATTCTGAAATGTCAAATGTTGATCGAGATTAAAGAAATATTTTGGAGCTAGATCAGAAAAATTAATTCCCGAAGATAAGTGGCACGAACACAGAGCTGACTTCCAACCTTCTTTTGTCTTGACCTTTTATCTAATGTCAACAGGATGACGTCAGCTAAGTTTAAGGGAATGATAGAGCCGCCATATTTTATCATTGTTGATCGACTGCCTAAAGAGATTACAATGAAACTTAGCACAGAGTGACTTGGAACGGTTTTTTTCTTTGTCTTATGTTAAAGCATAGGCTGCCGATGAAATGATTTGTATTATGGGGGAATACACAATGATTTAATTAACAATTAACCCTTTAAATACGTAAATACGAGGCTCCATTAAGGATTTAATCTCATATAATTAAAGGATAACAAATCGAAGACAATAAATAAAATAAATATTAGTTTAAACATATTTTATTTCAAACACATATAGAATATAATACAAATACAAAGAATTTATTTTAGATTAAACATATTTTATTACGAAAAAGCAAAATGATTGGACACAAGTTATCCAACTTAGATCGTCCTCTCCGAATAAAGAATGATACAATGTAGGATCGGGAAGGAAGCTGTATTAGCTTATTTAAATTCCTCTCCCGAATAGAATAAATATTATTTTGCCATAAAATGACTTTATCGAAAGAAAAATTGTTTTCTTACTGAAAATTCTTCATCCTATATTTTTGTTGTATTTTAATCACAATGCGTTTTAAATTTTTTTATTAAACAACATAAGACCCTTTTCTTTTTGTTTCAAATTTTTACGGAATTTGGCCAACCGAAATACAAATAAATAAATGATTGAATAAATATTCAGCTAATTTTCATTGACGTCTTGAAACTTGGATAAAATTAGAAGAGATGTAATTTACTTAATCTGAATTCTTTGGCAACCTTTTTGGTACCCCGGGTATTTTTTGTGTATTCGAATCTTCCATTCAATTAATTTTGGCTCGAATCACTGCACCATTTCAAAAGAATCTCATTAATTTATTGTCTTGCAAAACGTGGGAACATAATCAAACTATTGTTTGAATTATAAAGTTGCGGCATTCGATATACTGCGCCCAGTTTGTTAGTCGTGCGCAAGGGTATAATTTCAAGACCAATGCAGCGATCTCGACAAAGTTATATTCAAAATGGATAAAGAGCAACGGAAGAGAATTACCTCTAATATAACTTTTCTGAAAGAGAGACTTGGATATTTGGATCCAATTCTCGATAATTTGCTTTCCAAGGATGTACTATCACCTGAACAAAGAGACAGAATAGACAAAGTTCAGCCACCGACTCCGCATAAGAAGTTCAATGAATTCATTCAGTTTCTTTTGGCCTCTCCGGACCCTGGAACCTTTAATTCCTTCATAACAGCCTTGGAAGAGGAAAGATATTTCAATATTGTGGAGAAACTGAACAAAGATGGTAAGTCGTCTTTATAAAGTCAGATTACAGACGATTTGGATTTGTTCTGTATAATTAAGCTGAATGCGATAGGTATTTGTGTATTAGTAAGAAGCTAGACATTTCTGAATATATTTTAGAAATTGAATGGTAATAAATAAGAATATGAAAGGTTGCGTGTGTGGGGTTTTTTTTCTATCAAAGAAAAGTTACAAAATCATAACATTTATTTAGATTTTAAAAATTTTTCGTAAAAATAAAAGGTCAGTTAAGAAGAAAATAGTAATCTTGAATTTTAACTGAATTAGAATAACTTAGTGCAATACTTTTCAGTACAATGAGTCCAGAAGAAAATCCATTTTATATTCTTGCTATTCAGGAACCGGGAGAAGAGCACAATCGTCACTACGTGACAGACCGGATAACTACATCCGTCCCGCAACAAGCGTACCGAGACCGATCACCGCTGTGGTTAAACAACAGCAACAGGAGCATCAAGAGAGTGCCGCTGTGGTGCGTATCCATGTAGTTTGTAGATGTTGTGTCTTCCATCTGTTCTCAGAATAGTTTTAGGTTTAAATGAAAGTAGCATTCAATGATAATATCTCTATAGTGTTTTAAAAGTAAAGTTTAATTAAATGAATAAAAAAAAATCCTACAATTTCATTTCAGACACCGTACAAAGAAAAGCCTTTGATCCGTTCTCACACATCAATAGCGAAGACGTCGCCGTCATACTACGAGGATCCTGCGGCGGATGAAGATGAAAAGTCGGAAATTTCCGTACCACCCACTCCGACTACCCCCGTCCCTCGTCATCGCAGAACGCGATCACCCGACGCCAAAGGACCGGCATTATACGTAGACAAAGTCACGGTTGCGATTGGTCAAATGTTTGCAGAATTTAGCGGGAAACTGACCAATGATTTAATGGATGGTTTTGAGCGTAGACGACATGAAGAGAAAGTGGACATTGAAATTTGCATGGAAAAGAAAATCGAGGAAGTAGTAGAGAAGAGAATCGATGACAAACTGACTGCGTTTAAAGGCGAGTTCGAAAAAGAAAAGACAGAACTGAACGAGAGAAATGAGAAGGCACTTCTGGCGCTTCATGACAGCATAGACCAACTCAGAATGTACCAAGATGAATATCTTCAGCTTAAAGCAAAATACGAACAATTGCAAGAAACACATTCGAAAATGCGTGACAAGGAAAACGAAAGATGGCAACGTTTGTCCTCTCTCAACAAAGAAAATTCCGGTCTCAAAAATGACACCGAAGTTCTCCGAGGACAAATCATTGAGTTGCGCGACAGAGTTCAAGAGCTTGAATCAGACAACAGAGCTCTCAAAGACAATGAGATTCAAGACCAGTGCAAGATCAATCAGCTTGTCGCCGACAAAGAAGACCTGCTGGTGGAGCTCGAAAGAACAGAGCGCGAGAAGATGGATTTGAAACTCCGCGTTGATTCGTTGTCTCGCGAGATCGAGAAGTTATTGTCACAGCAACAAGAGCGTGCCAACCAAGATGACAAAGCTTACCAAGACGCCCTCAAGAAGCAGAACGACAGGCTAGATGAGCTATACAAGGTGGTACAAGCTCTGACAGACCGAGACAGACAGACAAGGAACCTCTTCATTGGTGGCAATGCCGTGACAAAGATGGCCAGAACACCATCAAGTCGCCCGAAGAATTGAAATATCATATTATATGTTTTTCAATGGACAAAAACTTGATTGTCAAGTTATGAACGGAACTACTTGTATTATAAAGAAAAAGAAACATTTCAATGAAATGATTAAAAAAATATTAATTGACTTCACATGTATGCATTTACGTCTTGAAAATATAAATAATGTGCCAAAATGTTAACATGCAACTAACGATTTTTCTGTTAATGTCACCATTGCACTTTCAGAACAACAATGTTCTTGTTATGAAAAGTCTAATATTTGTACAATAAATTCTGTTCTAATGAATCATGTGCCCAGATTTCTCGATTTCGGAACAGCTGTAAACGAGCATTGACAAACCAAAAATAAAAAGAAACACTTTCAATATCGAAAATATTTTCCATATTAGTTATATTTTTCACTCTGTTCAGCAAACTTCTTAATAAAATGTCTAAATCGGACTTATTTCACTTATGACTTGCGTCAACGGTTCTGAGATAAATTCCAGTGCTCTATTAGTTATACGCGTCTACTATGTAGAGAGGTATATATCGCTCTCTGGTTTTTAAAGTAATGGTTGCTTTAATTCCAATATATGTGTGGATGTGAATAAGGGAAATGAAATAAAATGGGTGTGATTGTAAATCACAACTTTCCAACGTCGGCATCTTTGTCAGATTAGAAGCTTTTCTTCCAAAATTAGACCAAAATCAAAAGTAAAAGTCGCAAGGTCATACTTTGGAACCAAAGAAAAGATCGTGTCGCTAACATTTACCATTCAATTGATACGACCAAGATATTTTATTAAATTAAATAACATCAAACTCCAAGGTCACAGCTTTGACAAATTTGGTACAAATGTACCAATAGAAAGGTCCTGTCACAAAGAATGAATATGTGAAATATGAAAGTCGTTCAAATTATATGGCTAAGTGAAAGATATTCATAGTTGGTCAAACTCGAAGGTCAAGGCTACGAGTCAAAGCTGATATATAAAGTCTTTTGCGTTTAAACATACAGAGAGATCAACAGAGAAAAAGCATGTTCCGATTTGCCCAAGCGGAACGTTGGTCATGAAAGGAAATATATACAGAGACTTTAATATTTGTTCGGGGCATATTCATGATTCCATTCCAAGTATATTAAGTAAAGCCAAAATCTTAAAAAAAAAAAAAACAAAAAAAACAAAAAAAAAAAAAACATAGCGGAAAAGGGGACGCATCAGATTGGGGATATCGATTAAAAAGAAATAACAATGAAAAAAAGCAGTTAAATTCTATAAAGAAAAGACACAGAAAATAAGACAACATAAAATTATAAATAAAAGACGGTGTTAACCCCATCAAGAGAATTGAGATTGGGTGCCCACGAAGAGTAAGCATCTACTGTTTGCTAGCAATTAAACTTACCCAATATAACAATGTTCAACGTCTTCAAAGTCAATAGCATCATTTAAGCACAGATAAATTTGCAGTATGGACCAGACATGCACGTTTCGGGTATTAACCCTCGTAATATAACTTAAACATATGCAGACAAGTCATCTTATGAAAAATTTTTATATTGTTCTTACTCAGAGCGATATAAGAAATGTACCTATTCGAGAAAAGAAAACTTTTACATCTGTGTATTTTGTTTACATGTAGATTTTTCAGTTATACTCATGCTTATAAATGCATTCCATCTTTGCGCACATTAGAATTTATCGTGAGACCACACAGCGTAGTGTGACTAAAAATGAAGATGATTTATAAAAATTGTGCGGCGCCTCATTTCTTTATCTGAGTGGCGCCATCTATAAGTATTCGCGCGCTTGGGTTGCACTACACAGTATTGGCCATTGAAAATTGAGCGTTTTCAATGAAAGGCATGCAAGAGTTGACGTTATAATAATAATTTTATATTTCTCATACATATCAGTCAAAAGTACCCTTATTGCTCATTACTTCTATAATTCTTGATTTCATCTGAACAAATCCTGTCAGTCAGACATGTTGCTCAAAGTTATAGCAGTACATTAGAAGATGACTTGGAAGTGGGCATGACCCCTCAAAGTGACTCAAATTTGACATCCTTCTCAAAAGATTTTCTTGATAAACTGTATGTCTATTTGTTGTGTTTTTCTTATTCTATAATATGTGCAATTTATTCGAATTTTCACCTGATGCAATTCGAGAAATATGATCGACGTCAAAGTTTTCTTACCTTAATATAGCACTCATTTCTTTGCCCATGGCTAGTCACATGACCTCTTATTTCACATCCGGTCATACTATACATATGAGGTATACAATGCAAATAACGAGCTTTTCTCAAGACAACAAGCTAATTCTATTTCTTCCAAATATAAAAAAAAATCATAGTTATTTCAATTATAAAGCTCACATAATGAAGCTGGACCCCATCTGTCCCCTATTTAAAAAATTCCAAATGCGACACTACGGATACTATGTAGTGTAACCTTGTAATAGATTCTGGGGATATATGAATTCACATATGTGGTACTGACTATCCTTCGTTTTCAATGAGTTACTGTTGTTATTGTCGTGGTCTCCTTCTGTTTTTTTTTTTTCTTTTTCTCGTGAGTGCTCCGCTTTACAACGTCGTCGTGTTGGGGATCTCTTTATCCATGACGTCCGATAAAATAAAAAGTAATGAGGTACAGTGACATCACAAAAGACAAAAGTCGACGGAGATACGGATGTAGTGAGGTACAGTGACGTCATAAAGTACAAAATGGGTCAGATATATCTTAGAACGTAATGAAGGAAAATGGGCCTGCTGCTGAAGAAACGCAAAAAGCAGAATTTTCCGATATATCGAGAACAGATCATACCAAAATGCAGATCGAGGACAGAAAGTAAGATATTCTGAGATTCCCTTGATGAATTTTGATTACTATCGCATTTAGCTGTTTAAAGATTCAAAATATTAATAAATGGACGACATGCTATAATGTACACTGCAGTTGTGGTATTCTAGATCTAGTTTTAAGTTGTCCCTTATAAATGAATAACGTATGTTTGTCGATCTTTCCATGAATTCTACAACGGGAATTTATTTGTTTAGTTGAGGAAAAAGGACATCGAAGTTTTAGATCTCACATATCATTTCCTTGATTTTATCGCTATGACCATTCCTAATTAATTAAATGTTCTTTGAATGTCCCGCACCATATTTTAAAAAATTAATAAAATAATATCATAAGAATAAGATACTCGCCCGCGCCACTAAATTTCTGGTTCAAGAATTATTTAGGGTCGGTTCTGATTTCTGCAAATCTAAAGCTTCTAGAAGTCCCAGATTGTGCAAATTTCGAAGAGAATTATACTTCTTGTGTTTGAAAATTTTTGTTGGGAGCAAACTACATGGTATGTTCGAATAACCTTTTTCACACTGGTGTGTTCCAGGCTTCCTGGTGGGGGTTCCTTTTTGAGTACCGAAAACTTAAGAAATGTATTACTGGGGTAAGATATATCAAAAATGAAACTATTTCGCGATTATAAAAACTGCAATACTTAAAAACAAGAGTCCCAAGGGGCATAACGCTCACCGGATACCCATGCACTCTCTTAACCTACTAATATTGCATTATAATAGTGTCAGTGCCAGAATTTGAACCAACAACCCTGGGACTATATACACATAACCCATTTTTTTTAAATTCAAAAACACAACAGTTCAAAAATGAGCCTTTCTGACAAAGTCCAAAAAGACGTCAAAAAAAAAAAAACAAAAAACAAAAAAACAAAAAAAAAAAAACAAAAAAAAAAAAACAAAAAAAAAAAAAAAAAAAAAACGCGTCAAAAGGACAGGAACTAAAAGCAATGTTCAGCACTTGTTAAGACATCCTTCTAGATCATCCTGATGCTTTCGGTTTGTCGATACGTGCTTCGGTTCTGAAGAAGAAGTTTGTCAAAGAAGGGTACCCCCTTTGACCTACTTTTGCCTGTGGTGCGCCACCTGTTGACAGATCCGGAAGAAAAGCAACAACACTTGTAGGGGACCATGAGTACTTCATTCCTACCATGTTTCATCAAAATCCCTTCAGTGGTTCTTGAGAAGAAGTCAAAAATGTGAAATGTTTACGACGGACGGACGGACGGACGGACGACGGACGCTACGCTATGACAATAGCTCACTTGAGCTTCGCTCAGGTGAGCTAAAAAACAAATAAGATAATCATATTTTCACTCGCTGGCATCCCTTTTTTCACAAGGAAATCTGAAGAACATATTTAGAATGGTACGACCTAATGTATATTCAATTTTCAAATCAAATTTAATTTTATCGTTTAAATAGATATTAAATCATACGTTTCTACAAGACAAGAAGTATTTTGCTGAACAGATGCTTATAGCGCTCGCCTCCAACTATTAGATCGTGGGTTCGACTTTGGGTGGAGTCGATTTTTTCATTTAAGGTTTAAGGGTGTTTCATACAAGAAGTTACATGGTTAAAGTTAAAATTTAAGGCAGTCCGTACTTCAGCTATATAACGTTAATGGTATAGCTTTTCTTGTATAAAGTTTTTATTATGAAAAAAAGCCAAGTATATATGTATCAAAAACTCAAATTACGGGCAAGAAAAAAGACACATAAGTATTGACATGCTTATTTTATGATTCCTTTTCAAGTGCCGTCACTATGGCATTTGATAAATGTACAATGATTCTGTACCTGACACGTCAAGCGGAACACTTAGAGCAATTAATGATGTAGAACTGGTTCCCCAGTTAATTATGAATGACTCAATTATCTTCTAACAGGAGTAAATGAATCTGTATTGATTCATATTAACGTATAGGAACAGAGAAACAAGGAAAATACTTTTACATTAATAACTATTTCGTCTTTACAAAAATGACAGTTTCAAGCAACAATCATATTTCTGGATCTAAAAATCCGAGACCAAAAAGTAAGTAAACGCTGTCCAAGACTGAAACTTATGTTCTTTTTATTCAGAATCTAAGACAATTTTAAAGATTTTAAAGAAGTCACAAAAAATGAAACATTTGAATTTGATTTCAGTCAACCGGGATGCAATGGGAAACTATATTGTAAGTCCTTCTGGCAAGCCTCTCACAAGTTTGGGTAAGTGATCGGTTAACCTTTTTTTCATCAAATTCTACGTAATTTGTTTCTTTTATCATTTAAAGTCATTTTACGACTATGATTAAAGACCCTTTTCAAAATGCCGTAGTCTCAAATAGAAAGATCACATTATTTGTCATTTTCACCATCAACAATAGACCAAACCGGCAACATACACTGGAACTGCCTCTTTTCTCTTAAAAAATCCAATTCATACAAATTTGATGAAACTAATTAATAAATAATAAGATTTTTTGCGATTTTATATTGAGTTAAAAATCATTAGAGGAGATAAAATATTTTTTCGATCAATTTCAACATTTCTGCGTTGTCAGGCAAATATTTCATTTCAAGTCACGATCTAATCAATATTAACTATGTACAGCTTCACATTTCGTTGAGCAGCATTACATGGAATTCATTCTCCATGAGGCCTACGACAATGGTTACTCATTAATCTGTCATAGTATTTTTTTAATTCCTGCCTTTACATAAAGTACATTAAGAGGTTAAACTGATATACCTTGATATTTATCTGTTGAAAATGCAACCAACTCTCTATCTCTCTCTCTCTCTCTCTCTCTCTCTCTCTCTCTCTCTCTCTCTCTCTCTTTGAGAATCAGAAAAAACAACAACAACAAAATACCTTTATATGCAGTTCCAATGGGTAATATAATTGAAGCACGTATAGGTCTAAATCTAGCTTCATAAATCATATGATCATCTTTACAGGAGACCCAACGCCCAGTGGCGCCAACTACTTTCCTAGAATTGGTTTCACAAAGCCTTCCCTACCACAATATTCAATAGCCGGAAAACGCAAAACAAGATCAGGTACAAAATATCAGGGGACAAACTCTGAATTAATATTCCAAACTACAACTAAGCACACCCTAAAACGAGCAACAATCACGATGCTTATCCAGATCAGTTTTATTTCAGAATTTGTCCTATCACATCAAATTATTACAGTCACGTGATCAACATTAAACTGATAAATGAATTCGGTTAGAAAATTACTGGTCTACATCCTCTAGATCTGTAATAAACAGGTTTATAAAGCATGTAACCAAAATTTCATACTTTTCTACGTTTTTGACATTGAAAATATGGATAGAGACTCTATTCACAATATAATATGCTAGTATAATTAACATGAAACCTTGGTTTTATTTTCGATAAAACATTCCATTTAAAAATTTCAAAGGCAACGACAACCCAGGACCAGCTGATTACTCCACTTCCGGTGATTTAACCTGGAATAACAAAGTGTTCAAACTGAAAGGTCGCCCAACAAGTCATTTCGATGAACAGGGTATGTAACATAGTATTGTATAAAATCTCAATTTTTTTTTGTTATTTTTTTTTATGTTATCCAGATATATATAAATGTTTCATTTAGAGGTTCTCGGAATATCAGTACAGAGAAATTTTCAGGAAACATTTAACAGGTCCATATGTTTATATCTTCTCATTTTGTCTTCAGCAAAAAGATATTGCACCGTAAATGGACCATCCTACAACGTACGTTACGGACAAGTAGGCCGACACGGCCAAAAATTCAGCATAGCCCAAAAACAACACTCAAACGTCTATACTGGTCCGCCTGATCACAGCACACAACCTTGTGATTCTCACGGTATGTCAACATCAAATTGTATATATATGTATATATTGCCTTTTTCTTCAACCAAAAGATCAGTTACTACACATATGAAAAAACATTTCATTCTTTCAGGATTTGATACCCCTGGTCCAAACTATAGACCAGGATCCTCGCAGGTGGACAGGGGACCGAAATACTCCTTTGGCATCGCTCGTACTCAGTCATCTTCAGCAAACCCTGGTAAGATTCATTGGAACCATTCTTAGTATTCATGTCGTTTTATGATATCAAAGATTCTTAACTAGATTGTCTTCTATATGTACGGTAGGTCATGTCCTTCGCAAAGTTTTGAAAATAAGAGAAAAGGCACTTATCATTATATCTTCTGACGAATACATTTCCTACTCATGTCCTGAGTATTAACCAACTTTGGTCACGGAAGAGGTATATGTTTTTTTAAACAGTCATAATGTCTTGACGTTGCGCTTGTTGCAGGTCCCGCAGATTACGATCTAAACACAAGTAGAAGAGGTCCTTCATACTCATTCGGAACAAAACTCCCGCCACCACCGGCTGTACAGAGAAGTAATGTTTCATATCTATTCATTTTTTTGGTCCGCCAAAATGTAAGAGAAGTTTCTTGAAAATTCCGGGTAATACATATACACATTCAAACTTCCATCACTTTTTCTTCTTTTTTTTTTTTCATTTTCTTAAGAAGGCAGACTCTTCAAATAATGCCCTAACATTGTCAGCCAAATTAGTTGTGTATTTATTTATTTATGTTTTGCAGCGGTGAACAAGGACAGTCCATCGCCTAATACCTATAATATCGGCACCACTATCGGTAGAACCACATCAGTTGTCATTGGGGAACGTGCGCCCGAACCAAAACCAAAATTAGGTATGAAATATAACTCAGCTTACCAAGGATACCATCAGCTTTCTTCAACTGAAATCCAAATTTCACCTGCAACAAATACTCACATCACAGGAGCAAAATTTGTTACTAAAAAAAGTATTTATGAATCAGCAGATCTACTTATATTCTTCGTTCTGTTTTCCAGATAGCC
Organism: Pinctada fucata; assembly: GCA_028142955.1. NCBI lineage: Eukaryota > Metazoa > Mollusca > Bivalvia > Pterioida > Pteriidae > Pinctada > Pinctada fucata. Next base: position 83,187,186 of record AP027102.1, read on the forward strand.
CATCCCCAGCGGCATACTTTACAAGGGATATCATGAAAAATAAAAGAGCGACAACGCTAGCCTACCGCTGGTTCGATACCGATGGTATGTAGTGATAGAAAATAATGGAGTCTATCCTCTGTCGTATTCAAAAGTATTGTCACCAGCTCTATCTTGCATACACAGGGCTTTTAAATGTTCGTTTAAATCTTTTTGTAAGGGTTAAAGACCCTTGTATGTAACCAAATAACGAAAATCAAGCCGCCAGAGAAGACAAAATTGACAATTTTTGGGAACTTGGATCAAACCCTTAACACTCGCTCCGAGAGCAGGTTCGCGAACCACGCTATCCCTTCGATTGATAATTGTATTTTTTCAATCTTTCAAATGTGAAATTGAGATTGGACCTCCACATTTAATGTTCAGAGGTCAGTAATGACCAAACAACTCCTGAAAGTCATGCAAATCTCAACATCTAAAACTTATTTATCGGCATTTCACAACTTATAAATGCAATTTGTTCAGTGAGCCGGACTCATAAGTCTTAAAACTTTTGTAACTTTTGGGATTTTCAGTGCCGGATACTATGGAGATATTCCTTCTTTATTAAGTCTAAATGTATGAATCTATGCTAGGCGAATTAGGTGTGTCGTTGAAAGCTGGAGATCGAAGAAGAATGTTAAACGTCTTCAAATTCAATAGCATCATTTAAGAACAAATAAATTTGCAGCATGGACCAGACATGCATGTTTCGGGTACTTAACCCTCGTCAGTGATCCTCAATCTAAACAATGTAATTATTGTCCAAAAATGTACCGAAAGACGTAGCAAGATGGGTATGATATGATGCTACAATCTGACTTGGCATTGTTGATAACATACACGTACTTTACAATGTTTACGCATACTGTTTAGCTTCTCATATAGGAGTTACTGAGCTTAATCACTATTTTCATATAAAAAATCACTTTTTGAAACAGCAGTAATAGTTCTCGATTGTTCTAGTTCCTTTTCAATTGATTTATCTATGAAAGAAGACAGAACCTGTTTATTCATCAATGTACAGATCCTTGTTGCCCCAAACTGTTCATGAAATTTAAATTGTAGTCCCGGAACTTACAGTGGGATTATCAACGGAATTCAGAGTCTATTTCCATGATAAGGGCGGGACGAAAAAGTAATGTTTTCTTGAGAATAAAAACTTAGGTCATTCTCCACGAAGGCATTGTCCCATAGAAAAAAAACTAGTACTAGACATTTTTCATCGTAACGAACTTCGCACTTCGTACTTCGAACTTCGCACTTTAATTATGATAGAAAGTTTTATAAGTTGGTTGACAGAAGAACAGGAAGTCCAATATACCAATTCCGTTGAGTTTACTAATCACAATGTAGATGACTCCGCTAATGAGTTTATACGTGAATGGCAGCTACACCTCGAATTCTTCAATGTTCGAAGTGCGAAGTACGAAGCTCGAAGTACAAAGTCCGTCACGGTGAAAAAAGTCTACTAGTATATATCTAGAGTCTTCCTTACATTCACTGACCAATGGTTTGTGTTCCGTGTATTATTAACAAAGCTTATGGGTCATAGCAGATGTACCATTATTTGGCACACAAAAGTTGCACAAAGTACCCTTTGCTACTGTTACCCAAAAGGATCATCATTCAAAGGCGACAGAAAATACGTGCTCAAATGCATGTTCCTTTTGTTGAAAAGCAAATTATGCGCTTGTCCAGGATGACCACGATTACCAGTCACTTTAAGAAAAAACTGAAAATGTTTCTGGTCACGAGACATGGTTCAGACGATTAAAAGACCGCAGCCTTCCTTTACCTGCCGTACCTTTTAGTGAAGGGAATAGAGATATTTGTTCGATGGTACCCAGAGTTGTTTTAAGCCACCGTTCCACTGCAATCCCGCTGTACCTACGACTATTCCCGACCGAAATTTTCACAAGAGCGGGTAAAACTTTCCCGACCTTTTCATTTTTTCCTTGAAATTACGCTCTATTCCCGACCGATTCCCGATCAATTTATGACCGATTCACGTTTCATTGCGGACTTACTCACGCTTTACCCGCTCTACTCACGATCATATTGCCGACCAAGTCCCGTTCTATCCGATCAAACTCCGATCTATTCCCGACCAAAACCAGATCTATTCCCGATGCAATTCCGATCTATTACCGACTGTCCCCGACGCATTCCCGCTCAACACATAATTTCTAACTTAAACTGATCTCATTTTTCATCCAATGATCGTATCGACCGAGAAGAAGCCTATATTTCTCGTTTTGACCAAGCCTTACCCAAAAGTGTCGCAATCAAAATTTAAAAAAATTTCTTTCTTAAAAAGTGGCATTGGATAGCCAAGAATCGTCGCCGCGACATTTCGGTAATAAGTATTTTGAACGAATCAATATCAGTGCGAGAAAATGAATGAAATATGCACAGATCCAATTTGAAGCGTCGTTTGGTCGTAACTTGGTCATATAAAGCGTGAATAGGTCGCTAGATGGTCATGAAAAGGTCTTGGTATGATCAGCAAACATTGAATCTGTAGTGGAAAGATCGTGGTAAGAGGGTAGAATAGACGGGTAAAGATCGGGAACAGGGCGTAATTAAAGCGTATCTTATGCGTGAAGAGAGCGGGGTTTAGTTAAATGCCGATCAGACCACGCTCAAGCCACGCTCTTTCCCGACCAGGACACGATTAACCTAGGCTGTACCCACGACTATCCCGACCAAGCGCCGACTATTTCACGACCACAAAGAGAGCGGGAAAGTTTCCCGTATTCTTTCAACCGGTTGAAAGAATACGGGAAACTTTTCCCGACCTCTAAAGCGTGCCCGCTCTAATACCGATCGATTTTGGACCAACATACGCTGTACCAGACCAAGATACGACTAAGAGCCGTTCTCTCCCGACCTGGCAATTTTCGAGGTCGGGAATGAACGTAGGTACAGCGGGATTGTAGTGGAACGGGGGCTTTAGGTGATTTATTTCAACATGCACTTTGACGAAAAGGTGTAGTAAGAGCACTTGTGTGTGGGAGATATGTCCATTTGTTTGGGGAGTTTTTGTCAGTTAATGCATATACTTTTGGGCTTTCTTTCATATTACATATACTAGTATCTTGTATAACAGAGCCAGCACATCCGGGTCCGGCAGACTATACCATCACCAAGGCTAATCTCACAAGGACTCCGATGTTCTCAAACAGGCAGAAGACCAACCCTTCATATCCGGATTCACTCAACTACACTCCCAGAGGTAATAGAGAATATTCAGTTTTATTTAACAGTATATACGATTGTATATAAAAGTTTGGTAAATCCTTTCTTGGAAATTAACATTCATCAAAAGATAAAGTTAGTTATCGTCGAAATTGCAGCAATTTTTCATAACTGTTTATTACATGTATTAAGATTATGATTCACTTGAGCCTTCAAGCATAATGTTTCGAAATGTTTGGACGTCTTTTATAGATGTAGACGAACGTCCTGGGCCAGGTGAATATGATGTGACTAAAACGTTCGACAATAATGATGCTCCAGCGTATAAAATAGCACAGAAACTGAATAACCGCACTTGTGAGTCAATCATTTTAGGATCTTTGAACTTGTAATATACGAAACATTAGAATAATTCAGAATTATTTTCAGATTCCAGGTGGAAATTTCTGACATTCCCGTTCACGCGTGTTAGGGTCAAATGGTTATTGATTGAATAAGATTAAAAAGAAAGAAGAAAAAAGAAAATGATATATATATGCATGTCACTTAAAGTTAGGTTTCATTAAGTTGCACCAACTTGAAAGTAAAATGCTTTTACTCCATTTTAGCTGATAATCCGGCTCCAAATGCTTACGAATATGAGAAGAGATCCCAAAAAGATGCGCCTGCATTCTCCATGGGCAAAAGATTTGAAATACCAGATAGTAAGTAATTATACAGCACCTTTTAATTGTGTTCTTTTGTTCAAAATTTTGGTCTCGGCTTTGAGACTGAATAACTGATAGGAAGAAGTTGAATATGTATGAAAATCACCCCCCCCCCTTCCTTTCTTCTTTCATGTTTATTAGTATGAAAATTACTCTGTAATAGAGAGACAAAAACCTGTCCCAAAATAGCTTTGTTTAATATACTATTACATCATAGGTAGAGTGAGTCCAGGACCGGCGTCGTATACCCCTCAAAAACAAGACAGCAATAATCCCAAGTACTCTATGACGTCCCGACCCACACAGGAAACGAGTAAGTGAATTTATTTCCTTCATACCTACACATCATAGATAGGGTTTTCCTATGAAATGTATATCACGTAATACCTTTCTCTTATACCACGTGATGTTATTGTTTCAATTCTTAACGTTTCAAAGAATCTAGCTAGCAGTGACGTGACACTGAAAACATTGAAGATCCTTTTCTGTGTATCCTTGCATGATATTTTGAAAAGCCTAATATTCGTGGCCGCTAAATTCGAATATCGCAATTTTTTTGCGATCGGATTAACATGATAATGGGTTACAATAGCATAACTGTTTTACCTCAAAAACTTGTGTATTAGTCTCTGACTCTTTAAAGATTATGTAGATGTTCAAAATCACTTATGGTTAACATTTAGTGTTCATAAATATCCCACAAAAACATCAAAAGTAAGTGTTCGAATTGATGTCCTGACCGATGTTTCTGCCTTCGTATCGCCAAGTCTGTATGGAATTTTCATATTTTACAGAGAGAGGAAATCCTGCACCTAATGCCTACAACTTACAGAATGCAGGAAAATGCAAACAAAATAATACAGGAATATCACTTAAAAGTCGGGCAAGTCCGTATGTCTACAGCGGGTTCCATACCAATAAGATTAGTGACGAGATTGCACCGCTTTACGTCGCCTCTAATATCTAAATATCAGAAGAAGTACAAAACGTATTTGGGTAAAATGGCCTCGTTCCATAGACTCCTTCGTCATTATAGACGAAACATTAAAAATACTCTATTTTATACAACTTTTGTTTCGTGATCATCAATTTATTTTATTGTTACTTGCATGAAACTCAAGATTATCGTGCGAGTGAGAAAATAAAATCAAGAAACTAGTGTTGAACATATGTTTACGGCGCTTCTGCTTGTACCTGGAACAAACGAAATTTGAGATGACACTTTGGTTTACCATTGGTGTAGTCGGTTTACCTATGAGAATGACATGAGCTTGCAAGAGAACGAACTGCACACGCCATTCATATTTTCAAAGTCTTTGTTACTGGTATATATATACTACTACTTAAAAATATTTCCTTTTTCTAGAATCTTAAGTGAAATACGAACAGATACGTCATTATCTTATCTTTTAAGACAGAATATCATTTAACCATTCTGGACAATTGGACACCATAGTGTATGACGAGTTCCCCATATCGACCGTAGAACTTCCTCAGTGACAATGAACGTACCTCTGACTAAGAAGCAAAATCTGTATATTTGGTACTTGCTCTGGCATTAATCAATTAACGTATCAATTGAGATATATAATAAAGTGGTCACGTTTGCTGAATTATTCTTTGACTCCAAGCTGATCTAGATTATCTTGAGGTAATTGGCGATTTGGATTATTGATGGACAGCACATCATCCATGTATCTGTATGTGAAGTAAAGGTTAAGAGATTGAATGGATTCAGCTTCGTGAGAGTGGCAAGGAGTAAGGCACAATTGGTTCCCATTGCCTTTCCTCCAAAAGTTAACACCACAAAAATAAATTCAATAGCATCATTTAAAACCTGATAAATTTACAGCATGGACCAGACATGCACGTTTGGGGTACTAAACCCACGTCAGTGATCCTCAGTCTAAACAATGTAATATGGCCAAAAAGTCTGAAAATCATTATGTCCAAAAATGTACCAAAAGACGTAGCAGAATGGATGGGATATGATGCTACAGAACCCACGTTTTAGAAATTTCAAGAAATTTTGTTACAGAAAATTTCAAATGCGTTGAAGAGACAGACGATCAACCAAAAGACGTAGCAGAATGGATGGGATATGATGCTACAGAACCCACGTTTTAGAAATTTTCAAGAAATTTTGTTACAGAAAATTTCAAATGCGTTGAAGAGACAGACGATCAACCGAAGTTGATCGAACTTGGCTACATGTGCCCTCGGGGACTCTTGGTCCAACAGCAGTGACACTCATCAAGCAAATGTTAAACGTCTTTAATCTCAATAGCATCATTTAAAACCTGATAAATTTACAGCATGGACCAGACATGCACGTTTTGGGTACTAAACCCTCGCCAGTGATCCTCAGTCTAAACTATGTATAGCAAAACAAAAACGTTCGGAGACAATGACAACAATCAAACCAAAATGACAAACAATCCAAAACATAACATTATTCAGCATTTTAGAGCACAAAATTAAGCATCGACGTACCCCTAGAGGTGGGACAAGGTGCCCGGGAGGAGTAAGCATCCCTTGTTGGTTAGCCGCTACCGCCGTCGATAAAATTCATGCACTGTCTGACGTCATGTCTATACAGAATGCTATGGGGACCATGTCAGGGAAATATACATGTATTCAAAACACTTACTGTCAAACCCCTCGCGGGGAACTCCTCATGGCAAAGGGTATAAGTGTGACACAAATGAGGTAAGGATCCTGACAATAACCTCAACAGCACTCACAATAGAGCACAAAATTAAGCATCGACGTACCCCTAGCAAGCTAGAGGTGGGACCAGGTGCCCGGGAGGAGTATATTTATAAATGTACATGTATATCCTATTGATGAGATAAGCAGTTCGTCATATCGAATAAATTATCTTTGCAAATCTAGAAAATGGAGTATATTATACAATATTGACTTTTGATGAGGTCTACTCGCGACTATACAGACCTGGTCAGGTATTGGTTGACCGAGACCGAAGGCCGAGGTTAACCAATGCCTGACCAAGTCTGCAAAAGTCAACTGCTTTATTAAATTATCAAGATTTTATTAACATTTGCATTGCAATGATATGCGAAGTCAAAGATCTAACACTACAAAAATCAACGCACGCGTTGGTAACGCATGCGCTAATCCCGAGTAGACCGCTTTGGAGCGTTAGCGGTCAACTCACTCTGAGGTACACTCTATCAAACAGCGTCTCCACAAATCAGAAAAATCGGCTATAATTCCTGATCATTTACAGGAATATTACATACGTTTCTAATCATTTTAAAGAAAGATTGATGTACGATATCAGGGGCGGATCCAGAACCCCAATTGCCGGGGGGGGGGGCACATTTAATGGAAATCACTTGCGAGGCCCGAAGAGCCGAGTGGGGGAGGGTACGGGAGGGGGTATGGGAGGCCCCCCGAAAAATTTAGAAAAAATGGAGCAATTTGGTGGCATCTGAAGTGTATTTGAACTGAATTTAGAAGGGATTTGGCGCGCATGATTCAGTCAGTGTCAGTAACAATAATTATTATTTATTTGAAAATTTTCGAAATTTTCTGATGCTGTACTGTTCTTACACGACATGCAGAAGTCAACATGTTCAGAATTTCCTAAAGAAACGGGCGGATCAGGAGAAGTTTTGAAAAGGCAGAGAGGTCAGCCCATGGGAGGGTGGGGTGTCCAGCCATAAATCAGCATTTTATCCAAATTCCAGGCAGGACTTGACACCCCCCCCCCCCCCCCCAACCACTCTAGATCCGCGCTTGTTAAAGGTAAAGAAAATAAGTAATTACAGGGGTTTTTTTCTAGCCCCTGATGTCAGGGGCCTGGGCCGATGAAATTTGGAATTTTGCAACATTTTAACCTAAATTGGGAAATAAATTTCAAACAACAAAAAGATATATTCATGCAAATTATCCCTTATCATATCAATTGTCCATATTTTGAATCCCTCCTAGAGCATGTTTGTTCTAGCTACTTTCGTTTTCCATTCCGTTAATACGTAAATTGGAAATGAATTTCTCGTTTTGGAGAAAAATTTGAATTGGGAATTTTTAGGTCTAAAATTGGGGAAAAGTACCTCTTTTTACCGAATTTTGGCCGCATACAGACCCTAAAAAATTCCCTTGTAATTGATAAATTTCCTTGACAAACTAGAGATCACGGATGCCCCATTCCCTGCATCGCCCAGATTGAAAGGTTTAATTATTTCTTGGCAGTTCTATCATGATTATATTTTTGACTTACCCAAAAATGTAATCATGATAACTTCGATTCTAAAAACAAAGAAAAACATGCATTTTTATCTTTTCAAAATTCTTGGAGGTAGCCGGTTTAAATCTGGCCAAAACAATTTCAATTGCCGATTTTTTAAAAAAATGATCACGACCTCAAATTTAGAGTTTAAAAGATGTAAGTTTTATAGGAGGTATCGAATATTTGGTCAAGAAATATGTGTGTTAAATATGCCTTGCATCTATAGGATATAAAGTTCCCGATTCATCCCTCATATAAAGAAAATTCGATATGAACATGATTCAATGTTGGTTGTTTCCGAAACGTGTGTACGTCCACGTACAGACAATGGACATGACGTATATATCTATCCCCGAGAAATTTTTGGAAAATTTACTCAAATCGGTGGTTTCTGTGGTGTTTTGGGGCTATTTCTGACTAGTTTCATAGATTTATTACGGAAACAGTAGTTTAATGCTTCAAAAAGCATGTCATAAGTGCCCCTTCTTTGGGCACTGCCGGGGGGGGGGGGGGGGGGCACGTGCCCCCCCCCCCCCCCCCCCCCCCCGGCTGAATCCGCCACTGGATATAGTCGAGACTAAACCAAGGTTCTGGGGCACCACACTTTCTGTGGTGCAATGACATCATCGGGTCCGGTCCAGATCTAACCCTTATACTGACCATTCATGACGTCTACGGATTACCCCCCTTCCCCTTTTTTTTCTCCCCATCCCAACCCTCCGGGCTTGACCAGGTGTACTCGAACAGTACAGCCCAGGGTTCGAGGTCATGAAGTGCAAAAAAGTAACCCGAAGTATACCGTGTGACATCAAATGAAAGGTCTCGAGTACATTACAGCCCGGGGGTAGTTCGGGGTTATTCGGTGCAAAATAAGGGAGCAACCATTTTATTTTTATGGGGGGGGGGGGGGGGGGGGGGGGGGGGGCAGGAAGACTTTTGCCAGCCGGAAAATTTTTTTCAGCCATTTCAAGAGCCGGAAAATTTTTTTCGCCGGCCCTTTGGGCCGGATTATTTTTTTTGTAATTTTCCAATGTTGAAAATTACCCTAAAGTTTAAATAATTCAGCGTGATTTTTCGGCCATATTCAACATCAAACACACAATGAGTTCATCTCTTGCCAGCAGCTCACTTCATTTTAATTTCTTGAATGGCATATGGTGCCTATAATCTGTTTACTAAAATGATACTCAACGGAGACAGGCAATATGGTGCTAATGACTTTTGAATTTGATTTATTCACTCCAAATTGCGTAAATTTTGTTCCATTTTTTATACTTTGTTTATGATACACAAAAAAGTGTTTACTGGGCAGTCGGAAAGGTCGGAAGAGAGGGGTGAGGGGCAATTTCATGATCCGGAAATTTTTTTTTTTTTCGCCGGCCCTTCGGGCCGGAAAATTTTTTTCCCTAAAATTTCGATCCGGAAAATTTTTTTTGCAAAGTCTTCCTGCCCCCCCCCCCCCCCCCCCCCCATAAAAATCAAATGGTTGCTCCCTAACAAAGGTATCACAAGTATACCATGTGATATATCAAATGAAAGGTCTCGACGAGAAGAATACGGCCCGGGGGTAGTTCTGGGTCATAAGGTGCAAAATAACCAAATAAATATACCGTGTGACATATCAAAAGGTCTATTAGAGTACAACACGGCCCGGTGGTGGTTCGGGGTCACTGAGTGCAAAATAACCAAGGTATTGCAAATACACCGTGTGATATATCAATACAGCCCTGGGGTAGTTCGGGGTCATTGAGTGCAAAATAACCAAGGTATTGCTAATATACCATGTGACATATCAAATGAAAGGTCTCGAGGAGTACAATAACCAAGGTATTGCACATAATACCATGTGACATATCAAATGAAAAGTCTTGAAGAGTACAATTAACAGCCCTGGGGTAGTTCTTGGCCATTAAGTGCATATTTACAAAGTCTCCTCCTCCACCACCACCACAACCATCACCACCACTGCCGCCTTCTACTCCTCTTCCACGACCACCACTATACCACTGCCACTGCTGCTACAGCAGCAGACGGGAAAGAAATCGATGCGATATTGAATTTTACATTGCTGCTGCTGCGGCGGCGGTGGTGGAGGAGGAGAAGGAGACGGTGGTGGTGGTGTTATTTGGAGGAGGAGGATATGCTTCAGTGACCCAGAACTTTTCCGGACTGCGCATGCATTCTACTGGTTGAGACACACTGTATACTTCAAATAATTATGTTACTTTGCACCCAATGACCCTGAACCACCCTCGGGCCGTATTGTACTCGTCGAGACCTTTCATTTGATATATGTCACACGGTATATTTGCAATACCTTGGTTATTTTGCACCACATGACCCCGAACCACCCCCTGACTGTAATGTACTCGCCGAGACATTTCATTTGATATGTCAAGCAGTATAGTCTTCTGAAAACTTTGTAAATATGCACTTATTGACCCAGAACTACCCCAGGGCTATATTGTACTTACAGACATATGTTTCTTTGAAAAAAAAGTGGAAAAATTATTGCATTGTTTTGTTTATTAAAATTTCGAAAATACTGAGGATAAGAATATGATATATATCTCTTAAAAATGATATCTATTAAATAACTTAAATAAACTCAACAGTATCACAAAATGTATGAGAATCATGATTTATATAAATACTGATGTCACTCTTATTTTCAACATTTTTAAACAAGTACAAAATGGAATATTTCCAAAAAAAATTACTCTAAAATTTTTAAATATAGTAAATATTGTTTATATTAATACATCTATATTGGCATAATATGCACAATTCTTCAGCTTTTAAGAAAATGTGATCACAGAATCAATCAATCAGCAGTGTTCATTTGAATATGATTTTGAGAAATGTATCTATGTGCAGTAGAATCCACCATCCTGCTTCCTGGAATATCCACCATTTGTTCCTGCACTGTGGGGACTCTCTGGCAGTGTGATAGAAAGATAGAGAGGATAGATAAGATAGACAGAGAGAAGAAAAAGAAGAATTATGAAATATGAACAAATATCATGTCAGAAAGGCTCGTCAGTCAGTCTTCAATGTAAATGTCTAGGAGTATAGAATCAGATGTTGACACTAGGAGACTATAATTGATAGACACTGGTGGTAGGTGTATAAAATATGATGTAATATTAGGAAGAGAAAAATCCCCCGTCAGGTTTACGAGAGTAGCCTCTGTTGGTGGTCTGGGTATGATGACCCTCTGAAATAATACACCAATCAAAAAATCAAAATTATGCATATTTTAAACATTTCATGCCATGAAATTTTTAAAGAATCCAGACTTACATGTATTTTTGAGAGTAAAAAATAGCAATCCAAGGAATGCTTGTGTCGCCTGCAAAGTAGCTTAATTATTTTCTTTCTTTTTTTTTGAAAGTAGGACAAATATCTAGGTCAAGGTCACAAGGTCATAGTATGTATATAAAGGTCTTGTCACAAGGAATACACATATGAAATAGCAAAGCCCTATCACTAACAAATCAAAAGATATAGCCAATCTTAGCTTTTTTGGAAAAGCAGGTCAAATATCTAGATCAAGGTAACAAGGTAATAAATAATGGTATGCGTAGAAAGTTCTTGTCATCGGGAATACACATGTGGATTATCAAAGCCCTATCACTTATCAATCAAAAGATGTAGCCAATCTTAGATTTTTTTTAAATGTGGGTCAAATATCTAGGTCAAGGTCACAGGTCATAAATTATGGTATGCGTAGAAAGTTCTTGTCATAGGGAATACACATGTGGAATAAGCCCTATCACTTACCGATCAAAAGTTATAGCCAATCTTAGATTTTTTTTTAAATGTAGGTCAAATATCTAGGTCAAGGTCACAGGTCAAAAATTGTGGTTTGTGTAAAAAGGTCCTGTCACAAGGAATACATATGTGAAATATCAAAGCCCTATCACTTACCAATCAAAGGCTATAGTCTAAGGTTTTTTGAAAAAAGTGAAAAAAAATCTAGGTCAAGGTCACAAGGTCAAAAATTATGGTATTGTAGAAAGGTCTTGTCACAAGGAATACACATGTGAAATATCAAAGCCCTATCAAAAGTTATGGGGTGTGACACCCAAAGTGTAAAAGACAGACGGACAACGGACAAATCCCTAAGTGTCGCTATGCTTTGCTGGCGACATAAAAAACATAACACTTTCTTCTGTTTGTCATGAATATGAGTAAAACATGAGCAATATGCTTAAAGCAATCAAGAAAAAGAAAAGGGGTCACTTGAGACATGTTTTCTTCACACTTTTTGTAGTCCAAAAATATTGTCAGTTCATTAACATTTTATGATATTATGGCTGTACTGTGAAAAGTTTTAACCTTAAAAAAATCAGTGAAAAGTAATCTGAAAAGGTATTTATCTATTATATTTCTCGTTTTATATTGTATACATACCAATTGCATTTTCAATTGTATGAATGCTATCCTTCTTCTTCTGTTCATCCACTGTCAAAGGATGATTTAAATATGGTTTTTCTATGATAACCTCGACAATTCTGTTTTTCAGTACTCGCCTACAATGAAAACCAAGTTCAGATATATCACTGGTACCTCTACTTATTTACTCAATTAATTCTTCAAACAAAATCAAATTCAATTTGATGAGTTGAACTGATTGTCATTTATTATCATGGACTTTGTCTTAATGATTTCATATATTTTACTTTTTTAGTGAAGCCCAAAATAAATATCAAAATCTTGGTATTATATTGAGTATTCTTACGTAAGGCAGAAATGATTTACCCGTGTTCGTCTCCCTTGGTTTCTGGTTGATATAATGTTTCATTCTTTGCCCTAAGAAATTCATCATGATGATCATATTTAGACTTGAGTATAAAGTCGAGGCTGTCTCTGGGTGCCTGTGGGTCCTGGTGGTATACCTCATGTCTTGACGAGGAGAGAGTACATGTGGAATTCAGTCTATTCCATGGGTCTTCATTTTGTGCCAGGTGTGTTGGCTTTGAGTATGGCTGTTTCTTTAGGAAATAAATATTGAAAAATATTAATTCATGCACAGCAAATATGAATAGCGCTTTAAATGACAAATGCTTGAAAAGAAATTAAGTTTTACATCACTCCAGTCCACAATGATATAAGACTAGCTTTATCTAAAGTATGTAACCAAAAGTTTTTTACATAGTTATATTACACTCTTGATTATTTGAAATTCATTTAATCACATCACTTATTTCATAAAGTTCTTTCGATTTAAAACCTCATTAACAGCAAATTAATTTACTTTCAGCTTGTATTTTTTTTTTCTCTTCTGTATTAAAATGAAAACTATGTAAAAGGGTAATTAACATTCTTATGCCATAACAAGTTGGAAAGTTATCAGTTTAAACCCTTCAAAAATGTCAAACAAAACAAAATAAAACAAACATAATTTAAATGAAAATAAAAAAACATGTCTCAATCCATTTGTGTCAGTTGTGATATGATTACACACAAACTTACAAAATCCCTAGTCCAGTAACAGGTATGAGATAGGGCAAAATGTTTCTATTTGGTTCAATGTGTATCAGTTGCCCCAACATTAATTTGGTCCCATTATGGTGTTGTGGGATTACGATCCTCCGATAGACCAGAGTGTTAAATGACTGGGCTATCTGGTTGACCCTTTAGCTCACTCGGTAATACTCTGGTATTCCACGCCAACGATCCCGGTTCAATAACGGCTCGGAGCAGGTTCACTTTACTGGCGACGAGGTGAACAATGGCAGTGTGCTGAGACACACATAGCGGGGAGTCCACCACCGCCTCCTTCCAAAAGGAGATAAGAGTGAAAAAATACGGGGTACACCGCTGTACGTCCTCCTCAAAGAAAGGAGGGAAGAGTGTTGTGGGATTACGATCCTCCGATAGACCAGAGTGTTAAATGACTGGGCTATCGGGTTGACCCTTTAGCTCACTCGGTAACGCTCTGGTATTCCACACCAACGATCACGGTTCAATACCGGCTCGGAGCAAGTTCACTTTAATGGCCAATATCAGACTTCAAAATCCCATGTGATTAACAATTAACTAAATTCTTAGTGTGTGATACATTATTCCTTCACGACAACTATACCTTTATAGTTTTGCTCGAGTTAACTCTGACTAAAGACGAATAATTCCTGAACTAGCTGTAATGCTTACCTCTGTGTATCTTTGACCAAAGAAATCTCCGTCATTTTGTAGTTGAGGGAAAGGATAAGGATCTCTGGTAGACTGTAGAGTCATCTTCTTAGTGAGTAATTGACACTGCAAAGCAACAGTTGGCGCGGACAATTGACAGAACTACCATGGAGACGGTGCACAAATAGGACAAGTCGTCTTTCTCGTTTTTAGTCATTTCGGTCCCGCGACGCTCGTCTCGAAGGGCACTTCCCTACTGTTAGAACATTAGATGAATGAATGAATGAATGAATGAATGAATGAATGAATGAATGAATGAATGAATGAATGAATGAATGAATGAATGAATGAAAATGAAAATGAAAAATGTCTCAGACCAAAATACCAACTCAAGAATAATATTTTGGCCTGAGACATGAGACAAGATTTATTTTAAAGTCGGTATATAGTACATATATAAGAGTAGAACACAACCCAGGGAGCTTTTGATCGACATAAAGTGCTGTGAAGATATACGTGTAACCTAGTGGGTGTGTTCCCGATTCGTCGACTTCAATTATAAGATAATCACCTTAATTGGGTGTCAAAGGGGCCATCTAAGGCACTTTTCGCGATGAATAGTAAATTCAAAAAATATCAATTCAACATTAAAAGTAAATGTTCTGCATTTGATACATATGTAAATAGTGTTTTGAGTTACGGGTGCGAAATCTGGGGTTTTCATAAAGCTAATGATGTTGAGAAAATTCACACCATGTTTTGCAAAAATGTTCTTGGAGTAAAGAAGAGCACGTGTAATAGTTTAGTCTACTTTGAATTAGGACGATTTCCAATTCATATTACAAGGAAATTAAGAATTCTAAGGTACTGGATAAAATTAAAAAACTCAGATAACTGTATTTTGCGTTCTTGCTTGGAAGACAGAGAAAATTTAAATGATAGTTGGATTAATGACATAAGAATAGAATTGAATCATTTGGGTTTAGGATATATTTTTAACGAAACCACAGTAGATAAACTTACACAGAAACTATTAGAGCAAAGATTTTATGATTTATATAAGCAAGAGATGTTTTCGGCAATTAGAAGGACAACACGTGGGGAATATTATCAATATATCGCAGATGATTTTGGTCTTCAATTTTATTTATCTAAATCAATGAATGAAACACATAGGAGAATAATAACTAGATTCAGACTGTCTTCTCATAATTTAAATGTAGAATCCGGGAGATATAGAAACGAACCTAGAAGTAATAGAAAATGCACGCTATGCGATTTAAATGATATAGAAGACGAGTTTCACTTTATTCTAAAATGCCCAAAATGCAGCGAAATACGAAATTTATATATTAAAACATATTATTTCAGACACCCGAGTATGATAAAGCTTTTACAACTGCTAAGTGTTCGAAATTTGAAAGAAATACGAAATTTAGGAAAATTTTTGTTTTTAGCAGAAAAAATCAGGAAAGACAATATATAGGTTTGAATATGCCCTTTATAAGTTCATATAATTATAGTTAGTACTGTTAAATATTAAAGCTCTCGCGCATACTCTTAATTCTTTTTGATTTATCATTAATTTATTCATTATAATTTTTCACATATTTCTGTATCATGTACTATTGTATTGTATTTTGCAACTTAATTATGTTCACCTTGAATGTCTTATATTTGTATTTACTTGTAACATGTCTGATGTGCCAGTGGGCACAAAGAAATAAATGAACTGAACTGAACTAAGGGGCACAGGTAGACGAATAATTAACTAATTAGTATGTAGTTTACCTGTAGTTTACCTGTGAAAGTGTACATATATGATGAGTATTGATAGCGATTGTTGACTAGAAGATAAATTGATTATGTGATGTAATGTGTCTTTGTTCAATCTGTATAGATGTGCAGGTCTTTGACTTTGACTTCTTTGACAGTGAATGAATATGAATTCACTTTTCAAATATAATATTTGCTTCGAAACTTGTCAAGATATCAAGAGCTGTGTATAGTAGAAGACAGAAGAAGAGTATGCATAATTATTTACATTTATTTCATTTCATAAATAGATGTCATATTTACATAATAATTTAATATAGCATAGATAAATGGAATGAAAATGATTTACAACCACAATTTAAGACAAAGATAATATAATGTAATATAATAAATGACTATTTTAGCATTCAAATATATAACGTTAAAACAGAAGTTTGTCCGTGATTGCAATATTCACAATTGTTATAGTTCACAGTTCACATTTCAACCGAGGTGCAGAAGCTCAGATGCGGAATCAGCATACTCCATTAAGTCGATGCTGCCTTGTTGGTATCTGTCCTTTAGTGTCACCAGTCGTCGATCGATGTTTAGGTACTTCTTACACTTCGGACGGGTGGTTCCTCCTGCGGCTCGTTGAATGCGGGTAATCTCGTTGGCATTCTCTACGTCTTTTATCGTCTGAATGGCTATGTAGATGTTTGGGTGTGCATGTTGTACCATCTTCTTGAGTTTGCTGTGCCATCCTTCCAAGTTGTTGGTGGTTCTTGGTCCTTGTGTGCCGAAATGGTTCCACAGTAGTCGGTCGCCCTCTATCCATTGGTCGGTTACGTAGTCGGTGAAAGGGTCGGTAAGGTCTGTGATGTCTGCCTCATCTCTGTCCTCGAGTGCCTGAAACCATACGTCCTCAATTGAGTCTAGGGGAATGAGTTGTAGAATGGCTGTCCGTCGTACCAATGTCTTTACTGCGTTGTTGTCCTGGTATGGTAGTTGCAGTCCGGTCGCCTGGGCTCGTCTCCTGATACATTGAGTATAGTGGAAAAAACATCCCTTCGTCGTCAGTCCATGGAAGGTGTCTTTCAGGGCGTTGTGGGCTGCTGTCTCGAAGTCTAACATGGCTGCCGTTGGGTTGAAGGTCAGTCCGCGGTCGAGCATCTTGGTGTGAAGTTGGTCGAAGAATCTGGTGTATATGGCCTGGCTTTTCCCGGGTAGAAAGGCGAATACGACTGGCGTCATGACGTTGTCAACACGGACGTGGATTGTGTATATCTGGTGGAACAGGGTAGGGCAGGTGTAAAAGGTTCCGTCGCAGTAGATTGTGTCGGCTGCAGCTAGGTCACGGAGGTTGTTGTCGGTGGCAAATACGATGGTCCTCTGTGAGTGGTGGCTCTCGTCTATCTGTAGGAATCGGTCGCCGGTTGCTGTCTCTGTCCACTTGCCGTCTAGGGTGATGGAGGATTGCGTCTTGGGTAATGCGGGCGTTGTTTTCCGTCGGGCACGGTACAGGGAAGACTTGGATGAGTTGAATTTCGGTAGTCGCTCCACCACTTGCTTGCTGACATCGTCCCAGTCGCTGTCCCTCAGTTTGAGTAGTTCCGACGTGTAGATGGCTGGTACGGGGTTGACTTCTTCCACGCATCGTCTCTTGACTTGGTCCATGATCTGCTTGGCTACAACTCCGGCGTGGTCAGCTGGGTGGTTGTGTTGTCGATGTCCAAAGCCGGTAGGGATGTTGTTCTCCGTTGATATGTTGGCTGAGCAGTTGGACTTGACGAATCCCCAGAAGATCCTGTTGTCTCTTTGGCGATTTTTCCTGTAGATGTAGCCGTCTACTGCTATTTTGAGGCCCCCTCTCTTGTTAACGATTAACAATTACTTTTAATGCATTTACGGGTACCGTATTATCTAGCGTTAAGATTGAAAAAATAATGAATTTTATTTTTTTTTCTTTTATTTTATCAATTGTATTATTCTGTTTTTGAGTCGCCGAATTGCATCAAATGTCGCTTAACATACGTTTTTTTTTTCATTTTTATGTACTTTTTCACTTTATTCACTTATAGCGAGCGGAGCTCGCTGCAAAGGCCCGAAGGGCCTTTGCGAGCGAAGCTCGCCCTTATGGTAACGCGTATACACTTACCTTAGTGAGAAAATATGCTGAATCAAAGAATGAGAATGTACTACTATGCTTTCAAAAACTTTCGTCCCCTCGCAGACAGAGTTACTGCGGAGATGCTGAATATTGCCATTAAATTTTTTTTTTCGACTCCGAGTATACGTATATGTTATACTCAATTTTTGTTTACAAGTTAAATTTATTGACATAATTTTTCGTAAAGCAGATTACGAAATAGCATCGACAACTCGGCGTAACCGCGGAATCTTTTTAGGAAAGCCGACATCTTCGTTGGAGTATTTTGTTTACTGTGCTTCTATGACGTCATTGTCGTCATCGCGCCAAATTCTTAATGTCACTTTGACGTTGTAAGATTTTCCTTTAATGGACGTATTTTGCTTGACTTAAACGCTTCTAAAAAGGTCAATAAACCGGCAAAAGTATTCCCATGGGCGATTTTGTGTTCAATCCGGATGGCCTCACGTTATTAAGTTTCTCAATCCAGAACACTTCTCGGATTTTACGATAATATTTGGAGGCATCCGAACATTTCTCCAAAATTATAATTTTGATGTCCGATATTAAAGTCGATTTCTTTATTGAAATGTTATGAAACAGGCTTTGGACGATTGTATCTGACATCGGCGAGATGAATTTTTTTTCTTTTGGGCGATATGCAATGAGTTATTTATTTTCATTTAACCGTTTTATAACAAAATTAAAATGGCTTGAAATAAAAAAAATCACATGTAGGAAATATAACCAGGTCTGTTTATAAATCCTTGGTCTGACCAGTTCTAGCTGAGCTCTTTAAACTAGATCGTTGATATAAAGTTTCAAAATCATACACCTTTTGTGTTTGCTCGTATTTTTCTGTAAATTTGACTGGAATTCCCCCCCCCTCTCAACCTAATCTAATATTTGCCGGTCAAGGCGAAAACAGGAACGTACAAAGAACCATATTTTAAGCCCCCCCCCCCCCCCCCCTTAAAATGTTCATCTGCTGGTCTAGACCAATTTTACAAATACTGCCTTTTTTTTTTTTGGCAATCACCAAACAGAAAGTTTTGTAAGATAGGATAAACCGTCATAGTATAAAATCATATTTATTTTCTCTCCGCTCGCACAAAAAGGCTTTGCCTTGATTCATATTATCAATCATTTATAAAAAATTTTATCAGTTTGCTGATAGAAGAAAATTTGTTTAAAAAAAAAACGGAAAAGAGCACCTTTATATAAAATTTCAATGAAAAGTGTACTAATTAGTTAATGCTTAATCTATATGTGCCCTTTTGATGGCCCCTTTAACACCTATAATCATTTAA
Organism: Pinctada fucata; assembly: GCA_028142955.1. NCBI lineage: Eukaryota > Metazoa > Mollusca > Bivalvia > Pterioida > Pteriidae > Pinctada > Pinctada fucata. The sequence continues at coordinate 83,206,719 of AP027102.1, forward strand.
TTGAAGTCGACGAATCGGGAATAAACCGTGTAGTGTACTCCTAGCTGAGTTAATATTTGTTTGATGAGAAGTTTTGAATGGCCTTATAGAATTTGACCATGGATCGTTTCAGAAATTGTCCACTAGGCATTTTCTTTAGAAATAAACTTTTTTTTTTAATTTCTTGAATCATTAAAAATGGAGCTCATATTTTTCGTGTATCTAGAGCAACTAGGATTGAATCCATAAGAAGACAATATTTGATACGGCTTTTATCCGTGTGCGCAAGTTGATTTCACATGTTAATTCTACATTGTCCTTTCATTTTTGAATCATACTCACCACCGAGGCACCTTTCGAAAAAGTTGTGTCATTTACAATTATTTCGATTGTTTCTGCTTGTTTATTTGGAAGTGTAGCTGTCTTATGTGGAGTCTAAGGGGCGGATCAAGAGCCGCACACCGGCGTACATTTTTATTGGGATAGCATCCGAGGCCCGATAGGGGGGATATCATATGGGTGGGGATTCGGAGTGCCCCCTCAAGGAAAGGAGCTTATAATAAGATATGGCATCCGAGGCCCGAGAGGGGGGATATGGGTGGGGATTCGGAGTGTCTCCCTCAAGGAAAGGAGCTTATGAGATAAGGGCTGTATTTAGCAAGGAGAGCTATTGATGAAATGACAAACATAGGTTACAAGTTACAATGTTATTGTAACTTGTAACCTATGTTTGTCAGGGTGGGAGAAATTCTAAGTATGTATCTTTTAACCCACATTGTCAATGTTTTTTTTTTCTTTAGTTTCTTTAGTTAATTAACAGCATGATTTCACTCGGTATGAAAGGCTCTGTGACTCATTCAAATTGCACTGGGAGAGTTATAGAGATACTAGTAACGATTCCAATTATTGCATATCTAGGTCATTGTCCTGTCAAATAGTTCCTATAATTTTATCATTTTTTCAACAATATGTAGAAAATGCACATACAGCGTATCTTGAATTGTCTTCCAGTCAATGTTTAATAAATAAATGAAATAAAATGGTGAGAATAGTTTAAAGTGTGTGAGACGTTTACACGTGTGAAAATGGGTCCTCGGATAAGTAAAATTCGAATAATTCCGGTCCCGACCCAGGTGCATGACTTTGAAAAGATATTTTAAAGAGTTGTGTTCTTTGAATCTTTACTGGTTTTTTTTTTCTATGTGATTTAAATAAAATTTCTGATTATTGATTATGAAGTTAAGCATACATATAGAAATGTTATGACCAGTGCAACCCCCCCCCCCCCCCCCCCCCCCCTCGTTCCATCCCGGTAACTTCTTTTTTTTTTCTTGATTCATTTTGATGAAAACTGTTTTTTTTTTAAATATTATTTTCATTTAATGAATTACTTATTTAAGAGTGAAAACTAGCAAAGTCAGAGTCTAGCCTACGATTTTAAGCTTCATTCTGAGCTTATATCGTACATACAGAGAAAAACGCGGGATTGTAAAATTCGGGGGGGGGGGGGGGGGGGCGTCTTTCTCTCATTGCGGGTCGATATTTCGATATATGCATACTTTTTTCACCTGATATTATACAATTAATTACCTTGTGTGAGGTAGATATAGCAGTATAGCAACCCGAAGGATATGTTATTTACCGAGGCCGTAGGCCGAGGTGAATAACATATGCTGAGGGTTGCTATACTGCTATATCTACTGAACACAAGGTAATTAATTGTTTTATTGTATGATCGTGAAATACAACGATAAGCTTGATAGCATCCATTGCTCTGGGAATTTATAGGAATTCTCTGATGACGCGAAATATATGTATATGCCGCTAATATTATGACGTCATAACTACAACGCTAATTTTAGAAAGATACTGGGGAAAATATCAGGGTTGTTCTAAATTTAGCTCTATGGAGGTGGTTATAGCGATATATCCAGAAGCTCCAGACATGTTTTCAGCCAATCAGTGATGGGTATATTTTACAGTCATACAATAATGTGTATTAATGGTCACTGACAAAGAGCAAGGAAAAGAATGACATTACAAAGACAGAAATTTCTTTTTTTTTTTCAGGTGGCTTTACGCATTTTTTACAGATTGTTTTTTCCCTCTCAGGCCTCACGGAAAAAAAATCATATAAATTCTAAAAATACAGCACGAAGTTTTTGCATTTAAAATATCCTTAGATCAAAGTTTAAAGAAGACAACACAGTTTATCTTATGTAAATATCTTTATTTGGAAGAGAACAGGGCAGTTTTGAAAATGTAATGAATTTTGCCAGATATTGCGTGCTTAGAAACAGCCATGCCAAGAAATTCTGATCAAATCTGCCGGTCATCTCGATACGGTAACTTATTAAAACAGCTGGTATCATAATAGATGATAATTTATAACGTTTAACTCTGTAGAAACTAAATCGCTAAGGATTTCTTGGCATGGTTTGGGAAGCCTACCCAGTTATCTTTCTTCGCCATCCATGTATGCAGAAAATTCCTTCAGGACATTCATAGAGGATTGATTGAATCATACTGATTTATAATTGCTGCAAAACTATGAGGGCATACTAGACTCTCCCGCAGCCGCTATGTACAAGACTTCGTTCTGTAGCAACCATAGAGGTGTTCAGTCTCTTGTAGCGGCTGCGGGAGAGACTGGATCATTTAGTCTAAGGGCATACATGTATTTAATTAAAAACAAACTAGTTACAATTGCATGCCTATACATTAATTTATTATATTGTGCGGGGAGGATAATTTTAAGTTGATATAAGTCGTATCCAATGCAATCTTAACACCGATTCAGGTCGAATGAAACGAGAGTCGAAACATTTGGAAGTCCCTGAAGATTTCCATTTCCGGCCGAAAAAAAAAGTTGACGCGAAGCTGACATCTGCAACCAAATATCCTTTGTTATATCAGTCTTTTCAACCAACAAAAATATTGCACCTTTGAAATATTTAATTTCCACGATACCCAATTTGTTGGGCAGCCGCAAAATGATGGCAAGATCACTCGTACAGATTTTGAGTTTAGCTGCTGTTGTTTTTGTCTCCACTGCATTGAAACAGTGCACAAAGGTAAGAAGGGGATCCCTCCCTTTCTGTTGTAATTATCTAGAGTTAGAGTACTTTATCTAACTTATGTAATTAAAGAGTTACAATCGGATGGAAAGATAACTGTAAAGCCTAAGGGATGCAACAAAATAATGATACTGGACCTGGTTGCACCATAAGAAATTAATATGAATCAAGGCAAAGCCTTTTTGTGCGAGCGGAGAGAAAATAGATATGATTATAATATATAAAATAAAAAAAGATCTTTCTTTTTTATTTTGACTATGATGGTTTATCTTATCTTACAAAACTTTCTATTTATCAGGTTGGGGAAAACTTCAAATCGAGCTATTATAGCTTGATTAGGCTATAATAGCTAGAACAAGCTATTGTCTAATAACAATTTTCAGTACAAAATTTGACTAAAATCAAAATTTTTGAAAAATATTCAGCGATTCCATTTGTACTCGATATATATCAATTTTTTTAACAAGACACATATATTCAAATATGGACCCATGATGAGCAACAAGATTTTGAAAAAACGAAAAATTTGAGGTTCCTTATCTCCTTATCTGTTGGTATTTCAATAGGGGTTTCTATACAAAAGTTGTAGTGTTTTATCAGTACTAGTGCGACTTGTAAACAAAATTTAATTATCATCAATTTTAATTTTTTTTCTTAAGAAAAAAATAGTTTTATGATAGCTACATGGAGCTATTGTAGCCCGATCGAACTATTATAGCTCGATCTGAAGTTTTCCCCAACCTGTTTATGATTGCAAAAAAAGGTAGTATAAGGCGAGTGGAAACACGGAAGCATTTGTAAACTTGATCTAGACCAGCAGATGAACATTTTAAGGGGGGAGGGGGGGGGGCTTAAAAATATAGTTCTTTAAAAATATGGTTCTTTATAATTCATTTTTATTTTGTAAGAATAATGTTTAGGCTAGCTGAAAATAAATTACTTAAGAACAAAAGAAAAAACAAACATATTCCGACTTCTAACAGTACGAAACCACCCGAGACGAGAAAAGCAATCAGAGCGAAACGTCTCGTTTAAAACCGGAAATGTCGGATTTCCCGTGGTTACGCCGCCTTGTTGATGCTTTATCGTTACCTGATTTACGAAAAATATTTTCAATAAATTTATCTTATAAACAAAAATTGAGTATAACATATACGTCTACTTGGAGTCGAAAAAAAAATCTAAATGGCAATATCCAGCATCTCCGCAGCAACTCTGTCTGCGAGGGGACGAAAGTTTTTGAAAGCATAGTAGTACATTCTCATTCTTTGATTCAGCATATTTTCTCAATAAGATATGTGTATACGCGTTACCATAAGGGCGAGCTTCGCTCGCTATAATGTCCCGCAGCATTTGAGACATTTTAACAGGGGGGGGGGGGGGTGTTACTTTTTTTTTGAAGATGAGGGTACCTGTTAAATGCGAAACGAAACGAAATGCAGGGATCATTTTGGCCCAAATTTGGGGCGCGATTTTGCGAGACTCTAATTTTGATTTTACTTGGATGCGAGAATTCATCAACACACATCAACATCAAGACTTTATGTTGAATCTTCATTGCAACTTAATGCAAGAACATTTTTTTGTCCCAAGGTTTTTCTTGGCATTTTATGTCAGCGAGATCGAAAATACAATGGCAGTGTTGTGTCTGCAAAAACAAATTTACCCATTAACTACCACTTAAGTTAAAATGACATGATAATTTTACTGACCAATGCATACACAAGTACATGTACATTTATATCTGTACGTAGATAAGATATGTAAGTGGACTTTCGAGATTTGAATTTCACACACAGAAGAGGATAAAAAAGGTACATGTATGTCGGAGAAAAATCAATATTGTATCAGAATAGACAAGAACCTCTCGGATGAGCTGATCTCTACGTTACAACGTAAATACGAGATTTGATTTAAAAAACAAAAATGGACACTGTAGAATAATGTTCACCTGGGCGCTGCGAGATACCGATTTAATGGGCCATTTTTGATTGGAATGGGACTATGTCGCATGGCCTTCCAAATCCCTGTTAATTGTCCAACTGATATTTCTTTTCGATATTGTACGAGAATTATTACCAGACGGTGTTCTCCTGCGCTCCGTCGACGACATGCTTATGTACTTGATATAACGTCCTTAGACAAGTACCCATGACGGTGTACTACACCGTCATGGGTACTTGTCTAAGGACCTTATACACTGTACTGGAGAACGCAGTGTCGCAACCTAAAATGTAATAACAACCTAAAATGTAATAAACAGGATTTATTACATTTTAGGTTATTACATTTTAGGTTGACCATCCAAACCTAAAATGTAATAACAACCTAAAATGTAATAAAGTTTCAAGACAATCATAGACATTAAACGTGAGATCTGTTTGTTTGTTTGTTTGTTTGTTTGTCTACCCGTATGTAACCCTGTGTACATATAAGGCTATGTCACCCTCTATTTCTCCTTTTTGGATGATATTTGTTGAAATATATTGATATTCCAAGTACATTGGACGGTGACACTCAGAATTGATTCTTCTACTTTCAATCATATTTACAACTTTTAAGGTCTTTGTCAGTTAATGAAATGGAATGCAAATGAAACTTTGTCTTCAGAATTTATTACCATTTAGATTGTTATTACATTTTAGGTTAGGATGGTCAACCTAAAATGTAATAACCAAAATGTAATAAATCCTTCAGACTAAGTTTTTGTTTGTATTTCACTTCATTCATTTGACAAAGACCCTAAAAGGTGTAAATATGATCGAAAATCGAAGAAATACACCTGATCGGCACCATCAAGTGTAAGGAATATCAAGATATTTTAGCAAATATAATCCACAAAAGGAGTGACATAGCCTTATATGTACACAGAGTTACCAACGGATAGGCAAACAAACGAACAGATCTCAGGTTTAATGTCTATGATTGTCTTGAAACTTTATTACATTTTAAGTTGTTATTACATTTTAGGCTTGGATGGTCAACCTAAAATGTAATAACCTAAAATGTAATAAATTCTGAAGACAAAGTTTTCATTTGCATTCGACTTCATAAATCTGACAAAGACCTTAAAATGTGTAAATATGATTGGAAGTTGAAGGAATACAAGTTTAAAATCAATCCTGAGAGTCACTGCCAATGTTAGGGATATCAAGATATTTTATTACAAACATCCAAAAAGAAGAGAGACATAGAGAGTGACATAGTCTTATATGTACACAGAGTTACCTACAAACAAACAAACAGAGATATCACTTTTGACTTTTATGGTCGTCTTTAAAATTTATTACACTTTAGGTTGTTATTACATTTTAGGTTTGGATGGTCAACCTAAAATGTAGTAACCTAAAATGTAATAAATCAAGTATATTACATTTTAGGTTGTTATTACATTTTAGGTTGCGACAACGCAGCGCTAATTACTTTGTAAATATACCTGTCACCTGTATAATTATGTCTCCCCCCAAACGGGGAGGAGACATATTGGTTTTGCCTTCGTCGTCCGTCTGTCTGTCCGTCTGTCACACATCGTGTCCGGGCTATATCTCCTGAACCATTTGCCCGATCACTTTCATATTTTAGTATGTTGTTGCTTATGACCTGAAGGTTTCACATCACCTTGACCCAAGGTCATGTGACCAAGGTCAAGGTCACTTAGTGCATTTTTAAAGAAATTATGAATACATTCCTGTCGGTGCTATATCTCTTGAACCATTTGCCGGATCACTTTCATATTTTAGTATGTTGTTGCTTACGACCGAAAGATTTCACATCACCTTGACCCAAGGTCATGTGACCAAGGTCAAGGTCACTTAGTGCATTTTTAAAGAAATTATGAATACATTCCTGTCCGGGCTATATCTCTTGAACTGTTTACCAGATCACTTTCATATTTTAGTATGTTGTTGCTTATGACCCAAAGATTTCACATCACATTGACCAAAGGTCATGTGACCAAGGTCAAGGTCACTTAGTCAATTTTTAATGAAATTATGCACACATTCCTGTCCGGGCTAGATCTCTTGAACCGTTTGCCGGATCACTTTCATATTTTAGTATGTTGTTGCTTATGACCCAAAGATTTCACATCACCTTGACCCAAGGTCATGTGACCAAGGTCAAGGTCACTTAGTGCATTTTTAATGAAATTATGCATACATTCATGTCCAGGCTAGATCTCTTGAACCGTTTGCCGGATCACTTTCATATTTTAGTATGCTGTTGCTTATGACCTGAAGGTTTTGCATCACCTTCACCCAAGGCCATGTGACCAAGGTCAAGGTCACTTACTGCATGTTTAAAGAAATTATAAATACATTCCTGTCCGGGCTTTATCTCTTGAACCGTTTGCCGGATCACTTTCATATTTTAGTATGTTTTTGCTTATGACCCAAAGATTTCACATCACCTTGACCCAAGGTCATGTGACCAAGGTCAAGGTCACTTAGTGCATTTTTAATGAAATTATGCATACATTCATGTCTAGGCTAGATCTCTTGAACCGTTTGCCGGATCACTTTCATATTTTAGTATGTTGTTGCTTATGACCCGAAGGTTTTGCATTACCTTGACCCAAGGTGATGTGACCAAGGTCAAGATCATGTAGTACAATTTTAATGCTATATCTCTTGAACCGTTTGCACGATCGCTTTATATTTTAGTATGTTGTTGCTTATGACCCGAAGGTTTCACATCAGTTGACTCAAGATCATGTGACCAAGGTCAAGGTCAATTAGTATACATGTATTTTAAATGAAATTGTATTTGTTATGTGTATTATGTCCAGGCTTAATCTTTTGAACTGTAATCGGATCATTTGATATTTTAGTATGATGGTGCTGATGACCCAAAGGTTTCACACCACCTTGATCCAAGGTCGTATTACTATGGTCTAGGTCAAATATTACATTTTTTAATGAAATTGTAAATACTATTGAGTCTGGACTATATCTGTGGAATCGTGTACTGGATCGCTCTGATACTTTAGAATGCATTTGCTCAGGATTGGAAGGTTTCTTATCATCTTGACCCAAGGTCATGTGCCCAAGGTCAAGATCATTTAGTTCTTATTAATGAAATTGTACGTACTAATCTTGTCTGGGCTATATCTGCTGAACCCTTCTTACAATTGTTTTCATATTTTAATACGTTGTTTCTCAGGACTAAATGTTTCTTATCACATTGTCCCAAGGTCACATGATTAAGGTCACTTCTTACTTTGGTAATGAAATTGTATATGCTAATCATGTCTAGGCTGAAATTGTTATGCTTATCATGTTTAGGCTTTATATTTTGAATTGTGTATCCAATCACTAATTCAGTTTTTTGTTGCGCACGATCCATACAATGTATTTTTCAGATCACCTATATCCAAGGTCATGTGACCTAAGTCAATTTCACTAAATATGAAATTGTGTATGCTAATCATGTTTGGGCTTTACATGTACCTCAAACAATACAATGAATCACTTTCATGTTTGAGTATGATGTTGCCAATGACTCAAAGGTTTCACATCATCTTGGCCCAAGGTCAAAGTAACTTAGAGGGAGGGGGGAAGACATCTGTTTTTTCTGAAAAACATTTGATTTAATTAGTACTTGTAAACTGATTTGTTTGGAAATTTGATTGTCTGGTCACTACAGACAACTTTATATGTAGCGTAATACGTACATTTTTGTACACAACTGGGGATTTTGCATTTCGCCTGGAGGATTTTCGTTTTTGTCGGGAGGAATCAGGAGTACTATTTGTTGGGAGATTTTGTCCTCCCGATGGGAGGTTCACATTTATGTGCATCAGTAATACCTAATATGTCATTATATTATATTTCTATAGATAAAAAAATAGAATATTGATGACATGTTCTTGGCGTCTTATTTTCACAAATCAAACTCCTAAATACCACAGAAAATTACTCTTGATGTCATCAGAAATGTAAATAAAATAGGGTATTTTAAAAAATGTACAAGGTACATACTTTGATTAGAACATACATGTATTTTAGATATTCTCTCATTGCTTTTCAAATTCTCTCATTCAATTAAAATGAGAATTCTCTCATGCATAGCAGCAGCCAGACTAATCCCTTGAAATGGAAACAATACGAAATTGAACAAAACAAAATGAAATTGGAACAAAATGAAACGAAATAAGAAGAAATGAAATTTATTTATAGGTTATTATTATTTGGAAGGGGGGCTATCTGTTTTGTAAGTAAGAATGAAAGATCCATAGGGGATACCTTTTCAATATGAATATTTAAAAGATCCATAGGGGATACCTTTTCAATATGAATAATGAAGTATGAAAATGAATTAGAGTATTAGTGAATATTTTATTTTCAAATCCTTACCCCAGAAATAAAGATGAAATAAATAGGTATAGTTATTGTAAAAGTGTTGGGATACAATATAGCTAGATATTCTTCTTCCTTGCTTCCCTAGTATGGTACATGTATTTGCGCTTGACAGAACAGAACTATTTTTTCGTCTCATACGTAAACTTCAGTTCGACATCCCCTTTAAATCTAACCCCTTTTTCTTTGAAACGATTTGAAAATAAAATATCCACTGCAATTAGGGCTGAGTGGTTTTATCGTGGTACCAGTATATTGCGATACGAGGCTTTGCAATACATACCACGGTATTTGTTTTCAAAAACTGGTTTTAGGCAATATTTTACTATGTTCATATTTATATGTTGTTTCTTTGAAAATTTTGAGAAAACATAAGTTCCTTCTCTCAATACAACAATAGCCTGAATAGGGTAATGACATATGTAACAGGTTTTTAAATTTTTTATTGCATAATCAAGAAATTATGTGTAATGGGAGGGCGGGGGGTTATGCATATACATGTTAAGCTGAGAGCAAAATATAGGTGCATTGAACACAACAACTTGAATATGTGTCAATGGATTTTTATGTTACTTGTACATTGTGATTAGACTTTGAAGAGAAAGCCGCCTTTTGATTTTCAGATTCATACGATTGGTCCTTATGGAGTTATGGAACTTGGATATTTTGGTGTTCTTAAAAAAAAATCCACATGGGCGTATCTTGCTGTGTGAGCGTAGGCTTTATCAAATCACCATTTTAGTTGTTTTATTTGCAGACCACAGTCACTTGTAAATAGTTCAAAGTGCAACAATGCCTACAAAGGCCCTTCACTCCACTCGGAAGAAAAATGTTATTGTGTGATTATTATAATTCCAACATATTTCATTTTGGTACAATGGCAGTAAAATTGAAGTACAAATACATCTATTGTACATGTAACCTCATGCTTCCAAACGGGTGTACACATTACACTAAAACTAAAGCTGGAGTCTGATACTGGTACATGTTTTACACAAATATGTGACACATATTTTATTTACATGCATTTATATTAATTGATAATTCGCCTTCATGATGCCAATATGATGATTTCATACAACAGAAGTACAGATATGCCAGTAAAATGAGTGTATGTTCATTGTCATGATTGATTTGTCGTAGGATGATTTCCACTACGAGTACACATCATGTGATTCTGTGGGTGGAAGATGGAGGGTGTCGGTACCAAAAAATCCTGATCTTTGTTCCCCAGTATCCTCCCCTGAACCACCTGTTAGAGGACAGAGCTGTGGTAAGACAAAATACATGTATCTCTTTGATGTCAAATACTACCTACTACATGTACATGATTAAATTTCCTGTACTGTGTTAAGATATATAATTATTTTTTTTCATAGGTGAGACAAGAGCCTGCTTAGGTATAGCTCAATATTGAATACATGTACATGTACATAATTATACAAGTGTACGTGCTCTTGAACATGTTGAAATCAAACTTTTGAAGTATCTATTTTTAGCTCTACTGATCAAGACCAGTCAAGCTTATGCGATACCATGTTGTCTGGCATCTGTCTGTCTGTCTGGTAATAACTTTTTTTGTGATCGCAACTCCTCTGTAACCATAAATGATAGAAACCTGATTCTTTTTGCATTTAGTTTGGTCCATGGTCTAGTTGTGCACCTGTTTCTGACTCCCAGGGTCTTCAAAAATGGATGTGATCATTTTCCTATGGAACACCAATTCTGAGAAAGTATAATTGCTAGAGAAATAATTCTTTTTGCAATGTTATTAGTCTCTTGTCCAGTTGTGCACCTTATATTTTGTTTGAAACCCTGACCCCATTTAATTAATTTAATTTAACAAACAGCCAGTAGAGCATCAGTCTCATCAGAGACTTCTTGTTATTTATAAAGTAGAAGATATACTATCATTATATGGCAAATAAGTGATACAATGTGAAGAAAAGACTTAGAATAACATGAATAAGATGTGAGTCAAGCACAGACTAAATCTATTTCAGTAGTAGTAGTGCAGTAGTTGTTGAGTAATTTGAATACCTGTACAGTTGCATACTGTCAGGTGTCTGAAAACTCTGATGGAATGAAATCACATTCTAAAAATAGATGAGAAAGTTTTGTACAGCAAAATTGTTTTTGCTTTGCTTGATTTTATTATAGATGGATTTTACATTGATGTAAAAAATATAGGCTGATAAAACTAGAATTAACCATTACGTATTATATATATATATTTAAGGAGAATTTCAAATTATGTGAGCATCAAGTATATGCAGCTTCATCTTCATGAATACTAAAAAGCAAATATATTAATTATTTATACTTAGATTTCAGATATAGATTGTACAACAGAGACAACAGATGTATGCCTTATAGCAGCATTATACACAATAGGGGGGCATTGTCCTCATAGTCATCAATTATAGATTCATTTACTGAGAACTTGTTACCTGATATTATCCTATATAAACACCTGTTACACATGTGTTGTAAAGTCAAATATGATTTAACAGGTGCAACAGGTGGAGAGTACATTTTCGCCATCTACCAGTATTTTGCTTCTTCAGAGAGACACTTGTAAAATTTGAGAAAAAAATGTGACAAAGAATTTGATTGATTTATATACTCATCAAAAAAAGAAACGCATAGTATTTGTTCATTTTATCCTTAGTGCACATATAAGATAATCACATTTATCATTTTAATAGACAAAATCAAACCAAATGTACAAAATGGTATTTTCAGACCCTACGCTTTCAACGAGAACTTCTTTAGTGTTTTAAAATGTTAGTTAAAATGACACAAAAACAATATGCCCTCGATGTTCTTTTAGAGGCCAAATTGTGTATTTTTCGGAGATCCGTATGCGCTTGTTTTCCATATCATTTGAAAATGTTTTAATTCGATTAACCAACGGATACACCATACTTAACAGCGATAATCTCATAACATTTGGCGGCATTACTACGCATAATGAAGTTTTATTCTAGGACGTCATCCAGAGTTCGTCGCATTCCTTGAATTTGCGAATCAGTCTTATCGAGAGAAATTTGTTTCATAAGGAGAAAATCTTCTTAATTTGACTTTTTGATCCTTGAACTTTACTGAGTATTACTCACATATGGGAGTCATTCGATCACGTCGCAATGTTCAAACGCATGACATCGGACATTGTAAGCATGCATTGCATTAAAGCGGAAGTGACCCGAAGAAATTAAAGTCCAAATTTTTTTATGGGCATCAATGAACTTTGGCTTGGGCAAAATTCAAATTCCTCATAAACATGTAAAATGCATAAAAACATAAAAAATCGAAAATTCAAAATTTCATGTTTTTACCTAAAAAGAGATTTTATGATAATCAAAAAATCGTAATTAAGCCCTAAACTGCTTGTCCTATCTCTATACCATCATTAATGTAAACAAATAAGGTCACATAATCAATAGCTTGTGCATATTGAAGAAAAATAATACATTGTAATATTGTTATATGCGTTTCTTCTTTTGAAGAGTATAGTTTGAAGTCTCAATTTGAATAAAGGATACATGTACATTGAGAGTGTACATGTACATGTATATTCAAGTTCAAATGGAAGTTAAAGCCTTTTAGATTGATAATTTCCTAAATTTGCTTATACTGGAGATGGTCCTAAAATTTTCATTACAATAGACACAAATGAAACATCTAATTTAAACGTTTGACCAAACAGAAATATTGAAAGGATACTGTGTACACTTTATGAGCTGTATGTAATGGTTCATGAAACTAACTGATGATGTTTTAGGTTGGTGTACATGCACAGCTTGAACTCCTAATACTAATTTCTCTTTTGTTTAAAACCAACACATAGAAGCATTCAAACTATAAATTTCTTGCAGAGTTTACCTGTGAGAGTGGTAAATATTTAGACATGGCCACTCAAGAGTGCAAGCTCTGTCCTGCAGGGACATTTTCCTTAGGGGGCGGGTCCAGGTTTGATGATTGGGATACCCTCCCTTCTGGGCTTGAGAGCAAGATTGAAACATTTTCCCACGCCTCTGAAGGTCATACATTGCCCAAAAATTGTAACAGGTGAGAGAGGGAAGTCACGTGCATGTCATGAAGTTATTTATAGCCCTTGCCTTATTAGTCCTATAATGCTTGAATCCATGGTGATGGGTATAATTTTTGCAGAATAATTCATGTTGAATTATGTAGCATAATTTTTTTCAGGTGATGGCGATTGAATGATGCATGTTTTGGAACAATTTGTACTTTCAACTTATTTATTATCAATACATGTAGATTCTATCATTGCTTCAGATATACATGTAAAGTCATACACGAAAGAATCATACTCAAGACAAAATAATAAAATAAGACTTGAGTTTGCCTTCTATGAAGATGTAAATCAATGTATTTTTCAGAGTTAAGCATAAATTAAGTTTTACCTAATTGAAGTATCCATCTTCTTGACAAGATTTTTAGATCTTATCCATGTAAATCAATGTATTTGTCAGAGTTAAGCATAAATTAAGTTTCACCCAATGGAAGTATGACAAGATTTGTAGATCTTATTAAAAAATACAGAATGAGAGAGGTAAACTTGGACATATTATTTTGATCTAGAGTATGATTTTAAGAAGCAGATGTGGTCAAAACATGGCTTTGCATAATGCTTTTTTGTTTACAGCATATACATGTGAACCAGGGCAGTATCTAGACATGATTGCACAAAAATGTAAACAGTGCCCAGCAGGGACCTTCTCCTTAGGTGGTGGTACTCGTTTTGATGCATGGGAAACAATACCCTCAGATTTCAGTGTCCGCACTGAAACCTTTGCCAGCTTTTTCCATTCAGTGGACGAAACATCCTGTAATCGGTATTACATACTATTCAAGCAGTTCTGCATTTGATACAAGCATGTTTATGTCATGTATCAAGATTGTCAATGTGATTTTGCTGTCAAATTATGATGGTTATGATTAGCTTTGCTGTCTGATCACTTCATCTTAAGATAGGACCATGTCACATTTAAAGTAGAGTCAAAATAATATTAAACATCTATGAATATGTTGTCAACAGTATCTTCTGTTTTTAAAGTAATAAGTATTAATTGAAATCCTTCTGTAAGGCATTGCTTGCAGATTTAATGGTACTATTCCCTTCAAGAAGAGTTATCTTGAATTAAAGTCAAATAAATGAACCTCCATTGAAGCCCACAAAGACAGATATTCATAATGCCCAATGTTTTTGTGAAGAGATTAGCCTGACCATATACTGTAAATTGCCTTATTTTTGTCAGTACCAATTTTCGTCAATTCATTAAAAATGACAATTTTACAATTTTGTCAGTACGTAAATTTGTCATCCAAGGGTCCCGCCGTCAGATCCACCGCATGTATGTGTTTCACTGTATTCATTGCTTATTTAACAATTATCGGTAAACAAACAATTAGAGACATGTATATTACCTAGCTTGTTATGAAAACATATCATTTGGTAATAAGAAGTACATTATTTGCAACTTTGTGTGCATTTTCAGTTTTCATTGATTTGAAATTTGCATGTCGTAATAACATTATGCTACATTGTCTGAAATCTTTCTCCCTCGTCCACAGTGCTTCAGGTGCTAGAGTTCCTCACTACACTATTATTTTGTTAGGAGTATTTATATTCGTCAGTTCATAATTTGGTCAAGGAAGGCAATGACAAAAATGAGGAAAATTGGTACCTGACGAATAAAAACCAATTTACAGTACCTGTTTATACAAGTACCACTGTTGCATGGTTTCCTCCAAGTTAAAAAGTTTTTTAAATAGCCTAAGGTTACTTTTATTCTCTTGACTACTGCTTTGCATGATTTCTTTGTATTTGCATGATTTTGAAAGGACTTTTACTCTAACTTTTACTTACATTTTAAGATCATTTTCGAATATAGAGTAGAAATAAAAGAGATGAAGTACACTGTAATGCATTTTTTCTTACTGTAGATATATATATATATATATATATAAAAAGCACAAAAGAGGTGAAAACAACCACGTTCACTATTCAGACAATGTCGGATCAGCCCAAAAGAGGGCGAATGCACGTCGCTTGGAAAAAAAGATATAAAAGCACAAGAAATGTTCAAGCGACCACGACACTAAACGTGTTTAAACCCAGCGGAAGGGACATTACATCCCTTAAGCCGCCTGGATACACGAATATGTACCTATATACAGTCGGAACAAATGAAAGTACGTCCCTCATTCCGATCGGACACAAGTACATAAAAAAAAAACAAAAAAGCATACACACACTCTCATGCTAGTCAGAACCTGTACTGTACTGAAGCTCGAAAGGCTATAACTAGTACACAGGTAGGTAATATTCTCAATCCATGAACCGAAGCAGACCCCGCGAGGGGCGAGACCAGGTGCCTAGGTAGAGTCAGCGTCTCCTGTTTGCATGCAACACCCGCTGCCAAAAAGTCTAGACGGACAGATCGATAGAAACATGTCCAAGACTTCTAAAGGTTCAAAAATAGAAAAAAACTGAAAAGATGCTCCCTGATTGATCACACATCTTAATATATCCAGTGAGTAAAATTAAACAAAATACCTCTCCCCCCACTATAGATAAACGTCCATAATGAGAAAAGGGACTCGATTGACTAAGTAAAATAAAACGAAAAAAACCCCAATTAAAACCACGTCCGTCCTGAAGAGAGATACTCACTGAACTGACAACGCGCGAGTCAGTGTGAATAGAAAGTCATATCACGAGAGGCCCACATAAGGGAGGTTAAAAATACAAACTGTAAAAATTAAAAAGTATAAGGTGTAAAGAACGAGTCTAGCTACCGTCGTTAGTTTCGGCGATTGACCTCCGTATCCAATCAGAATAAATAGGGAGTGTTAAGAAACGTTTATCTATAGTGGGGGGAGAGGTATTTTGTTTAATTTTACTCACTGGATATATTAAGATGTGTGATCAATCAGGGAGCATCTTTTCAGTTTTTTTCTATTTTTGAACCTTTAGAAGTCTTGGACATGTTTCTATCGATCTGTCCGTCTAGACTTTTTGGCAGCGGGTGTTGCATGCAAACAGGAGACGCTGACTCTACCTAGGCACCTGGTCTCGCCCCTCGCGGGGTCTGCTTCGGTTCATGGATTGAGAATATTACCTACCTGTGTACTAGTTATAGCCTTTCGAGCTTCAGTACAGTACAGGTTCTGACTAGCATGAGAGTGTGTGTATGCTTTTTTGTTTTTTTTTTTTATGTACTTGTGTCCGATCGGAATGAGGGACGTACTTTCATTTGTTCCGACTGTATATAGGTACATATTCGTGTATCCAGGCGGCTTAAGGGATGTAATGTCCCTTCCGCTGGGTTTAAACACGTTTAGTGTCGTGGTCGCTTGAACATTTCTTGTGCTTTTATATATATATATATATATATATATATATATATATATATACTTAGTTTCTTTGTTTACATCAATATGGCTGATATTTAAAAGATCTCACCATTGGTAGGTGCCCTAGGTTGCACAAAACAAAGTTTTGCTTAACTTTTGAAATGAAATCAAGGTTAACTTTTGTAAATTTTTTTTCATTCACATTTATAATGATAGATTCTAAAAAAAGTTAAAACGTTTTTAAAAGTTCTATATTCCTTTTCTATTTTGAAATTTAAAAATTGTTTCATTGAATGCTATGCTGGAATGACCTAATCAATATTTTCTCTCTACTTAAAAATCAGATTGATGACAATTATATCAGAGAATCGTGATCACATTATGCTTCAATCATTGTAGCTCTATGTGGTTACCTAAAGGACGGTATATCAGTTCCGAGGCAGGAGATTGTGCTGCTGTTCTGGTTTACTCTGTTACACTTGTCAAAGCCGGACATGTCAAATTTGAGTATCAATATACAGATCAACATGCCATTTTTCATTTCACAGTAAGTTACATAAAATTTTTTGACAGAAAGATATTACGAAATATTTTGTTGATGATATAATAACTTAGGTATTAGTTATGTTAATCAAATTATCTCATTGTAAACCTTATGGCAAAGTTGACTAATGAGGTTTCAAAAATAGAGAAATTATAGATTTATTTTTTTCTTTCAGATAAAGAATAATCAGTGCCAGTCATATTCATCCAGAGATAATTCAAAATGGCCACCAGAAACTGAAGAAGGAAAGTGGCATGAAATGACGGTAAATATTCCATTCTGATAACATATATAATTTCAGAAATAGAAAGCTGTATGTAAATTTTTTTGTCTATGTGATTTTCAAGGACATGTTACGATATACGGTAGCACTACATGTGTGTCATTTGCCATCTTGGCTACAGTCACTTGATACAAGTTTAACAATTCATGAAAAACGTTTCCTGTCTTTTGAAGGTACCCCTCACTGCTGGACTGAATGTTCTTACATGGAAGACAATAGGGATCATGTCCCCATCTCGTGGATCCAGGAATCAAAATCCAACTCTCATACGCAAAATAGAAGTAGACGGTATAAATATCTACATTCTTGCCTTCATTGAAATAAGTTTTTAACATGGATAAGAATGATTATCACATCATATACCTGTAGGTCAGGGAAGTTACTTTAAAGAGAAACATGAACTACTGAATTCTTCATTATAAAGAATAATGTCCATAATTGCTTGTAGTTTACATGGTAAAATATTTACTTGAATAATTTTTCAATTTCATATAAAAAAGGATAGGTAATTGATTAATTAATACATGTAATTTCAAACAATTTTTTAAGAATAAACAAGCTGAGTTTTCACGAAAAATACTTATCATTTTAGAACCCATGACAATACATGTACAAGTGTTTAGAGATAATTTATACTGATTTTTTTACATGATTAAAATTATTTCTACAAATATGTCTCTTTGTAGGAGTGGCCTATACATCGCAGTGTAGCAAGTGTAAGAATGGGACATCCAGTAAAGAAGGAGCAAATAAGTGTACTGTCTGTGAGGCCAACACCTACTCTACCAGAGGTGCTGCCAGCTGTACGGCCTGTGACAAGACTACAGAATACTCTAGTGAGTTTATGACAAGCAACTTTGAATGCAATGCTTAAAATCTATCTTCTATACATTAAAAACAAAACAAAACAATTAAAAACAAACATGTATTAAATGTTTTAAAGAAGAGAAAAGTAGTGTTTAAACTTCACTGTCAGAGAGCAGCCTCTTGGACATAAAAATTTGATGCACCAGACAGAAATGTTTCAAATATATACTACCCACCATAAATAATTATCCAGGTAGTAAAATCATTAGATATTTCACAAAAAAAACCCCCAATATTTTCTCTTCTGAGCTTTAAAATAAATGAAAATTTTCAACATATTGTTTGCATTATTTATCTTAATACATTCATAATAATTTCTTTTTGAACAATAGAGGAAAGTACATTGTATTTGGTGGGTACATATTAAAGGTGGGTAGTGTAGAATAGAAGACAAAATGATAAGATTTGTTTCCATTGTACAAGAAATTCTGTAAGAAACATCTCTTTTGGAGCTTACTTTGTAATTAATAAATTTGATTTAAGATTGAAGTAAAGGAGAGTATTAATGTATACAATGTTTAAAGCATAATCTCATCTATTCTGAGCTATGACTTTATGTTTTGACAGGGAGAGGAGCAGCATCTTGCTCAAAGAGACCAGCTTGTACGGAACATGACTACTATGCTATATACTCCCCTTGTGATGCAAACAAACAGGTACTGATCATATTACATGTAACAATACGAACAAAAAAGTAGAACATCCTAAATGTTACATTGCTTTTCTTCTTAACTTAGGATCTTGAGTGTGAAAGAAGTTCAATAAAAATTCTACTTTCCTTTTCTATTTTACAGACTACCAAAATGTATAAATGGATTCAGCCTCAGATGTGTCGTTCAGACCTTCCCAACAGTGCAAAGTTACCTCAGCCATCCTCTCCCTCCGCATGTCCCCCGTGTAACCCTGGTCAGCACTTTGTTAATGGGTCAGGCTGCCAGTTCTGTCCAGAGAACCACTACTCCGACGGCCTGAAGCCCTGTGAGCTCTGCGGAGCCTCTACATCCCCAGTGTATGGTATAGACTATAAACACTGGAGTGCCATGCCCATGAACATGTCAGCTAACTGCATTTCTATGGATGGTATGTAGGTTAGAATAAGCTGAAATATGTTTTTTTTATTTTTGCCTGTAGAAATATTATGGAGAAGTGAGCATGATTGTAGTTACTAAACATGCAAGTCAAGACTTGTATGATATTCTATGTTTCAGAGAGTATGTGTGGGGGAGAGGCCACATGGGTACCTGCAGGTAACCATATCCATACTCAGTTTGGACATGATAAGGAAGCCTACCTCGTCTTGATTCTAAAAATAGATGGATTCCGAGGACCTGAAGACCCAGAACATAAAGTTGAAGTGGGAACTGTCCAGTTTACATTTGAAACTTCTTGTAATGGGGATTGTGATTTTATCTTTTTATCAGTAAGTATTTTGTTTGTCATTACATGTGAAGGATACATTTTACATCAAATTGTATAAAACACAAAATTCAGTTCAGTCATACATTTACATGTATACTTATAGAATATTTTACATTCTGGAGACTTTTTGACATACAACCTTTTGTTACTTCATGAAATTAATGGAAATGAAAACCATTTTTCCATAGTCATTTTACAACGTTATAATAATGTATTGCTTAATGGATAGTAACTCTGTATGATTACAGCACATGAAGATGCTTTACAATTTTTATATGAAGATTTTGTTGCTTGATGTGAAATCCTAAAAACACATTAGAATTAAATGAAAGTTTTGAATGTATGATCAAACTATAAATATATTATTCATTTATCAGGATGCATCTGGACATAGTGAAATTGTAAGAGAATTTACAGGGACTCAGGCTCAATCTGTTTTCAAGTAAGTCTATTCAAATTTTCATAAAGTACATAAAACCGATATGTGAGATACTTTTAACTACATCATATTTTCCTTTTGTGATTTCATGGATTGAAGAAGATGTTTATACAAGAACATAGGCCAATTGACGAAGCAACATATATGATCTTTATCATAAATACTAAGTTTGGTTAACTGACTTGTATATCCATGTTCCAAATCATTTATGAGAGTGGATGTACGTGTGTTTCAATATTTATTGATATAATTCAAAAAATAAATTTGAACAAATTTTTTTAGCTACAATGTGATGTACACAAAGCCACTAACTCTGACTTGGGCATTCCAACGTTCTGAATCTGATAAAACAAGTGACACATCAGTAACTGAGATTGCCAAGATATACCAGGTTAAAGTAACCAATACCCTACATGGAGGAGCCACAGAATGTCGGAAATGTCCCATGGGAGTACATCAAGATGGGTAGGTAAAATTATGTAAGAGTATGAAGAAAAGTATTTGAATTCAGATATGAATGTCATAATACAAGTGTAGAAATTATAGAGGTTTTTAAGCTACATGCATAAAAATGTCATTTGGAAATACATGTATATAGGAACACCAAAGTGCAGACTCATAATAACAAAATGGTTTGATTGATAGAGTCAATTGATATATTTTATGTGCATATTGGTTTTTTGTAAGGGTTTCAAGTTCACTTAATCAAAAAAGGCCTGAAGCTGTGCTCAGTAAGATTCAAATAGAATGCAAATATCATTCAAAGTGTGAAGCATAAACTAGTTTAATGTTAGTGTCTAGTAAAATAATTTTTGTGATGCTGATATTAACAGATGTATCCCATGTCCTAACGGCCACTACATAGATAAGAACACGACCACCTGCCAGCCTTGTCCACAGAACACAGTGATAAAGTCGGGTAACGAGTGGGGAGAGGATTCCTGTCAGGAATGTGGGCCGGGCCTCCATGCCAAGGGAGGTAAATCCTGTGTGACTGACTGCACACTCAGAGACCCTTCAGGATATGTGTATGACTTCACACCAATCAAGCAGTAAGTATCAGATATTCATATTGGCATGATTGTTTTGCTTACCGCTTACTTGTAGAACTACAAGCATCTACTGTGTTACATGTAGATTTGGCAAGCTAAGGGTACTTTCATACGGGTACTTTTCTAATCCAGAAAGTAGAAGACTGAATTTTGTGCACATACATGTATCAGTTATATTCTGTGAAAATTAATTCATGCCAACAACAATTGGGGACTCCATACTTACTACTTATTACTTTTCAGGTTACAGTTCCTTGAAGGGAGTCCATTGTTTACAGCTAGTGGTACAGAATACTATCACGGCTTTAACATCTCTCTCTGTGCTGATGAAAAGACCAAGGCTAACTGTGTCAACAACATGACAAGTACAGATGATGTGGTAAGGAAATGATACTACTAAATGTTTGTTGTAGTCATATTGGTGCTTAATTCTATAATTCACCAGAAACCAAAACACTGTATCTGTAATAGTTGATATAAAAATCAGATGCTTTTGAAATTTTACATAAAAGATTTCTGTAAATAAATCTCATTCAGTCACATACTTGTTATATTTTCAGGGCGATAGTAGCACTGATGCAGTTACAGCTATGATTTGTAGATCTACCTTAGTGCCTCAGAGAGATTCCCACTCTGTGGTTACCACACAGTCTGTGAGGTACATGTAATATCTATATAAATTCTCACGTCCCTGATCTTGGGTTATCAGTTGGTCTTTCTGTTTGTTTGTGTGTCATTTCTCCTCACTTTTAATATAAGACATAAAAAATTTGCCAACATATTTTCACTTTTCCATTGCAAAAAATCTTGCAGCAGGAAAATGCTTTTATCATATAGAATCTAAGAAGGATGGCTAAATAATTTTCTATTTCAGTCTTGCAGACTACCTTACCAAAATTGTGACCAATCTTACTCATGACACTGAAATGCATAAGCAGTATGAAAAAGAAGGAATTTCAACAGACGGTAAGGCAATGTCTGTCTGTACTAGTACATGTGTTCTTCCAATCTTGTCTGTTCAAGAAGTTTCTGACTACTTTTCACATTAAAATCACGTAGAATATAAACTCTTTATCACACCTTAAAGTGCTAAAATAGAAATACCATGATATACAATGTAATGTGTCAAGAAATTAAGATGATTAAGAATTTAAGAAGTTTTCTCATTGATTTTTAAAACTTTAAAAATATAGTATGATTATACTGACAAAGAGTAAAAATGAAAAACGAAATTGCATTGAATGGTAATAATATTCAAGGGCGATACATGAAAGTACATTGTAATAGGTCACATTTCAAGACTATCTTATTGTATATCTTTCTTCTCTAAACAAGATCTTCACCTGAAGAGATTCAAGTCTCAGGTCTGTTTCTATCTAAGCAACATAACAAAGGGAAACAAATCTTATCATAGGTTATCTTGATTATCTGAGGCCATCTTGGTTATCTGGAGCCAAAAATTCAAGGAAGCGTTTTTAAGGCTTGAATATTTCCTTCCCTTACAAGAATAGGAATTTTGAATTCCCCTGCAGCAGTTGTATACTTAAGGTACCTTTCTCAAACAGCGTCAGGATATCTTAATAATGATTTCTTCAGCTTATTTTGGCTACTGAAAATAATATCTTCTTTCTTTCAGGAATGGAAAATGATGTACATTTTTACTTTAAATCAGAAAGGTGAGCTTTATTTTTATTAGTCAACACATTTATCATTCTGTACATGTAGTTGCAAATCAGGATGTACATGTATGCATATCATGTAATACTGTAAATTGCTTTATTTTCGTCAGTACCAATTTTCGTCAATTCGTTAAAATTGACCATTTCGTCAGTACGTAAATTCGTCATCCAAGGGTTCCTTAAATGTAAATTCATCTGTTTAAATCTGCCGTATGTATTTTTATTGTTTGTGTAACAAATATCGGTAAACAAACAATTAGGGACATGTATCACCTAGATTGTTGTGAAAACAAATCATTCGGTAATTATAAGTACATTAAAAGCTAGCACTTTGTTTGCGTAATCGGTTTTCATTAATTTGCTTGTCGTACTAACACTTTGTTATGTACAATGTCTTAAAACTGGTAACCTTAATCTTCTTCCTCCCTCCTCCGACGTTCTCACGATGTCTTTGTTTTCCATGTTTCTGTACTAAACTTTATTTTTCCAGGAGTATTTATATTCGTCAGTACCTAATTTCGTCATGGAAGGCACTGACGAAAATGACGAAAATTGGTACCTGACGAATAAAAACCAATTTACAGTATGCAATCATGAATTGCCCTAGATTGGTTCTATATCCTTTAAAAAAAAACTTAACTTTGTAGCAATTCACTAAAATTCAGTTTCAGTGTTGAAAACCTTCATTTTCTATGTTACCTACAAGACAAAGGTGACATGTTTAGGGATCACACTTTCTGGCATCATTCTGTTTCTTTTTTTGAAATGGCTTTCCTCGATTGATTTTTTTCATTTTATACTTTTATCTAACTTGTAGGTATGGTCAAGCATGGTGAGACTCAACATGCAATGAGGGTAAAGGTTAAGGTCACATACATCATATACATGTATGGCTATAACTTCAAATGAAATCAATCAAACTTGCAGACATGGGCAAGCAGGATGAGACAATGCACCAAATGTGTTTTAAGGTCACACTCGAGCTCATATATTCAGGTTCAAACATGCCACAAATAATATACCTGTTCTTAAACAGTCTAATTACAATAACATTCACTTGTTAGTTGCTTTAATACATTTAAACTGTCATATTTTTACAGTAAAACAGATTCATGTCCAGATGGTAGGAGCACTATTGTGTCATTGAGATGTGATCCCAATCAGAAATCTCTGGATGACATAACCATGCCACCTAAATGTTCAGATGGAACCTGTGACGGCTGTACGTTCCATTTCCTCTGGAAAACTGTCCATGCTTGTCATGTTTGCTCTGCCAAAGATTACGATAAAATCATAGCAGAATGTGTGGAAGGGGAGCAAAACATTCATTTCAGCAAAAATAGGTATGTGTCTGCATTTTGTTCTATGTATCTATCTTGAATATTCGATAATTACGTATATTATGGATTTCAACAGACCTTTTCACTGTAATATTCACCTTAATTGACTTTTTTATTTCTCCACTCAGTGAAATCAATGAAAATTCAAAACATAACATTCATGATTTTATTCAACTATGTAAAGTGAGTAAAATTCCATACAACCCATCAAACATGAAAAGACATTCTGAAAAGACATTATGACGTAATTAATATATTATTTCACCAGTGTAGGTACTAATACTATAATGAAAATTTATATTACATTTATTTATTTATACTTCTGTGACTATATGTTCCTGTATGCTCTCTTTCTCTAGTGATTGTTATGAGAAAGGAACACCTCCTGAGACAAAGAAACAGAAATGTTCATTAAAGCTATCAGCTTTACCTTTTGTTGTGAGTAGTCTATGTTATTATTTACTGAAAGATAATGATGAAGACATGTACATGTACATGTACTTGTATAACGATAATCAACACACTGCTAAAAGGGACATGTAAATACTTGCTCTAAAGGAAGTTGAATTTTTTGTGACCGAAAACAATAAGAGAATCTTAAAAAAAAAAAAAAATTCAATAAAATTTAAGACACTTGTAAGAAGTCATTCCTATTTGTATGCCATCTTCAGAAAAAGTTAGTTTTGTAATTAAATTAAAATCAATTCAATTGATCCCAGTTTAGACCTTAAGATAAATAGAAAGGATTCTGACTGAATAGATAAATTGCCTTATTTTTGCACACTTGGAAAAAATCTGTCTGTTGACTCTTTAAATCTGTCTGTTGACTCTTTAGATCTGTCTGTTGGGTGTATATGTTGTAAGTTCCTTCATCCTGGGTACCCCAGGCTATTTGCGCTTTGGCTGAATACCCTGGGTCATATTGTACTATTTCGGGGATTTTAAATGAAATAGCTCTTCTTCATGAAGTTTTATTAAAAAACTGACAGTAATGGCTGCACACAGACCAGTGAGGACAGTATGTGAATCATACACAAGAGGGAATTTTTTTGGGTTACCTGATTAATTGTATCGAAAACATCTAATTAACAATCTGATTATTGTCTCAGGGCATCAAGAAGTATCTGACCTAGTCACATATGCACTATTTATCATCGCTGTCCAAAAGATGTTTGTAAACAATTATGTGATTGGATAAAAAAAACTTGTGAGGGAGCCAATCAGCAACATTTGCATATAAATGGAAATCCCAGAAATAGTACGATGTGACCCAGGGTATTCAGCCAAAGCGCAAATAGCCTGGGGGGTACCGAGGATGAAGTTCCTTTTGTCAGACTTATTATGTTTTTTAACATTGATAATGATGATGTTACCATGTCTTTTTGTGTCATTTCAGCTTCAGATTGCCATTCCTGTTATCCTGGGTATCGGCATAATTCTCCTGATCCTCCTGATATTCTGTTGGCAGAAAAACAGAAAGTAAGCTACTATATTGTAAACCATAAATTATCATTTATCCACAATCTTTCATTCTTAGGAGAAATATTGTTTACAAATTTGAATTTGCTGAGTTCTAATTGCACTGTTTAGAGAGATTAGCTGAACTGCCTAGTCTTCAATCTACCCTCTTTCCCTGGTTGTTAACTATCCGTGATAAACAATTTTTGTGTTCCAAATGGAAAAAAAATAACTTTATGGTCTTGAGGCCAAGAATAAATTAATCATATTTGTAACAGGCTGGAGTACAAGTATATGAAGTTAGTACAGGGTGGAGACAGGAATGATGATGATGCTGAGTTACCAGGTGTTGATTCCTGTGGCCTGGAAGATGGCGAGGAGGAACACTTTGACTCTGTTGGCTTCAGAGATTCCAAAGGGAAGGGATTATTCAGTAAACTGAAGGGAAAACGGAGGAGTAAGGTATGTGAGATTATAGGCTGAAGGGTTGTTTCAGGTCCTTGTTAAATTTAGATATGCTATTCAAAATGTATTTTTTGGTTGGGTCTGACCTCTGGTAATGAATTTCTTTTCTATTCAGTTGTCCGTGTGAATTAAAAACAAGTGATGAAAGATTAAGAAAATAGATAAATAAACTTACAGATACATGGCATCACCTGAGGGCATATTGTTTCTTGAACGCGTTCTCAAGCTATTAGCTGTATGAAAATCCTGTAGAAATTAATTATTCTCCTTTGATCATTCAAGGTCTGCTACTTGTATACGTACATGTATCTTTATTGTGACATGTATGTTATGTGTGTTATGTTTTAATTTGATTTTTATAGGATGATGAAAATCCCTTTGAAACTCGACACACGGAGAAAATTCCACTGACGTAAGCAAGAGCATATCGTTCAGCCCATCATGTGAATTCCTCCTTTATACTATATAGTGCCTGCCGATGTTGAATCTCATCAAGATAAATAACTCTATCTTGTCTTATGTTTTATCTTGGATCTGTTTATTTGGCAAAACAGTGCAGTTTTCTTTATGGCAAAATTTGCATATTTATATTTTGTTAATGTTTATTTTCATTGTTTATGAATTTATTGTTTGTTTTGGTATTGAAAATACATAAAAAAAAATTTCTTTTCAATGATAAAAAAGATGTATCTAAGAAATCTTTTTGCTTACCTGTTTCAGCTTTGCATTTTGAGTATATTGTTCCTAAGATTTTATAAAGCTTCTTAGTTCACAATTACTTAAGTACATGACTTCCAAGGTTTACAAGATAGTTCTAAAACAAACAAACAATATATTAATTCCATTGTTATTTACCATTCCATGACATGTAGAGAATTCCAGAATATTTTCATATACTATTGTTATTTTGACATTCATACAATTTGTTCATTAGTGGTGGCCATAATTACATGAATGTAAAGTGGATTGCTTGTTGAAGTTTTGTCTTTCATGAGAGTTTTGTCAAAATTTTGTAGAGTATGAGTTTGATTGGATATATTTTCGTTACATATTCTTAGAAGTGAAACAAATCTGTCTGCGTACAAATAATGTGTATCTGCTGTACAAGATACCGTTGTGAAGTCAATTATGAAAATAGATCAGTTGTTGGTAATACTAGTTTACCATCGTCTCAAAGAGAAATCCAGGTCGTTTATTTGTGTATACATACCCCAAAGATAAAGTTACATTTTGTTTGAAGCATACACTTGCAAATTTATTATAATATCAACCTCTAGATATAAACTTGATACTACATGTACATTGTTTAATATAGTGTGGTGAATTGGTTTTGCATATTTTTTATGTTTTGTGAATAATGAAAATGTTCACCTGATACTGATTATAATTATTTTGTTGAATTTCTTTTTCAATTTTATATATTTGAATTCATTGTACTATGATCAGATTAGAATCATCATTTATGAGACTTGCCTATAATAATGTTAGGTTGAATTAGTCTGAGTTACTGTTTAGCTTTAATTATTACCATAGGTATATCCGTAATATATTTCTAATGGCATTGCGCAGGTAAAATTTTATTTCAATTTTGAGGGCATTCACATGTAAAACATACACAGAAAATTTTTATGCCCCCGGAATCAAAGATTCGGGGGCATATAGTTTTTGGCCTGTCTGTCTGTTTGTCTGTTTATCTGTTTGTCTGTTTGTCTGTGTGTTTGTCCGAAAAACTTTAACATTGGACATAACTTTTGAATGGGAAGTGATAGGGCTTTCATATTTCACATGTGTATTCCTCGTGACAAGACCTTTCCATTGATACCAAAATTTTTGACCTTGTGACCTTGACCTTGACCTTTGACCTACTTTTCAAAAACTTTAACATTGGGCATAACTTTTGAATGGGAAGTGATAGGGCTTTCATATTTCACATGTGTACTCCTTGTGACAAGACCTTTCCATTGATACCAAAATTTTTGACCTCGTGACCTTGACCTTGACCTTTGACCTACTTTTCAAAAACTTTAACATTGGGCATAACTTTTGAATGGGAAGTGATAGGGCTTTCATATTTCACATGTGTATTCTTTGTGACAAGACCTTTCCATTGATACCAAAATTTTTGACCTTCGTGACCTTGACCTTTGACCTACTTTTCAAAAACTTTAACATTGGGCATAACTTTTGAATGGAAAGTGATATGGCTTTCATATTTCACATGTGTATTCCTTGTGACAAGACCTTTCCATTGATACCAAAATTTTTGACCTCGTGACCTTGACCTTGACCTTTGACCTACTTTTCAAAAACTTTAACATTGGGCATAACTTTTGAATGGGAAGTGATAGGGCTTTCATATTTCACATGTGTATTCCTTGTGACAAGACCTTTCCATTGATACCAAAATTTTTGACCTCGTGACCTTGACCTTTGACCTACTTTTCAAAAACTTTAACATTGGGCATAACTTTTGAATGGGAAGTGATAGGGCTTTCATATTTCACATGTGTATTCCTTGTGACAAGACCTTTCCATTGATACCAAAATTTTTGACCTTGTGACCTTTACCTTGACCTTTGACCTACTTTTCAAAAACTTTAACATTGGGCATAACTTTTGAATGGGAAGTGATAGGGCTTTCATATTTCACATGTGTATTCCTTGTGACAAGACCTTTCCATTGATACCAAAATTTTTGACCTCGTGACCTTGACCTTGACCTTTGACCTACTTTTCAAAAACTTTAACATTGGACATAACTTTTGAATGGGAAGTGATAGGGCTTTCATATTTCACATGTGTATTCCTTGTGACAAGACCTTTCCATTGATACCAAAATTTTTGACCTCATGACCTTGACCTTGACCTTTGACCTACTTTTCAAAAACTTTAACATTGGGCATAACTTTTGAATGGTAAGTGATAGGGCTTTCATATTTCATATGTGTATTCCTTGTGACAAGACCTTTCCATTGATACCAAAATTTTTGACCTCGTGACCTTGACCTTTGACCTTTTAACCCAGTGACCTCACATACGTGTACTTAACAGAAAATAGTGTTCATACTAACAAAGATGCCACTGGGGGCATTCGTGTTTCACAAACACAGGCTTTATTTACACATAAATTTGCATAAAGAAATGGTATTTACATGTGTACAGTTGCATATTCTATACTTTGCTTAAATGGCTATGATATATGCTCTTAATGATAAATTTGCATATCCAGCTTTACTTCAAAGCTTCCATTTACGTACTCTTTTTCTCTGTTTTTGGCATACATGTAGATTCATACCTAGAGATCTGTTGTTTACCATACTTACGTTTTGCATTTGTCTACAAATCTCAACAGAATGATGTATGTTTGAAATAAGAAATCCATTGCAATGTGGGGATTCTTTCCAGTTTGAAGATGAATCTTTGTTTATAGATGTGATTTTTTTTAAAGCTAATCATCGAGAGAATTCCAGTTGTCAAAAAGTGTCATGTTTTATTTCTGTTTACTGAAATGTTCACTACAGTTGTAATAGTTTAGGAAATTGTGTAGACAAATATCATGTAAACATTTATATATTCCTGAATGGAAAGTATAAAAGGGCAAAATAAGATTTCTGTATGAGTCAGGGGCGTGACAAAGGGGTAGGTTCACGAACACCCAAAATCGGCCCAATTTTTTTGTGAAAAATAATTTTATGAAAATTACGATTCAGCATCTCTAATATTCATCTCAAATACCTGGCGAAATAGAAAGTAAATATTTTTCATTGTCAAAACGTCACGTGCGTTCGTTATGACGTCACATTTTGACATCATTTACTCTGCATGACGGAAAATGAAGGAAAATCGCCATATTTTGTGCATAAATCTTTGAAATTAGTATAGGCGCCAACCCTTACCCAACAAAAATTTTATTTAGATCGAAAGATAAATTGCAAATCTAACTATTTATAAGAAAATGATTTTGGGTGAGGGCTGGCGCCCTACTTATTTTCATACATTTTGACCAGAATTATGCCAATTTCTTACGTTTTTGCTGCATTTTACGACTTTAAGCCGACTTTGAAGCCATATCTTTCGTTTTATTGCACGTATTTTAAAATATTTATTTGGTATTTCAAACAACCACACATTCAACTTCCTTGATACGAAATACTATTGAGATCTAAAACACTCTAAAATTAAGGCCGATTTTCCATGTTACCGAACCTGCTCCTTTCAGATTTCCTGCGTATATGGAAAATGTTACAGAATGTTCAAATTTTGGAAATTGTACTCCTTTTCAAAAAAATGACTAAAAGTTTAAAAAAAAAAACCAAGTTTTTTTTTCTGTTATTGCCTTTACCAAATTTTATAGAGATATTGATGGGAGTAATATGCAAGGCAAACTAGAAATTTAAATACATGCATAACATATGGATATTGTAACAAGTTAAATTAATAGAACTGAAAACCATTCTGAAATCCATAGTTTTTATGTTGCCTGCAATGCAAGGATGATATATAGAGATTACTTTGTGTAGCGTCTATCTGTCTGACTGTTCGTCACACTTATACTTACCCCAAACTTATAGGAAAGGTCAGGCATAATGAGACACAACACCAAATTGGGGTCAAGGTCATATAAGGTCACACATGCAACATGTTACGTGTCTATTCTTAGTAGCCCAGAGGTACATGGTAATTTCAATCTTTGATTCTGGTGGAATCTCTTATGCACACATAAGTAGTATGAAAAAGTTTGTAATATCAAGAACACTAATTGCACTGTAAGTGTACTTGGATTATTTTGACCCTCTGTTAGTA
This sequence comes from Pinctada fucata, assembly GCA_028142955.1. NCBI lineage: Eukaryota > Metazoa > Mollusca > Bivalvia > Pterioida > Pteriidae > Pinctada > Pinctada fucata. The sequence goes on from AP027102.1 coordinate 83,237,866, forward strand.
AGTGACCCCTAAACATTTAGGTTAAGATGTTTTTTGGTTTTTTTTTTCAACACCATCTCTACGGATCTGATTTATGAGTTTGTATAAATACATAATTTTTGTTTTGGCTTTTATGTTAACATCTAGTTGAGTAACTTGTAGCATTTTAGTGTATTTCTGTATGCTGCGGTGCTTTAACAGTTATTTATTGTACTTGCCATATTGTAACAGAATTCTCTTAGATATGTAAAAGCTGTGAAATACAGATGTACATTTTATCTATATATACCTTAAATATTCATATTTTGATAATTATTTCATTTTGATTTTATTGTAAAACTGAAAATTACTAATTAAAGGGAAAATGCCCCAGCTTTGAATGCCTTGAAAGTTATTCTGTGAAAAGTAAAAATATATATATATATATATTATGCTGGTTATTAAATTATGAAATATTTAAGAAATGCAGGATTGGTTCTAATGAATCTACTTCCACATGAATCTTGAATCTAATTCAACCTCATACTACATGCTATCTGTGCCATCTATAAGGAAATGATTAACAAAATAATTTTGATGTTTGACTGCTTATTCTTAACTGAATAGAAAATATATTGATATTAAAATAAATGTAGCGTTTTCAAGTAGAAAATAGAATTTCTTTATCCTCGTATATTTATTTTATATTTTGACTCAGTCATTTAATATTTCCACCTGAAGAGTTCTACATGTATGTTGTGATGATGTTTTTTTTTCATATTTTGTGTATGTTTGGTTGTGGGCCACGTTAATCTCATTTACATATTTAATTACTATGTATTAATTAGGATAAACATACATTGAGTACATAATCAGATATAAAGAAATTTCCACTTAGGATTTTGGGTTTGTTGTGCCCCTTTATTGAACCTAAGGAGGCAAATTGTTTTTGTCCTGTCTTTGTGTCTGCTCTCTCTGAAAACATGAACCTCGCTCAAAACTTTTGAAATTTAACAAGGCTGTAACAATCCTCAAGAAAATGGTAACATTGGCTCTTAATTAACATAATTTATTATATCCATAAAGAGTCAGTTGGGAAAAAAAATTCTTCTTTGTTGTAATTACAAAATGTATGAATAAATTATAACTGTATTCGTTCTAAGTACGTTTCTATACTGTAAATTGGTTTTTATTCGTCAGGTACCAATTTTCGTCATTTTCGTCAGTGCCTCCCTTGACGAAATGACGTATTGAGGAATAAAAATACTCCTGACAAATACATTGTAGAAAGGAAAAATTGAATCATATACATACATATAATGTACTTCTAATTACCAAATGATATGTTTTCACAACAAGCTAGGTGGTATACATGTCTCTAATTGTTTGTTTACCAACAATTGTTAAACAAACAATGAAAACAAACGCAGACAGCCTATACCTGAATGTTAAGTTGGCATTTGAACAGATGAATTTATATTTTAGGGACCCTTGGATGACGAATTTACGAACTGACAAAATTTTCATTTTGAACGAATTGACGAAAATTGGTACTGACGAAAATAAAGCAATTTACAGTATTACAAGGTTACATGTGTATTCTTTCTGACAAAACCTTCCATAGTAATACAAAATTTTGACAGACTGATAATAAACTTTCATATTTATTCATAAGAATTTTAATCCTATCATATTATGATACCAAAGTTATTTTCTTTTGACCATGACTCTTGCTTTTTACATTATCAGTTTTCTATAGACAGATGCAAATTTGGATTATTGTTTCACAAATGCATTTTTTTTTAAACCTTTATTTCTCAGATTCATTGTAATTTCAAATGTATCCTTCAATTTATAATTCATTTCAATACGGCTTTAAATTGTTTTCACTCAGGGGATCAACTAACATTTTAAAAAGTATTTTGAATAGAAATGATTCCATAGAAATTAAAAAAAGATATATAGTCTAATTTTCATATACTTATAATGATAGGAAGTGAATGGTTAAGAAAGTGTTTGGGTCACCAACTTTGAAAAATATATGTATAGCCATGAAAAATATACAAAAGGTATGTCATTTCATTACAAACGATTGGTTGAATTTTTTTTTCAAAACTTGTTAATTAGTCTCCTACCGGCAATGCCGAAAGGGGCTCTTATTTACTTTTAGATGTTGATAGGAACTAAATGTATTTAAGAATTTCAAAAGTTTTGGGAATTATTTCCTTAAAAAGACATATAATTAATTTGAAGGATTACAATCAATTTATTATTTGTCTCCCAATGTTTGCTTGTATGTCTCCATCAGGAATAAAATTCTAAAGGCTTGTATGTCTGAGCTGAGATTTGCTCAATATGTGATAGATATCAATCAAGATCATTATATTATATACACTTATAAGGGTAGTTTCACTCTCAATATTATAATCTTAGGTTGTGCAATACACTTGCATCTTTACTAACTTTTTGTTATTGAATCATTTTATTCTGCTTGTTTACTATAAATATATGTATTAAAATTTAAAAGTGTTTCTTTATTTGTTTACTTTGAAATTTATTGTATGAAGAGATTAATGATCTATGATCACAGAGATGGATTTTTGTAGACCATCTTCAAATAAAAGTTTAAAGGTTACTTAATCAGCACTTGTCTAATCTCTTCCATTCAATTGGACGTTCGCTTGTAAATGACTTCAGCTTTTACTGTATTTATGAAGGCCGAGATGACCTTGTCTTTCTTGTAGGTATCTGATATACATGTATGATGGATAGAAAGCCATAGTTTAGCCTTTAAAAGTAAAAAGTTGTCAGATGTAATTCCTTTCCTTAACATTGGTCATGGTTTCTTCATCAAAGAACATCCTACAGGGGTCAGGTGATCATTTTCGAACGCACCGTAAATATCCGTATCAAAAACAGATAATTTTGAATTCCTGTTCAGTTTAAATTGACGGTCGTTTGTTTATTTCTTTTTATACGTATATTATTACGCGTTTACTTAATGAAGAAGTCGACAAAGCACTCCATTATGATGATATACGAGAGAAGATGTTGCTTTCGGGAAAATTCGATTGTTTTTCTTTCGTATTTTGTAATTTATTTCCATTTAAAAATTATCCGATAAAATAATAACAAAGACGTCTCAAACAAGCGGGTTTGGGCCTTCTAGCATTGTATTTCAAAGAGCGAATTATTTATCTACATGTTAAAAAAGTTTAAACGATTTCAATTGTAGGCGTTTTGTGATACATTATCAATGTACACTCAACCAGACATTTCTTTTGAAACTTTCCCTTGGCCGTCCACGCATGAGAGACTTTGTCAATTTACAATGAGTCCGTCGCAGCAGGTATGACAGTCTCTCATCAGGTGACATGAATGAAAGGCGATCATTAGGGGAACGTTTCCCGATCAATATTCTGTGTACAGGTACACTGGACACCGACCTGTGAAAATAAGGCCAAATGTGTTTATCAATTTCAAAAAATGTGACTTTCTTACGGACACAGTGTGCGTAATTAACAGGATGTGATAAAGACATGGGATAATAAACTATATATAAACACGGTAGCTTAGTAGGAAGTGTGGCATGTAAGAGTTAATGTTTACACCTGCATAACGTGCATACCTTACCTGTTTCAAAACACAGAAATATGTCATATTACGCAGGTTGATTTCGATGAGAAAGGATTTATTAATAAAGAACGGTAGTTCATAATTGGGTGTAACATTATGATGGGGAATCTACCTGTAATAGAGTGCGTGTACATAGATATTAGAATATAAACAAACAGTTTACTTTGGGATTTAAATACCATTTATGTGCGAATACTACAACAAAGAGGGTCGAAGTTGCGAGAATAAATCAAGCTGTGTACCTTAAAAATTATAGAGAAGAAAACGACAAAGAATAATCAAACTAAATGTGTAACTTTTTACCTATCAAGAGGAATATATATAAGACAGGACGTGTTTCAACATGAATGCATCATAACATTTACCTTTTATTGGCATAAAGGTAAAAGCATTGCCATTTAAAGATGAAACTTTTACCGATATGAGGTTGCGCGACCTGTTTACAGCTACATTGACCGTATTTACACTGGTCTCTCTATCCGCTGGGTACCAGCAATGCGAGCTGAACCCCCTCCAGGTAAACCCTGGGGCCAATGCTCGGTTTGCCCTGATCCTGAGCGTCCGCCAGAATGACGGGAATGAGGAGTGCTCCAGGGTGTCTCAGACTGCCCTCCAGTCTATTGCCGCTGTGGAGTGGGCGGTTAACAAGATCAATAGGACAGGACTACTCACAGGGATGACCCTAGGTGGGTTTCTTTTAAAATATATGTCATGATTTTTTATCCCAATCAGAAAAAAAAACCCAGAACGAAATCAACAGAATGGACGATGTGTCGTTTCAAAAGAGTAACATTATTATTGTAACTTGAATTCATGCTACATGTTCATTTACAAATATGTTTTAATAAAATTGCGCTCAATTCATTGAATTCATATTCCACTATTGTATCCGCTATCCAGATCAATCGTATTCATTAGTTTACTCATCTACTTACTCATTGTTATTTGACATACAATGTAATCATCTCTTATTGCAAAAAAGCCATTTCAAATGACATAGTTTATGATTTCACCTTCATTAAAAATTTACCTCAATGTAAAAAAATCGAGGAAGGATAAGGAGATCGTCCAACAAAATTGAGAAAAGAAGTATCTATCTTTGAACTATATGCTTGTGTATATTTATCGTCATTGGTATTAGTAGTATACCCTGGTTTGCACACTGTAAAGAGTTACAATTTCATTGATGCATTGAAAAATAAGGAGATGTAATAAAGCGTGAGGAATTCGGTGACTGTAACTGGGGATCGGTCACCCAGAGTACGATCTCTATTGTCAGTCAAAGATGATAATAGAACCAGTGTTCCATGGAAAGATCCTCAATTGTTGATAGGGGTATCGCTTCTTCAGACATTCATAATGAAAGGGATGATTTAGCATATCAGCATGAGAAAATCGTAGTTCGCCAAGAGTATTTATTTTATCTGCTTTGTGGTTTTGTAAATTCCAAAAATATATTGAATATATTAAAGTACGATTAAAACAAAAGTCCAGGCGGGTCCAGATCGGGGATTTTCAGCCTTTGAGAAACTGATGCAAAATGAGAACCGGAAATTTATCGTGTGACAAATGACTAAAATTCGGTATTGATTACACATCTTCTAACTTTTGGTTGCACATGCATTAATCAATTATATAAATGCCTCATGATATTGTATTTCGAGTTTTTGTAATTGAAATTAAGTAGTATAATAACACTACTTTTTAGAAGACTTTAGAAAGTTGACAAAATAAGAGCGTATCATATGCACACTTGAATTCACAAGACAAGGACTAATTTAAACTTGTTCATGCACATACGAGAATCAGATTACCATGATAGGCCTTTACATATAGTTTATGAAATTATGCATTATGAAAACTTACGCTTCGTTGACTTTTCATGTTTTATGTTCTATCAGGTTTTGACATCTACGATGATTGTGGTATTGAGAGGTACAGTGTCCATAGTGCCTTAACATCGGTCACATCTTCTTTTTCCAAAAAGATAACAAAATGCAGTGGCAACAGTACCATATTTCATTTAGGTTCGTATACAATTAGTATTTGCCTTATACATGTACCCTTAGGAGTATAGACCGATATAAAAAGACCTCGATAAAATTGTCCATTCTTATATATATATTTCACGTTATACTACGTTTCTTACGGTGTTTCTTTATCATATCAGCAATGATACAATAGCGAAATTGAACATTTGTTAACTAATTTGTTGAACAAAGCCTGCAAGAAATGAAAGCTAGCTGTGATCTACAAGATTCTACAGCAAACCCCGCAGCAATATACACAAAGACCAAGAAATTAAAACAAAAGAAACAGACAAGCAAAACAAGGAAGGAATTTTAAAATTAAATCAGTTATATAAACTCCAATGACATAAAACAAGAAAAGCCCTCTAACTGAAAAAGTTCCGGCTCTGGTTTTGAGTGCCCATTGATTCCTTTGTTTATATGGCAAATAGTGTGATTAACCCGGTTACATGAACACAACCAATCACTTATCAGGCAATCCAGAGGTATTGAAAACATCATATTTGTTTCATACATGTACATGTCGTGCACTAGTCTTAAATCACTACTGGATGACTACATGATCAGGGCAATCAATCGTTGGGACCAAAATGTTAAAATATGATATTGAGAATGGCTATCATAAACATGAAAGGAGTAATATGTAAACACATTGTTTTCTGTATGAAATCAGGTATACTTGGTCCGTCTCGGAGTTATACAGCGGCAAGCATTCTCCGACTGCTAGATGGTGTCGTTCCACCTGTTCCTGTAGTTAGTCCATTTGCGTCACTTCCGGAATTGCGCCAATATTACAACTTTGTAAGGACCATACCTGCAGACTCGGAACAAGTAAAGGTACATCTTTATAACTTCATAGCGTGTCGATACTATGTACAATATTCAGAATGTCATCTTTTGCTTTGACTCCTGTTCTTTTTATTGTCATCCTAGTTTATTCATATATCTATACATCTTAGCATCATGTGAATGTGTGGAAAACATGGTATTACATTGAGAAAAAAATTACAATTTCTATCTATTGTTTCGCAGGCTATCATGCAACTTATGAAGCATTTTGGATGGACATATATAGGAATCATTCACACAAATGATAACTACGGAATCAATGGAGCAGAAGCATTAAAGAAAGCAGGAAAAGAGCATGACATATGTGTTAACATTATCTATAGTTTAGAAACAACTGATACCTTCAAAAATAGCAGCTTAAGAAATGGACTGACGTTAAGAATAAGAGAAATTCAATCCAGAACCAAAAATAGTGAGGTTTTGATAGTGTACTTTGGGATGAAAAGCGTGATATCATCATTATTTCAACCAGTTTATCTGCAGCAGATGATAGAACTAAGGAAAGTAAAATGGGTCATGTCAGACTTCGTTGGTACGAGCCCAGATGTGTTCACTACGTCACTAAATATGCAGCACACGGCTGGTATATTTACTGTTTCCATGTCATCCATTCCAGTCCCTGAAGTGAAGACTTATTTCGATGAGAAATGGGCAACAAGACTAATTCAGCCTCAAAACGATCCACTGAAGAGGCTGATGAATGAAGCGCAAGGTCCTAAAGAAGAGTGGAATAAAGACTTCGTCATGTCTAACATAGATAGTGTGTACGCAATAGTAGAAGCCGTGCGACAAGCTTTCCTCAATAAATGCCAGTATTATTCCACCATTTGTGACGGTTTTGATACTTTTCTCAAAACAAATCTGGTGGACACATTAAGAAGGGTGAACTTCTCATATTCTAGTTTGAATGACACATACGGACCGACAGAGCTGATAAATGCAGAACACGGCTTCAGTTTTGACGACCAAGGTGATTTGGTCCGTGATACAGGAACACCTCTCTATGACATCAATATCTATGATGGCTCTAGTTTCATAAAGGTAAGTGTACAAAATTTATATGAATTCATCTCAGAAGAATGAACCAGAGAAAAAAAAAGCTGAAATGTTTGTCCATTGTAGAGGCTGAATAATATAGAATTGTCTGTTTCAACATCATTGTTGAAAGTAAGGCAATTGTTCGATCACCATACATTCCTTGGTTTCTAGGTCGGCTCTATAGTTGTCTATTCTGTGTTTTCATGGTATAAATTGAATAATTCTCATCTAAGTGGTCAGTGGTTTGTGTGACATTGTTTACGGTCGGTTTGTCCTTCCTTGGTATCTATAGGTTTTGCCATGATGTACTCTTGAAGGTCATTCCCTTTCTTTACTAAATACACATTAAACAATGAACCAATGGCGTAATCATAATAATTGTAAATTTAGCGCATATGACTTATCCATTGAATGTATGGAATACTTGGATTGGCATCTCCAAAATATAAGTAAAAGGACTAAAAAGGAAAGAAAAAATTACCGGAATGCAGAATATTGTTGGATTTCCTATGGGACGGCCCATTTATGAAAACATTTAGAGGATTAATGATACATACAATGTTCACTATAGATGTATCATCTTCTTTTATATTACAGGTTGGTAATTTTACGAATGATCAATTACATTTAGACGATTCTCTCCTGACAGTCCACACAACATTTACATCGTCGTGTTCTACAATGTGTACAGAGTGTACCGAGATGCCTAAGATTCCATACCGGTACATGCCAGGCGCAACCGGAAGTGGCAGGAGTCTGTTTCTTGGAATATTCACGTTGCATGACAAGAATAAAACTGACGAATTTCAGTGCGGGTCTTTCCGTAATCACACTGTAGGTTATGACACTATTGGCATGGAAGCTTTCTTCCACGCTGTACAAGAAGTCAGGAAAGTAACTGGACTAAATTTTAGTGCAATTGCATTTGACGATTGTTACAGTCTGAACAGCGCATCGTATATTGTGTCAGAATTTCTGTCTGGAAATATGCAAATCAGCAACGGTGCAGGCGGATTGGTTGATCCACAACGAGTTGCTGTAGTTATTGGACCATACTCTAGTGGCGTGACTGTGCCTTTGTCTTTCCAATTTATGAATCTGAAGATACCTGTAGTTTCTTACGCATCAACATCACCTGACTTAGATGACAGGAACAACTTTCCATACTTTTTCAGAACGGTCCCTAGTGATATAGACCAGGCGGCAGCAATGATCCAAATCATACGAAAATTCAACTGGCATTACGTAGGACTTGTATATGTGGATAACAATTATGGTAGCAAAGGTAAAGAACTTCTGATGAGATACGCGATCGAACACTCTATTTGTATTGCTGATCCAATTGTTGTCTCGGATTCACCGAACGAAGATTACTATAATGTCCTTGCCAAAATGAATTCAAAGAAAACATCTGTTTTCCTTTACTTTGGAACAGACACAGTGATGCGTAACATACTACAAAAACTGGACGGTTTCCGAGACAATTTCCATTTTATGTTTATAGCAAGTGAGGATAACTATGACATTCTACAGCAGTTCGGTGCCGTGTCTGAAGGGTCTCTTGTCTTTAAAATTGATACCATCACTGTGGATAAAACTTTCAATCAATATCTCAGAGATAGGACACCTCAACTTGAGACTGGAAATTCGTGGTTTCGAGAATTTTGGTCCTACTACTTTAGATGCAACCCGATAGGTGGTTTCGATAAGCGCGACTTCGCAGAGTGTTCGAATGGACAGCATTTTAATGATTCATCCATATCAAAATTCGTAAATGACCAGTCTGTGAATCAAATAATGAATGCTGTATATGCATCGGGTGTTGCACTGAAAGAGGTTCAAGAAAAGTTATGTATTATATCGCCTCCTCCGTGCGAGAATTCCATGGAGCGAGCGAATGAAATGGCCGCTATTTTTCAAGATGTTAAACTGAATATAAGTCAGTCTGGATCAACAAGTCAGTTTCAAGTGTTTAACAATGAAAGGAATGGGAATCTTGGATTCGAGATTTTGAATGTACAGCAGTCTGGAAATAGCTACCGAAATGTAAAGGTAAAACTTCGTACATAATCAGTAATGTTCGACTAAATAATCATATAAATATAATGAAAAGGATTGTAAGTAACAAAGTATACATACTTCCAGACTGATTCAAAGCATGAAAAGTCCTCCGTAGGGAAATTAACCAAAAGCAATCAATTGCCACGAATGTTCAGCATCTTGGCCTTTATCAAGTGGAAGAGTATGTCCAGTGGAAACCTATTTCAGCCATATGATAAAGACCAGGGGGGCCGATATTGAATGTTTTTGTAACTAAGAAATGGTGATGGTTCTAAGTCTATGACTTTGTTTATAACATAATTTTGAATACGTAGGACAGAGTAATAAATAATAATAATAAAAAAAAAAAAAGACTCGTATGCCATAACTTTCCATGGCCATTGCAAACCACAATGGTAACGTGTGGATTGATACAGATAAATATCTATCTTGTAATAGGAAGGACCATGATTTCAAATGTGAATTTTGCTTCTTTATTTTGTTACCAACCTTTATAATATTTCAGTATTTTGATCATATGTTAAGTTTGATAATATTATGAAATTGAATTTCTTTTTTAACTTTGTAAGTATCGTTCAGCACATTTTATTCCAGGTTGGAAGTTACAGAAGTGGCTCTCTTACGATGGAAAACATAGAAAGTGTCCATTTCTATGACCAAGATGGACGGCGAACTCAGATGAAATCCGAATGTACTCGTGAACTTTGTTCACATTGTTCTGTATATAATCCAACCACCACCACAATGTCATCTGCCACACAGACCAGAACGGAGAAACCACTAGATGAGCTCCGAACAGCTGATGTCATTCTTATAGTTTTGTTAAGCGTCATTTGTGTTTTTCTCGGCATTTCTATAACTTTTGTGACGTGTTACTTCAGGAAAAAGATCAAAGGTTAGCATTTAAAAAAAATACACAAATTTTATCAATAAAAAGTTTTGATCGAAGTTTTTCCTGATTTGATATAGAATATTTAGATTAATAGAATAAGAAATACTAATTTGATATTTTGGTTTTTCCTCAGATCTTCGATTACGGATGCTGAACAACCAACCAAAAATAGTTTACGCCAATGACGGCGCGCATCACTTCAACACTTTGAACTTGCGCAGTGAGGCTACATCAAATGGAACTATTCATTTTCAAAATGAGGAGAGATCTCATGGTAATGACTCCGGCGGTGTAGTGAATGAAGCTTTCTTGCCTGATAACTATCTTCATGTTGCCAGTAGTGAAAAGGCGAGTAGTCCAAGAATTTCAAATCCAACTGGATATTCGCCATTATCTAACAATCCAACCGTTGCACCGGAAATGGTTAAGATTCAGACACGACCTACCAGTGCCATCCAAAATAGACCGTCTCAGCGCAAACCAGATCTCCCTCCACGCGATCATCCGCAAAATCATAAAAGTAACAATAGCACGTCTTCTCTTGACAGTGGGAATCTCACTCCGAATGGGTACCCTAAAATGGGCACAGGTCCATCTGTTCTAAATGGTGTTATGACGCCATTATCTGTTTCAGGAAGTGTTAGTCCGAGAGGGAGTGACGTCAATTCTTCTTCTGGACAGTCTCAAGTTCAGCCTCGTATGGGTACATCGCTGCAGAATAGTGCACAGAACTCACCTCTCAGGTTTTCTCCTCAAGAATACTCATTACAAGACAAAGGTCATTCGCCACAAACACCTAACTACACTCCCCCCAATCAAAGTCCGATACGGACTCCAAATTTTACGCCACCTCAGTTAAGCCCTGTATCACTTGAAACATTCTCACCTCCATTGAATTCCAATGAACAAAGACGAACTCGTCTTGTGAGCGGAGCGAGTTCTCCGGACGGGGAGGGTAAAATATCTCAAGTATGATCAAATCTGCTGCATTTTGTATTTGCGATATTATGAATATATTATTTAGGAAATGAGAGATTTGTTTTTTCCAGTATTTTGGGGCTGATTTAACAAGAATTTTACTGAGAAGAATATATTCAAACAAGACAAAAGGAATGTAGACCCTATTGAGTGTTGTCCAGACTTCAATTTGTCAATGTTAGTTCTTTATATGACGTCACATTCCCGGAAATATTTGAATAATCTATCATAATGTGGTAATGTACCTATATGTGAAATAATTATAATAAGAATATATGATGATTATTTTTTTAGGAATATATTTCACCGGTATGAGTATTACTGTTGATATGAAAATATATGTAAATGTGTACGATATTATATATGTTTTTATATGAAGGAAAACAGAAACCACAGGGTGTAAAACCAGCATTGTCAGTATACGCATTATATATACTTCTATGCCATATTATTGTCATTCTTGCATAATACATGACCATATAATCTTATTTACTAATAGGTAGGCTAGATGCAATAATGTAATATATCCATGGTGCTATCCATAAGATGTATGTACTTTCCCCTCTGTATTGTTTGATACCAAACTTCTTCCAGTAATCGATTACCTTCACAATTCTCTGAAAGGAGTTTGGTATGATACATTTGTCCACTGTACATTTCCAGTCAGTACGTAAAATCCTATTGGTTATACAAAATGTATTCCAGCTCTGCTTCCTTTTTTGGAAATCTCGCTCATTAAAAAAATCAATCTGTCTCAAAACTAAGTTTTCATCGAACAAGTCTTACGCTTATGATAGATCAAGTCTTACCCATTCCCCGTGTATATGCTGTTCGTCATTCATATTGCAGAAATACGAATAAAATTTAAAAACTGCACATTTTCCATCAATTTGCTCAACCCCTCCCCCAAATAAATACATAAAAGAAAAAGTCCTTATAGCACCACCTGTTTATTTCAGAGATTTTCAGATATGTTTACATGTATATTTCCGTTTTTTCATTGACATTGAATGCTACATATACAAAGTCATTCCATAAACATGTACATGTATATAAATCCATTTACGCATTATATCTTTATTTACAGAGGTTATATATTTATACAAAAATGCTGGAATAAAAGAAAAAAATGAAAAGATACAATTATTTATTTTCTATCATTATTTTTTTTTCACTATATCGTCAACTTTTTGTACAGCAATTTTAATTTTCAGGTATTTTGGACAAGAAATTTCTAGGTAAAGGAATGTTGAACAATATTCCAGCTAGGATGAAAGATGGGTATAATTCGGATCTCAATACCCGACGTCCCATTTGATCTCGTAGTCTAGTGGCTTTCCTTCGAGGTAGTTGGACAGATTTCTTGCGAAGGCATCCGCTAGCTGTTAAAAAGGAAATTTTCATTTTATAAATTTATAGAACAAACCACTATATGTGCCCGTCTCAGACATTTTAAAATATTCAAATACAGCTTCTATTGCCTTTTCTTATAAAGAAAATAAAATATCCAAACTAAAATTTTCGAATTTTGCTCTTGGCTATTGTTTTTAAAGATATATGTAAATTGAAAAGCTGATTGAATCAACAATATTATTAACCTTTAATCTATCAATAGTTCTTACATAATGTAATGCTATATGTTACTTAAAGGAAAGCAAAATGATTTTAATAAATTCCAACATAGTCAGCGTTAAAGTGAACAGCAAGATATAAAATCACCAAGGACAGAAAATAAAAAGTTTGAAAACGCTCGTCAATATTGAAATCCCACGATACACATGAGCAGTAGAGTTTCCGCTACTTTTCAAGCTTATGAAATTGAACATTTCATATGTTTAAATGTGAAAGAAAAAAAAACCAGCAAGACGATGCGTCAGAGTTTGCACATATGTTAAGACAATCACCAATCCTGTATGTTGGGTAGTGGCATCTTCTCAAGGCAAGTATACGTAAAATACCTTACTCGTTAGTAAAAGTTTTGGAGAAGACATGGGGAACTGTTACATTTTGCCTAGGTTTACAAATTCCTGGATTTCTACACTATCTTAGGACAATAGTTTTTCTGTTCACTAAGCAGACATGAACTACTATATTTCTAAAACGTGGGTCCTGTAGCATCATATCCCACCCATCCTGCTACGTCTTTCGGTACGCTTTTTCGACATTGTAACTTTCATACTTTTTTGGCATATTTCATTGTTTAGATTTTAGGATCACTGACGAGGGTTGAGTACCCGAAACGTGCATGTCTGGTCCATGTTGCCAATTTATCTGTTCTTAAATGATGCTATTCAATTTGAAGATGTTTACATTTATACCACTTGGTGAGTGTCACTGCTGGTGGACCAGGAGTCCCCGAGGGCACATGTAGCCAAGTTCGATCAATTCCGGTTGATCGTTTCTTCAACGAATTCTAAAATTTCTGTTATCAAAATTTCCTGAAATTTCTAAAACGTGGGTCCTGTAGCATCATGTCCCACCCATCCTGCTACGTCTTTCGGTACGCTTTTTCGACATTGTAACTTTCATACTTTTTTGGCATATTACATTGTTTAGATTTTAGGATCACTGACGAGGGTTGAGTACCCGAAACGTGCATGTCTGGTCCATGTTGCCAATTTATCTGTTCTTAAATGATGCTATTCAATTTGAAGACGTTTACATAAATATAATAATGATACGATTAAGAATAAAGTCTTCGACAAAGAAGAGTCGGACAGAACAGATATTGCAGTACAAGGACATAGAAGAGCATGTTACATACCGGCTCTGCCAAGCATGGCCCTGATTAATGAGGAGTTCTAACAACATTTGGTGTAGACCATAAAGGACTGTCTTGAGGTAGTGGCTCCTGCTTGACCACATCAGAAATAGCACCACTCAGCCAACCATTTCTGAGTGGAAAATACACGTATTGTTACCAGCATCGTCCAGAAAACGATGACGTATTTTCTTTTTCAATAATATCAAACTGTGTAAATCTTTGTCTACGTTGAATTCAGATGGACATTTTAGTTAGAACTTCTAAAATAATTTTGTTTGTGAAGCAAAAAATAAAGGTGAGTCTTTGAAGGAGGGAATAGATACTTAAAAGCTTTTAAAGGGACTTTTCATTAATGATATCTCCTCTTCCTACATTTATAAATGAGTTAAAGAACGTCCTAACGATAATCTCAACATCATTCACAATAGAGCACAAAAAATTGAGCATCGACGGGCCCCTAGCAAGCTAGAGGTGGGACCAGGTACCCTTGAGGAGTAAGTATCCCCTGTTTAGCTAAGCAAGGATTCTGTAAGGCAAAACATTGGTTGAATGTTAAACGTTTTCAAGTTTAATAGCAGCATTTAAGAACGGATAAAGGGACGGGCAAAATCTGCCGTTTTTGGTCCCAGTTTTTGCTATTTTCAAAGAATGTTTTCTTACTTGTTTTTGTCTCTCAAATAAGGGTAAAAATATTGTTGTTTATTGAAATTGAATCGGAAATAGATATTATCAATTAATATGAGTGTTATTTCCTGCACATATTGCCAACTACTACCGAAATTAGGGGTAAAATGATATCAACCAGATTTCAACATAATAGTTTATACTATATAATAGAGCAAGTGCATGTAACACAATTATACTTTCCATGTACATGCAGGTTATAAAAAGGAGTGTCCCATATGAGTTTGAACCTGTAACATGCCTTTGCTCTGTGGCTTACAACTGTAGGTATGATTGGCCCTTGCGGAAATTCTGAATTTCTTATGTGAAGACATAGACCAAACTTCTTCCAGTGATCGATTACCTTCACAATTCTCTGAATGGAGTTTGGTATGATACATTTGTCAACTGTACATCTCCAATCAGTACGTAAAATCGTAATGGTTATACAAAATGTATTCCGCTTTTAATTCACCTCTGCTTCCTTTTTGAAAATCTCGCTCATTAAAAAAATCAATCTGTCTCAAAACTAAGTTCTCATGTAACAAGTCTTATGTTTCTGATAGATCAAGTCTTAACCCATTCCCCGTGTATATGCTCTTCATCATTAATATTGCAGAAATAGGCACAAAGCCTTTGATTTTTCGACACTTTACACAACAATCCCACATTCTAAATTGAAAGAAAGACTCGCAAAAATTATAAGTTGTGCGTTTACGAGCAAGTACGGCAATCGCAAGTATAAATTTATTGTTGTTAATTATGACAAAACCTCCTTTGTTACAGAAAAGTCCGATTCTGAAAATAAGTACACTGAAGCAGATATTCAGATGTTAAACTTCCTGATCGACAAAAGTTTTGTGGTGTTTGGAGGAAAGGTCTTCCAGCAAATTGTCGGAATTCCAATGGGAACCAATTGTGCCCCAATCCTTTCCGACATTTTTCTTTTCTCGTACGAAGCTGAATTAATTTAATCTTTGGTCTCTGAAGGGAACAGATAAGTAGCTTCTATCTTTAACTTGACTTACAGATACGTAGACGATGTGCTGTCCATCAATAATCCAAAATTCGCGGATTACATCAGCAGAAACTATCCTTCGGAGCTTGAAGTCAAAGAAACTACAGAGACAAATGATTCAGCATCCTATCTGGACATTATGTTGTCCTACGACACTGATGGTCACATGAACACCTCACTCTATGACAAACAAGACGACTTCAATTTCAGCATCACAAACTTTCTTTTTCTGAGTAGCAACATCCCGTCCTCGCCTGCTTATGACGTGTTCATATCTCAGCTGATACGCTATGCCAGAGCAAGTACCAAATATACAGATTTTGTTCTGAGAGCTAGGTGTCTTTCAGATAAGCTTCTCAGTCGTGGATACGTTTGTGACCGACTAACTTCGTCACTGAGGAGTTTCTAGGTCAATATGGGGAACTCGTCATATATTATGATGTCCCACTCTTCAAAATGGTGGATGGTATTCTGTCTTAGACCATTTGAACCATCCAACCACTGAATATACTTGTATCTTCCGAAATGTGACAATTCTACCGAATTGAAGTGACGGGTGTTGCATGCAAGCAGAAGATGCTGGCTCTCCATAGGCACCTGGTCTTACTCCCATATTGGGAGTTCGCTTCTTTTCATATGGTGGAGGTTATTATTTATTTGCTTCGGTTCTTGTTTTATCGACATTTTGTATGCCTTCGGTTTATGATTTTATGAATTATCGCTTTAGTACTGTGTATTGGGTTATGGTCATTATCCATATTTGTCATACGAATAAAATAAAAACTGCACATTTTTCATTATGCTCAACCTCCCCCCCCCCCCCCGCCATAAATAAATGAATTAAAAAAAGTCCGTATAAATGTAGCACCACCTGTTTATTTCAGAGATTTTCATATATATGTTTACATGTATATTTCTTTTTTTTCTTCTTGACATTGAATGCTACATATACATAGTCATTCCATAAACATGTACATGTATATAAATCCATTTACGCATTATATCTTTATTTACAGAATTTATATATTTATACAAAAAGCTAGAATAAAAGAAAATATAAAATTGTTTATTTTCTATCGGCACTTTCTATCTATCGTCAAATTTGTATATAGCCATTTTCAGGTATTTTGGAAAAAAATTCTAGGTCAAGGGATGTTGAATAATATTCCAGCTATGAAGAAAGACGGATCTCAATACCCGACATCCCATTTGATCTCGTAGTCTAGTGGCTTTCCTTCGAGGTAGTTGGACAGATTTCTTGCGAAGACATCCGCTAGCTGTCAAAAGGAAATTTTCATTTTATAATTTATAGAAGAAACCATTATAAATGCCCGTCTCAGACATCAGTATTCAAATACAGCTATATTGCCTTTTCTTATAAAGAAGAAAATAATATCCAAACTAAAATTTTCGAATTTTACTCTTGACTATTGTTTTGAAAGATATATGTAAATTGAAAAGCGGATTGAATCAACTATATTGCCTTTAATTGATCTACTACCTCATTGTCATTAAACTATCAACAGTTCTTACATAATGTAATGCTATATATATTACTTAAAGGAAAGCAAAATAATTTAAATAAATTCCACCATAGTCAGCGTTATTTAAAGTGAACAGCAAGATATAAAATCATCAAGGACAGAAAATAAAAAGGTTGAAAACGCTATAATACCACGATACACTAGAGCAGTTGAATTTCCGTTACTAATCAAGCTTATGAAATTGAATATTTCGTATTTAAATGTGACAGAAAGAATCAGCAAGGCGGTGCGTCAAAGTTTGCACATATGATAGAACAACCAACAACCCTGTATGTTGGGTAGTGGCATCTCCTCAAGGCAAGTATACGTAATACCTCGACAGATGGGAAACATTACTAGCACGTTTCAGGTTGATACACATTCATTTATAGTTCAGACACCATTTTCATTTACCTGAGTCCTATGAATTTGACTTTAAATCCCAAAATTAGTAGGAGTCGTCCTTGATTCATGGGAAACATTTCTGGCAAGTGTCATCATACATGTAGGTGCAATATCGGCTCAAATATGGTCCAAAAACAATTTTCAATCATCAGAAACCTATGACCTAGAACTATGACTTTTTGACCCCAAAATTAAGAAGGATCATCCTTGATTCATAGGGAACATTTCTGGCAAGTGCCATGATCATAGGTGCTTTACAGGCTCAAATATGGTCCAGAAACAATTTTCAATCATCAGAGTCCTATGACCTTGAACTATGACCTTTTGACCCCCAATTCAAGAGGGATCATCCTTGATTCATAGGAAACCTATCTGGCAAGTGTCATGATCATAGGTGCTTTACAGGCTCAAATATGGTCCAGAAACCAATTTCAATCATCAGAGTCCCATGACCTTGAACTATGACCTTTCGACCCCAAATTCAAACGGGATCATCCTTGATTCTTAGAAACATTTCTGGCAAATTTTATAATCATAGGTGCAATTCATGCTCAAATATGGTCCGGGAACAATTATCAATCATTGGAGTGATATGACCTTGACCTATGCCCTTTGACCCCAAAATAAAGAAGGGTCATCCTTGATTCATAGGAAATATTTCTGGCAAGTTTCATGATTATAGGTGCTTAACAGGCTCTAATATGGTCCGGAAAGCATTTCCAATCATCAGAGTCCTGTGACCTTGACTTTTGAGCCAAAAATCAAAAGGGGTCATCCTTGATTCAAGGTAAACATTTCTGGCAAGTTTCATGATCATAGGTGCAATAAAGGCTCTAATATGGTTCGGAAACCATTTTCAATAGTCAGAGTCCTGTGACCTTGACATTTGGACCCAAAATAAATAGGGGTCATCCTTGACTCATGGTGAGTTTGAAGTTTCATTGTACTTGCATGTATCATACTTGACTTATAGCCCGGAAACCAATTGTTGACGCCCGCCCGCCCGTCTCACATCAATTCAAGAGCCGAGTTTTGCAACTCGGCTAATAAAGTATTCGACAAAGAGGAGTCCGACAGAACAGATATTGCAGTACAAAGACATAAAAGAACATGTTACATACCGGCTCTGCCAAGCACGGCCCTGATATATGTGGAGTTATAACAACATTTGGTGTAGACCATAAAGGACTGTCTTGAGGTAGTGGCTCCTGGTTGACCACATCCAAAATAGCACCACTCAACCAATCATTTCTGAGTGGAAAATACATGTATTGTAACCAGCATCGTCCAAAAAACGATGACGTTTCTCTTTTTCAATAATACCAAACTGTGTAAATCTTTGTCTTCGTTGAATTCAGATGGATTGTTTAGTTAGAACTTCTAAAATAATTATGTTTGTGAAGCAAGAGATAAAGGCGAGTCTTTGAAACAGGGAATACCTACTTTAAAGCTTTTAAAAGGGACCCGTCATCAATGATATCTCCTCTTCCTACATTTATAAAGCACGGACTCTGAAAGGCAAAACATTGAAATTTGGCAAAACGTGAACAGGGAACTCAAAGATACCTGGATACTGAAGACTGAGTACTAATTATCACTAATTTATCAGAAAGTTATTCGGACTTGATGTGTTTTCAAGAAAAAAAAAACAACTAAGTTTCCATCTCTACTGTCAGAGAACAGCCTTCTGGAGAACGACATAGAGTTCGTTCCACAGGCTGTTCTTAATTTGTTCAAAACTTATTATACCCATTTACAGTTTTTGGACGAGACTGGAATCCCCTGTGTTTTTATTGTCTTGTCTGTGATGCCATCTTTCAGTGATAGAGATCCTTTCCTTTTCTTTGTTTTTAACTAAAAATTTTGCATCTAAGGAGACAACGGAACATCCGGACAAGCGAGATGGTTATGATAAGGATATTCACTACATTTTAAAATACTTCTGTAGTACATGTAGATGGTCGTCTATTTAAAGTCGGATTCGGGTTTTCACTTGCCATTCCCGTTATATGTCGGTGAATGAAAGTCAAACAAAAAAAGTCGATATCAGATTCCAAAAATTACAGTTCTACTCACGCAAAAAGATAAAATCGGACCAAAAACGAAAAAGAAAATCCGTAGACATTGTTATAGAAACACCATTTACAAATCACTCCCGAGTCCAGTGCACGTACGGAATGCATTGTAGATAGCGTTGTTAAAATACCGTGCAGCAATGTTTAAACATATTCAGATATCACATTTATTATATTACATATCTAATGAAGCTATAGTGTCTAAGTACATATGTAGGAATAAAAATGGAGCTTGAAGCTTACTTTAATTTCTTTGTATGATTTAAAAACAAGGACAGAATTTCGGTCATTGGTCGCGGTATGAGAACCTAGAACAGGAAAGTGAACATAGAACAAGAAAGTTACCAAACATGTTTTCTGTTGTCTCTGTTTGATTTATTTGTTAACTAGTACTCTTATCGTGTTGTCTCTGTAATTGTTTATTGTGATACATCTGCTTGGTGTCAACTGTTTGTCCAATATTGTTAATGTGTTTGGCTGTTTTCACTTCAATGTTTTCTTGTTGTAGCTCTTTCCCTTATTTCTTTAAATTGGTTTTGAATGTATTTGGTTCGATCAATTGAAATGAAAAGGAACGCTTGTGATCAGCAGTAGTTTTGAATTACTAGTTTAGTTCAAATGAGAGATACAGATGATCTTCCATCAGAATAAAAATTACTCTGTAGACAATTAGCAATACGGATGATTCCAAAATGAGAGAAGTGTTACTCACTTTGTTGCATTGTTTTAGAGTATCTCCAGAGAGTAGATTTTTGGTGGAAGCAGTACTTGGTAAGACATTTATTAAATAGTCACAGCTCTGTAAAAATTCTGTCATGTCGTTGGTTGTCCTACAAAATACATTGAATGGTGTCCCGAATCTGCATTTGACTTAAAAAATTATCTGTCATTAAATTTTGCTAATTGCTCAAAAATCTAAGTTCATTATATAATATTTATCACGCAGAGTTAATGGCTCTTTGGAAGATACTGGTTTAATTTGTACTTAAACATGTAAGCGCTTCAAATATTTTGGACGATCTTAATTTTTTCGGCCTTGGACATCGAGGTAAAGACGGTCGAACTGAACGACAAACTCTATCCAAACCTCCCCAGAAAATAAAGAACTTTTGCTTCTTTCCATTTGCGGATTTATAATGGAGGAATATGTGCATTTTACAGGGTCGATCACTTACTTGACAACATTGAATTCTGGAGGTTTATGTTTTCTTTCATTGCGTCCCAAACCCCATGTTGTCATCCTAACAGAACGTAAAAGCCGAGCGACTATAAGTAAACCATAAAAGTTAGAACATATTATTAATTAAATTATATAATTCTCCTTCATATAAAGCATCTAAAATATCGCCGGGGACAGTATATATTTTCATCTCTATATTTTCATTTTGCCATTTCATGTTGTTTACAATATTATCGTTTATCTCTGTTTGAGAGCTTCAAAAAGAAAAATGGAAGAATATTGTGGTACTAATAGGAAATTAACGAAAAATGAATGAAAATAATTACTTTTTCTTTTAATTTGTATTTGTATTCATCGATTTTCATAAGAAAATATAAACGGCCGCTCTTTGAAGAATTATACTTACTTTCCGTTCCTATTTGGCCGACACCAAGAATCCCTGCCGTTAGACTTGACAATGGTCTTATATTGATAACTTTAGATCTGAAAAACGAATTATACATTAGTCAAGAAAGAAATCCATCATCTACCGTTCTTTTCACTCTTCCGTTTCTATATAGGCATCAATCTAGTGCTTTTGTGTTCTTTCCGGTTTGTAACATTACTCATAAAATGACAATTAGTTTACTTGTCCCAGACACTTCGCTTTTGAGCCTCCACCATAACGGTAAAAAATCTTTCCCGGCTGATTATTTGGCCTAGCACATATTCTGCCATCAATGAACCAAATCCATCTCCCATTCGGGTGATTGTCACGCCATCTGGAGGCTTTACATGTAATAAAGACAAAAATTCTTTTGTGTGAAAACATCAAGTTATAGAAAACAGAGACAATATTTTAATGTAACATGGGTGCCGAGGGCATCTGATTGGCTGACGCATTCTCGACTTCTCCTCAAAGGGATACACTATAGTTAACCTTCTAAAGTTTCTATACATTATAACAAAATTATGCTTATAAGCGTTCAAGTCTTTCTTTTGAAAATGATAAAACTTACCTGAGGTAAACATTTTATAATCGTCTCCACTCCTGAAAATAAAAGTTTGTTTTCTCTGTGATTTTTGGAATTGTCAAGACTGAGGAGCAAGAGATTTTGGTAAAGACATATAATAACTACAAGTAAAATATATAACAATCGAATACATACCCGCCCATGTGCTTTGTGCCCATTTCAGTTTGGGTGCCTTCCCTACTATTTCATTGATAACAGGAAGGTCAGCAAATAAGATTTCGGCTTTTTCTAGTAAAACTGCCTTGTCTGCATCGGTTATCTTTCCTACAACACAGATACAATATTACGGTAGTTAAACTTCATTACACCGATCCTGTTTAAATGTACGACGCTACACAATGCGTTTAGGGTCAACGATAGCTTTATTCATGTACTCGACTGGATCTTTACCTTCATTGTCTATCTTAACTTCATTAAATTCATAAGACGGCAGTATATTCCTTATTGCCTGGTATAATCTAGGTACTCTGCTAGCGAGGAAAATACATGGTACCCGGCCTGTCATATCTACAGGTGTCATAAAAGATAAACCCAAATTATTCTGATATGAAGTGTAAAGAGCGATTTCTCATTTACCAACCCTTTCAGATTTCTTAGCCCACTAGGTTAAACATATTTTGTTCAATAAAAACATTGAAATAACTAAAGACAATACATGTTCCTACTCTTTACCTTCTTGAAGTAAATTTCAAACTTATTTCAATGCACCAGACACGTTCCAGATAGTAAATCCTCATCAGTGGTACTCATTTTTTTTTCAGTCACAGCCAAATGTATTTAGTAACCCTTTCGCATTATTATTTCCTGTTGCAGCGTGAAAGCAGTTAAACTCGTTCCCCGTGACATTGGATGTTTGAAGTGTATTAATTCCTTCCAGCTCTGTCGCCTGAAAGAAGCTTTGTTTTGGCACTTTATCAATTTGACATAATACATTATATTTGGCTATTTCGGAAACTTGTCATTTCATCCAAAAATATTATCCAAATTAAAGGATGTTAACGTCTTAGCACCATCCCTCCAATGCTATTTTCAACATAGATTTTCTTTGGATGGGTTATGTTTTGGATGGCTCTAATCATCTCGGTGGACAAAGATATCTCATAGTGGTTTATATTTTCAAACCATTTGTTTTGCGGTGACACAGTAAGTCGCTCACAAATATACCTCTGGTTGAGCCGTTTCTCGGTGCGTCGCATTGCCCTTATCTCGAACGAAGTCCTTTGTAGTTTGAGTTTGCTCTGGAATAGTATATGTTTAACGTCTTCAAATTCATTAGCATCATTTTAGAGCAGATAAATTTGCAGCATGGACCAGACATGCATGTTTCGGGTATTTAACCCTCGTCAGTGATCCTCAATCTAAACAATGTAATATGACCAAAATCTGTGAACATTTTGTCCTAAATATATCGAAAGACGTTGCAAGATGGCTGGGATATGATGCTAAAGGACCCAGGTTTTAGAAATTTGAGAAAATTTTGTAAACTGAAAATTTGAAATGCGCTTGAAGAAACGACCAACCGAAATTGATCGATGTTTAAGGTCTTCAAATTCATTAGCATCATTTTAGAGCAGATGAATTTACAGCATGAACCAGACATGCGATATGAATACCCATAGGCAGGTTACAACGGAATATCCATACGCGTTATGAAGTCGTCACGTTTGTCATATCTTGACGTATTTGGGTGAATGTTGTCGCCAAAAGATAACACTAGAACAGAAGGGGAGTTTATGCTTCCAGTTGTCGATCTGTTATATCTCAAGTTCACACGGATTGGTTGTGCTACAATAATCCTCAAGATTTGAGAGGATACCATAATTGTATCTATATCTTTTCGTGAAACTCGGATTCATATACATGTACATTGTGTAAATGCATAATTCATCGGCGCAGTTGGTTCCCATTAGAATTCGCTGAAAACCTTAGCGCTACCAAAATATATGTTACAAAACAGTTTTCCTATGTCTTCCTCTGTGTATTTCTTTATTTTTTGACATACTTTCTTTCACTTTGGAATGTTGAATTATTGAATACAGACTCTTTAACTTAAATACACTAGTGAAACTTATGGAAATCATATCCATGCTGTTCTTAAAGGATGCTCCTGGATTTGAAGACGTTTAACATTTATACCACTTGGTGAGAGTCACTGTTATTGTAGCCAAGTTCGATCAATTTCGGTTGATCGTTTCTTCAACGAATTCGAAATTATCTGTTATCCAAATTTCTCGAAATTTCTAGGACATGGGTCTTGTAGCATTATATCCCACCCATCCTGCTACGCCTTTCAGTACATTTTTGGACATAATAACTTTCATACTCTTTGGCCATGTAATACTGTTTAGATTGAGGATAACTGACGAGGGTTTAATACCCAGAATGTACATGTCTGATCCATGTTGCAAATTTATCTACTCTTAAATGATTCTATTGAATTTGAAGACGTTTAACATGTACGCTGTTGCATATGCAATAAGTGTATAGAGCGATTTCTCATTTACCAATGCTTTCTTTCACTCTGTAATGTGGAATTATTGAATGTAGAGTCTTACATGTAAACTCAAATACATTATTGAAACTTGTGGAAATCAGATGTGCTAATTCTTTTGAAAGAACTGAGGGGATCTCCAACCGAACTCGGGTACAGTACCTACAGCAAACACACAAACTACCGAAACACCACATACTAAATCACAGAGTGGACAAGCACACCAAAACACAAGAAGAGGACAACGAAGACCACACACCAAATACGACATAAAAACATTAAACTAACAGACTACACATAAACCAAGATGGGAACCGGTGTGACTTAAGACGGTCATCTGCCACGTTGTCCGGTTACCTAGTGGTCTAGAAAGACGCCCAATTATTGTATATATAGCATTTGCTTCAATGTAAATCCTCACATTTGGTTCATTCCCCTTTCTGATAACAAACTTGTGCTCAGAGATTAAAATAGAAGTGTTCCAACTCGTTACCTTCTGGAATTTAAGTTCAAACTCATTCTAATGAGTTAAAGAAGATCCTGACGACAATCTCAACAGCACTCACAATAGAGCACAAAATGAAACATCGACGGACCCCTAGTAAGCTAGAGGTGGAACCAGGTGCCCGGGAGGAGTAAGCATCCCCTGTTGGCTAGCCGCATCCGCCGTCGATGTTAATGAAGCATGGAAATGAAAATATATAAAAGTGCTATGGCGACAATGTCGGTGAAGTATATTCAAAACACTTACTGTCAATGTCTAATGTCTTACTGTCTAATGCACCAGACACATGTTTCAAATAGTACAGTCCCATCGGTGGTACTTTTGATTACCAGAAACAGTTAAATGTATTTCAGTAGCGCCCTCTAGTTTTATTTTTTTCCAATTAAAATTTGTGCATTTACTTTGCAAAGAGTGCGTGTCTCTTCATTCTGTGTACGATTGATTCAGCAGTATATCTAAATGGAATATATGATCAAAATAGCATTGGAGCAAGGATGTTAACCTCCTTTAATTTCGATGATACCGGTATTCTATGATACTGACGTAGCTGATGACCGTCCTAAGTCGGCCCCGATAGCCCATTGGTCCGTTGGTTTATATGTGGTCTTTTGTGTTTAATGTTTTGATGTCGTATTTGCTGTTCTTTTCGTGTCTCTTGCTGTGTATATCTTCTCTGTGTTTTCACTCCGGGTGTTTTGATGTTTTGCTGTGAATGTCTTCTCTGTGTTTTCACTCCGGGTGTTTTGATGTTTTGTTGTGTATGTCTCCTCTGTGTTTTCACTTGGGGGCGTTTTGATGTTTTGTTGTGAATGTCTTCTCTGTGTTTTCACTTGGGGACGTTTTGATGTATTGCTGTTGGTGCTGCAACCGGGTTTTGTTGGATACCCTCTCCTTCCTTTTAGGATGAATTGACAAGTTTCCAAAATACATGTAGCAAAGTAATTTATGATGTTAAATTGATAAAGGACCAAAACAAAGCCTCTTTCAGACGACAGAGCTGGATAGAAAAAAAATTAATTCAATAAAGAGGATATATGTTGCTCTACACTGCTAGCACAAAAGAAAATAAGTGAAGATAATTAGAAAAATGAAGTGTTCCAGCTCATTACCTTCTTGAATTAAAGTTCAAACCAATTATGATGCACCAGACACGTGTCGCCGATAGTAAATCCTCTTCAGTGGTACTTTTAGGCCACAATCAGAAGGTCGTTCTTTGTTGATATTATATCTTAGCAACCCTCCAATTGGTTTTATCCATTTGAACAGAGCATTAATCGATTAATTATATTTTGGTTCATCCTTTAGTTTAATCCTCTCACGAATTCATCAATATTTTGTAATTTTGGCGCCATGTAAATGATTTGAGTTCCAATTCATAATTGCAAAATTTCGAAAATCCTCATCAGTGGTACTAAGTTATTTATTTCGTATATCTTTCAAGTCGACCCCTAAAAAATTTTTTTCCGATTATTATAACTTTTGATAACATGTAGAATTGATGTATAAAAGCCTATTTTGAAAATGCGCCACTTTTAGACTAAGTTTCATCATTTAATAGCTTTAGATGAAGTTGAAAAAGAATATTTTCTACCTTTTATGTATCAAAATTGAATAGAGAAATGGAATTGAATGTGAATGAAGTTAAGAGACGATTGATTCTGTCCTTCACATATTTGACTTAGCTAAATTGGTGGTTGTGTTTTGAACTAGATTTGATAATTGAATAGTTTTTAAAAGAATTATACGTTGAGACAATCTAACGAGATACGAATAAACATGTATACATAATATTCCCAGAAAAAAAGGAAAATATCTCCAACAAAGCACGTTGCAACGATTTCAACGAAACATTCACATAAAATTGAAATTGAAAACATAGAATCCCTTCCTTTAAGGAAATCTAACGTCAAAAGTCGACTCCTGGTGTACTTAGGTCTCCCCATTTTCATGCGTTGTCCTTTATAATACAGTTATTTTACTGCTTAGTTCCTTTGCTTGACCATTTGTTGAGTTATCCATTTTAGTCTCATTTCACATGGTTGTTTTTTCAGTTTAAGATAGATTTTGAGTGGGAGATCAACTGTGTTTTTATTACGACGTAGTCTTGTTACCTTATTTCCTTACCTTATTTTCAAATATATGCCCTGAATTATAAAGAGAGCGAAGATCTTTATAGAACAGCTTAGCAATCAGTTAGAGAATATAGAAAAGATCTGCAGCACAAACCAAAGCGGAACACACCCGCAGGACTGTAAAAAAGGAGGGGGGTATTCAACAATACTCGGTTGCAGCACCCACAGCAAAACCCCAAAACATCCAATTCAAAAACACAGAGCAGACACTAACAGAAAGAGACGTAAAAGGAACAAGGAACACCAACTCACACACATCATAGAAACATGAAACGCAAAATACCACACATTAACCTAAGACATCAATGGGCAACCGATGCCGACTTAAGAAGGGCGTCTGCCACGCAAATAGCAGACGGTGTTGTTATCCGGTTTACGTACGCACCACCCTCCCACTTTTCCGATTACCAAGAGGTCTCAAAGAAAGCACAATTGTGGTCTAAAATAACATCCTCATTGTAAGACGAACATACAAACAGACAGCATGACGCAGGGGCCCAAGAAACACACAGATGGAAATGTAAAGGCATACTAAATACAGTCCATGCTCTGCCGGTGTAGCGAGATAATCCATGTGATCACCCGGGGAGTCCGACTGAAATTTAGAGAGGACAGGTGGTTCTCTAAAGAGGTTTGGACAGGGTCCGCCATGGAGTCCTGTCGTCACAATAAGTCAGAGTACAATTCTTAAGAATGCGCTGGTACAAGACTGCAGATTAGTCCGGTATCAAGTGTGCGTCTGGTAACAGAAGGATCATATCCACGGTATAAAAGGCATTTGGTCATTCTAACACAATTTGGATTGTAATTTTGCTAACCTTTAATCCTTCTAACTTTGTAATTTATGTCACCATAAAGAAAAGGGGAGGATATCCAGCATGACAACCCTGCAGACACCCATCGAAACAAACCCACAAGAAACTGACACAGATTGACATCAGACAAAACTACAAACCGCACAAGGACGCTAGAACATGATACAAAATAATCGAAACAGACGCACAGGAACATCAAACATCAAAGACAACACATAAAAGGAAGAAGACCAATGTGCACCCGGCGCCGACTTTGGACGGCAATCTGCTATTAACAGATGGTGTAGTTATCCGGATTACGTGCGCACAACCCTCCTACTTATCCGGATACACAGAGGTCTCCTTAGACGCACAATTGTTGTATAAACATTAAACTTCTCACTGTAAGGTGACATCATAAGCGAGAAAGTTAAACGCAGTATCCTCTAGAAACACATATTCTATGTAAATGTATCTAAAACAGTATATGGCATGCGTTTAACAGTCTGTGCTCTGATGGCTGAAGCGAGCTCAAGATGAATCACCCAAGAAGTCTGACCAACTTTCAGATAGGACAGAGAATCAGGACCCAGTCTTCTCTGATGAGATTTAAACAAGGTCTATCATGGAGTCCGGTCGTCAAGGTTGGTCAGTGTGCAACGTTGGAAAAGACACTGGTACAAAACTGTCGATTAGATTGGGTCAGTACCATGCCCAGTGTTCTTTTGATGACTTTAGGATCATATCCTCGGTAAAGCAGGCGACCGACTGTTTTCTTACATTTTTGGTTGAAGTTTGATCTGCCTTTGAGCCTTCTGATTTTGTTTAAGTCACCGTAAAATGAAGGCAATGAAATTCCCAATGATACATACTCTGATGCTGGAGTTGTCCCAAATTCTGAAAGGAGTTCAGAATAGTTATTGTAAAATTTCCAAAAATATTTAAGAAGTTTGTGATATCTAAATCCTTGACTGATAAGTTTCTTAGTAATTTGTTTATTTTTATCATGGAAATCCGAAACAAGTGAGCAGGCTCTAGCGTATCTGATGAGTTGAGAGATGTAAATGTTGTATGATGGCAATCTTGGAACATCGCCATCAAGGCAAGGAAAATTAACTATGTTAAAGCCAAAGTCTTCTCTTTTATCGTATATCTTTGTCTTAATTTCTCCATTATTGATTTTAATATCAAGATCCAAAAATGGTGTACCTATATCATCTTTGTTTGCTTTATTCAAAGTTAATTCAGGTGGATAAATTTGATTTTTGTAATGGTCCAAAAGTGGGTTATCAATATTCAAAATATCATCAACATACCTAGAGGTGCCGCTGAAACATTTCAAGTCGTCAAATTTCTTGAGTTTTTGCAGATTCTGCATGAAAATGCAGGGTGTGATATATCCAAAGTAATATACTCTGTTGCTTGTGTTGGTTCGAATTTCAAAAGAATTTGATAATAGTTTTTTGTAAAATTTCCAGGGTCTTTACTAGTTTGTGAAAGCGAAAACCTTGACCTTAAAGTTTCTTGTCAAATTGTAAATTTTTATGAAAATCTAAAAACATCAGCACATGATCTAGCATACCGGATGAGCTGTGAAATGTAGATACCGTATGACGATAATCTAGGAACATCACCGTCAAGCCAGGGAAAATGTGCTTGTAACGTTTGTCTTGTTTTAAAAGAGTAAATTCTTTTGGATAAATAACATTTTTATACTTTTCAAAAACAGAATCGTCGACAGTAAGAATATCATCCAGGTACCTAGAAGTACCAATGAAACATTTCAAATCATCATGTTCTTTCCTTCTGAAGATTTTGGATAAATTCCTTTTCATACGTGAAACAAACAACGAACATCGGACAAAACACCTTCAACAATGTAATATGTCTTCAAAGTGATCGCATTATTTATCATTACAGGTCAAATTTACAGAATGGGTCAGGCATGCACGTTTCGGTTAAAGAGTCCTCGTCAGTTATCCTAAAACCAAAGCAATGAGTATCCAAACAGTGACGGATGGGATATGATGCGCAAGGACCCGCTTTTTTTAATTTCAGGTAATTTAATTATCAGTGAATTTTTAATTCTTATGAAGAACAATATTAATATATCGATCGGAACTTGGCTACAAACAAGAGGATCTGGATACAACGAGACACAAACAAATGGACAATTAAAGCAAACATACCGGGTCATAAAATATGTGCACTCTGGACGGGTCATCTGTCACCTTCAGCTTGCAAAAGTGTTTCCACTATACATGTTGTAACGACATATTATGTTCAAAGTGATGCCTTTTTGTAAATACAACTACATGTATGTAGATAAGAATTGTAAGTCTGGATAAGTTAAAGGGTTGTGCCATATAACTAGGATAGCAATCACGATAACTACATCGTTCGCCTTTATACATCGAATGATCGTCCAAAGTCGCCAGCAGATGTCGTCATACCTGCTTTGACTGTCAGTCCTTTGGTGTTGGTATAATGCCTTGCTGTTTGGTCGTGTAAGGCCTTGATGAAGATATTTCCTTTATATGAAGCTTTGTACTTCTATATTGTCATAGAAATTCTATTTTACCAAATAAGACAAGAACTCTCTCCTCAAGTTTATCATGTTTTATTTGTGACGCAATGAGACGAAACGTACGAAATATGATTTTGTTATGAAAATGGTTGGAATTTTACTGTACTCATGTACATAACCATACACTAAAAGAATTTGCTATGTTTTTCGTACATCAACTAAGACGTAAACAAACATATAAAATGACGTGAGGTAACAAAATGTATAACAGTACACTGTCCTAACATATTGATACTCTGTAAGCTCAATAAATAGAACATCTATTATGTAGTAACTCTATTATGTCCATAATTTGCTCAGGTACAACAATTTGAAAAATGGTGCTCAAATCTGGTAAAGATTTAGTATAAAATTCAAACAACTCAGAACATCATTTCATCATTTAAAAAGATTAAACAGATCACCATTTAATTTTACATCTTAATTTTGTCATAATACTTGTTTATTTCTCATGAATTCTATTAATATTCTCTGAAAGTTTCATTCTGAGCTGAGCAAAATTAGTATGCACACGTATTCGAAAATTATTGGAACAAATGTTGATCTGTTCTGTGACATTATTTTGTGTTAAACTGAGGATTAAATGTTAATTATTTTGCTAATAATTTCTTTAATAACACGAAATAGATCTGGATAATTCAAACTACTATATTACAATATTTAATACTTTTTTTCAGAAATGAGTATACTTCTATATATTCAATCTACAAATAATATTTGGCACAATGATACAACTACATACGAGTTATCTCTCTTTGTACAAAAGGAAAGAAAAATACACCTTGGAATGGCGGAAGATCTAATATACAGATACAAAAAAACAATAGTTTGTGAATTCATAATTTTTGTATATACATTGTAGCACTGACGATTGTATGTAACACAACAAGGTGATGATTTTTGAAAAATAGTATTTTCTGCTATTTTTAAAAAAGGGAATATATCAAAGACTCAAACAAAGCCGGTGGTCCAAACGATTCAATCGTCTTGGTCAACCATTGCGCACGTAAATCTTTGATAAATTCCCTCTTTCTACGACGCACAACCATTTTGAAGCTTTTAAAGGGATGATCTAATATGACATGATAAACAACACAACGAAAATCTCAGTAAAATGAGACCGTAAATTACTCTCTTTGTATGATACACGATCAATGTCGGACCAAGCATTGCCGCATAAACCATATTGTAAGTACAGCCAATCGGAATCTGGTTGGCAACAACATTGTTTTCCTTATTTTTTTCGAATTTAATTCCCGCCTTGTCTACATTATACAAATTGTCTTCAAACTTAAGGAAAACATTTAGTCATATTTCCAACAAACGCGATCTCTATTTCTAAAGCTGTAGACCAATATTTTCAAAATTGTTGTCATATGTCAAGAAAAGGGTTTCTTGATTGTTTGACAATTTTTCTAAAGTAGTTATATTATCTCTCTTTTCAATCGGAGGCATAATTTTTGTCATATTTTGCTTGGACAAGCACAACGTAAAAGCAGTTTTATTTGTTGACAAACATTTGTACCATCATTATAATACATGTACAGAACATTACGTCTATATCAAAAACAAATAACTCATCTGTCAATCTGAGATTAACCTATCATGGTTGGTGGCAAGATGGACCGAGTAATGATGAATTCTCTACTAAATGATGTAAAGAAAATGAAAGATCAATGTGTACAAAAAAAAATTGTAAATCTACATGTATCTACAAGATTCAGACTTTATATATATACTAAATTATCACGAATTTAGCAAGGTACGAAGTTCTCACGACTCAATAATGGAGCAGCATTTTGCAGTTATATCAAAATTCAAGTATATTCCGAAATCGAATTGTCACTCTCTATGTCACTACCACTAGAAGCGAAACTGTTAAAAGTCAATGGTAATACTACAGCTTATAAAATAAAACACAATGAGCTGGAAAAATCTGCCAATGTACTGTAAAACAATATGATATTAAAGTATTCTCATTTGAGCATGCATGAAAATGTTATTAATTATGTATGAATTTTCTTACGTGTCCATCGAGTCAATCGTAATTTTATAACAACTGACTCATGTAGCAAAAAATTATATAATCCATTAAATACCCAAAGTGATGTCATCACTTGTCTCCAATGACCAATCACAGCTTGAAATTTGGCATTTCTTTCAAAAATACAATTAGCAATCTTTCCAATGGCAAGTTTGATGGCATAGTGAATAAAAAAAGTAATTTTGGGCTGATATTGTAAAACAGTCTGCATAAATGCTGCTTTCAAATTGAGACGTGCGAAGGGGAGGCGAGAGAGAACGAAAGATATGATAGATAAAGCAATCACTTTGTGCGTTATTGCTTTTATCACTCGTGCGACAATTATGCATCGTTAATGATAATTTGAAGTTTAATTCAACATTCATGTACTTAAACTCAAAAGTTCTTGAACTTGGTTGCTTGTGTTTTCACAAACAGGATTTGTTTCAGAAACAATACAAAAGGACTGACTAGAAAAAAAATCATATGACTTAGATCACGTGACAATACACTTCCGTATTTCTGGTATTTTAACTCACATTCATAATTGTTAAAAAGTGTTACAATGTCACAACCAATTGCACCAAGGGTTTGTTACCATTCATCTGGTATACAATATGGCACGTAATGAGCATTTTCATGTGAAAAACGTATTTAAATATTGTACTCGCCATGTCTCTGTTTCCTTTCTATTCAACAGCAGATGAAGCAAATAGTCTCTTTATGGAATAACACCGTGATGTAGCTATAACCGACGGAACGGGGAACACTTCTCCATTTTTCATTATTTCTCTCATATTCATTCTCTTCCAAGTATCAACCCCAGATTAACGATAGAAATGGCACCATGCGGACATATCCCATATTTTATACTTACCATCGCCGTGCAGACAAAATCCATATCAGGCCTGTCGACAACTACTGCCTATACATTGGACTTGACTTATTGTGGAGAATACTTTTTTTCAGTTCGAAGCTTCGAATGTCCTTCATTGATATATATATATAGTAATATGACGTGAGTTTTGTGTGTATGTGCGTTTCTTTCGAAGCTGCTTGTACACACAGCCGAAGTTTACGCAGACTCATTTCTTTTTGTCATTTTTAGAACCGCTGAAATATTTTCAGTTGGTTCATAAAAGTGCTTTGCGCAATAAAAATTGTCTATAACGAGTTCCTTTTTGTTGCGAAACTCCAACTTAATTTAACAAATGTTCGGCGATTCCGTTTCATACTTTTTGATATTAAAAACCATCTATTTGTCGATTCTCCTTTAGATGATTTTCTATTATATTAACCGGTTAACGCTCTCTGCTGAAACTCGGCAGCCCGGATTTCTAAAATCATTAATAGAAAACGAAAAACATAACGCAGTAAGTCAGTATCAATTGCAATATCATGAAAAAATTTCTGGGAAAAGTCCTTGCGGCTAAGCTGAATCCTTGATGAATACTGGCAACTTGACTGTTAGGACTTCCGTACGACATCCGGGGTCTTCCTGAGTAAGAGAGAAAAGATAACGTTACTAATAACTGAACAAATATGTATTAAAGAAAATGAAAAAAATAATAATGATATAATAAAACTGAAATAAACAAACCTATTTACAACATAAGAAAAAAAGAGGTATTTCAATTTATTTATATATTATCATTACCACAAAGCCTTATCTTTGAGGAAGTGAAGTGTAAGAGGCGTTATATTTATTATCTTTTTTCGTGATTAATAATTTGTTTAATATTTGACGTTGCAATTTTAGGATCGTCAGGACTTTTATAGCTTAGTGTAATTTCCGCCTTACATCTTCAGTTAAGAAGCGTTTTCTGTTCAAAGTAAATTTTAATGCGAATCGTCAACACTGGTTACGTATCAAATTACATCAGTGTGATTGACGGAAATATTTTTTGCATTGTAACCATGGAAACAAATGGCCATTTCATCAACTTAGCTCACGTACCTAGCTGGAAGAATTCTAAAACTTCATTACTTATTGATGAACGATATCTATAATCTTCAGGTTCGCTAAAACATTTGTTGATTAAACTGAGTTGAGACGAATAGCAATTTCCTCGCGAGCTTTTTCCCGCCGAGAAGCACGCAAGTTGCCATTATAATACCCTCCCTTGACATATGTACATGTCTGGTTGCAAGAAAAACGTAATGGACAGTCAAAGATATGATGGAATTTATTCTCAATCATCTACTCGGAGAGAAAATAGAGAAATACGGTTGTCTTTGATAAAATTTCTTTGCCGACAAAGACATAAACAATATTGATCGGTTCCTATATAGTACAATAGGTAATCATCGCTGTACCAAAAGGATCAATGCCGATATGATAGACTCTAAAGAAGATGTTCTTAATCTTGGAAACAGGGGAATGGATACAATGATATTATTCACTGTCTCAGTTAGGTTATTTTGTTCTACAGATATCCGTTTTTAGACCTGAAGTCTTTTGCTGATAACAATGCGAGCAAGATTTCTTTCTTTGCTTTAAAATCTCGTAATTTGTATCCTGTATTTTCATTTTTAAGGGATTGAAAATAGATGATAGACGGTTAGACCTCTACGAATAAATTTTGGAATAAATAAAGATCTTAGCAAAATATTGTTCAAGTAAGGATAATTGCATAGTAAAAGTTTTTGGTTTCAAGGTCCCTAGCTGTATCCAAAGCAATATATGTTGTCTATATACAGGAGACGGAGTGCGTTCAATAAATCGGAGGCTTGACTAGACCTTTCCTTGAATGGAGTATATTCAGACTGAGATTAAGAATGTCTTTTGTAATCATACTTGTATTAGAGAATTATATATGCTAAGTAATGCCGTCGCCTTCCGGAATCTTATTTTCAGGAGTTGCAGATACTGGAATGCTTATCTTGAAAAGCTTATCTGTATTCTTATTGAAATTATAGACCGGAAATGTATGGGTATACTGAATACATATATAAATATTTTTGAAATTCTCGATGTGAAATCAAAATCAGTCGATGAAATTCGGAATGAAAAAAATCTGGAGTAAAGGTTGTGATTTGGTTCGATTATTGATTTTTAAAAGTGGTTTGAATGTAAGTTTCTCGATGATTTGCATTGAACATGCTTAAAGATAAAATCTCCACATCACACAATTGACTCAGTGGATATTATCCACATGCATCGTGTCATCCTTCATGTTTCATTGATACAATTGTTCTCGTTGGCTCCGTCTGTTTTGTTGTTCCGCTGTGATCACTGTCACACGTCATGTTGGCGATCTATTCTTATAGAAGTAAAATGGACGACGAGTATGTCATGACCTTATACCTTTGTATGTGGGAGTGTGACAACCAGAGCGACGAAGTGATACCCTTAATAATGTTGCCTTTGCTCAGCACTCGAATAACAAGTAAAATGACAAGAACACTACTAACTTTTTGTTCTAACGTCTATTGATACTGGTGTCCCCCTACCGGCATTGGTCCTCGCCCAAACGAAGAACCTGTACTCTTGGTCGGGCTGTAGCCCAATTATTGTAGCTATTAGAGTAGAGGGATTTTGTATTGTTGGTTCCAAGGCTCTTACTGACTCACTTTCCTCGTTAACTGTAATCAAGATTTGAATAAGAAGTAAAAAAAAAAAAAAAAAAAAAACAATTAGTTTGCAGATTAATAAGAATTTGAATATATATATAAATAATCGATCTATTTTCCAATATAACAAATGAAAACAAAGGCATTTTCGCGGAAGAGGATGATGTTTAAAATTCATGGAATCAATTTCCTAATCGAACACTTAAACAATATTTTTTTTTGCATATCGTCAAGTATGATATTTTCTATGAGTACGCATTTTGATGAAATAACTGTATATTTGGAGAAAAGCAATTTACATAAATATATTTAAAACAAAGGCATAAAATGATCAGAAATTCAATCATGCAAGCTTCCAACTTTTTCTAAATCCTTCAGTTTGAGAGTACCCGTACCTGGTTGATACCCTATGTCGTATCCCACCAATTCTCCATTGGGCTCATCTGGAGGCAGCCATGTTAACTGGGCTTCGTTGGATTTTATCTCCATCTCTCGTAGGCTACGGACGGGCCCAGGAACTGAAAAGTGAACACCTCATCTATATACATTGTGTAAAAATTTAAGATCACCAGTGCTGTGGTTGTTACACTCTATCCTGGACCCATAAATTGGATCGGTATAAACAATAATCAATTTTTCATCTCTTATCCTTTAAATATTGTCATTGGTATCAGTCTATATCAAAACAACATTTTTTTTCAAAACCACTCCAAGGTCTGATGTCTTATCTAACATGGAGTAGTCGAATGGACCAAAGGGTTCATAACCAAGGTATTTTTTGGCCCGTCGATATTCTAATCTACGTTCTAGTCGATGATTTCAATAACAAAATATTTTAAATAATGTCGGCAATAAGTTGACGTTATAACTTTAGTCTAATCTTGTTGGTGGAAATATTCCTACCTCCTTCCGGTGTTGAGAAGTCTATGGTATCACTGGGTTGACCAGTGTAGTGATCATTCATCACAGATACTTGTGCCCTGAGGGCTGTATTGGGCGGGAGGTCATTCACGGTCGCCCGGACATCCTGGAAGGGATAAAACTTCTCTATACGTATAGGCACCTCTTCCCAATGTCTGCGACCTTCACTGGATTTCCAGTACCGTAACTGAAATGGAGACATGGGTTGTTAAAATCAGACAAAACCAAGCATCACATATGCGACACAGTCTCTTGTATGTAATCTCATTGATACATCTAAAGTGTTCTGATTTCGAATATGTATGTTTGAACAAACTTTTCACTAAGGAATAACATTTATGAGTATTCTGAGACAGATGGTAAAACAGACAGACAGACTGTATTTTGTACTGATACCATATATCCTCTGAATTTTCCATTAATATTTTCTTCAGACGTATCCACAGATTCCCAGATAAAGTGGGCGGTGTGAGGACCGACTGGCTTTTCTGGGTCCAGGCGGAAATCTCCAGGGGAAACTGACGGTTCTGAGGAACATAGAAGATATAGATAAATCAGCTAAGCTCATATAGAAATCGTAAGTGTTTCTCCTCATTTATACTTAGATATCAAAATAAAAAACAAAAATTTTACATTTAATCAATTTTGAAAATTCAAAGAAAAGCATTATAGAAGGATACACATTTTTCACCAACCTGCTTCTCCGGAATGTCCCAAAATTCTATAAGGCGGTCGGAATGATTCACCAAAAGAGTTCTTTGCCTTCACTTTTACTTCATAAAGTCCATATATATCATCTACATCTATTTCTAATTCGTTTTCATTTGGATCTTTGACTATCTCATCGTTCCAATAAGTATTACCCTTATGTCTATAACTGACAACATAACTAAGACCTGGGCCGTTATGAAGCATTCTTGGCATTGGCTGGAAAGAAACAAGATATGAATTATCTATTTACTAATTTACTCTCGGGCAAACTTGAACTATATAAATATTGAAAGCAATAAATGATACTAAAACAATTTAAGAAACACGGAATTCGATACATATTCTCCGATTTTGGCCTACTCTGTACGGCTAAACTGACGATGTTACCAGCTGGCAGGAGATGCTTACTCTCCCCTGATATTTGGTCTCATGTCCACTGGGGATTCACTTTTGCTCCTTTGCAAAATATGCCCATTGTTTAGTTTTGCATTTTCCTCATTACTTTTGCCCAAGGACTTAGGATTTGAGTGTTCACTTATAATGCTTTACATAAAGATGTCTGCAATGTTTATGCACTACATACATGTAAATTAAAGAATACCATATAGTTTCAAAACATATGCATGCAGTTCTACATTAGTACCTTACATACACTTTGCCAGACAATATATCAAAACGAGGCTATAGGTGTCATGGTGGATATATATTACCCCGAAAATCAATTTCTAGCCGACAAAGGTGTCGACCCCAGACTGTTTGTACTGGCATTACGGAAATTGAGACTCAATTACAAATATCCGTAACTCGCCAATCGAACACTTAATGGAAATGCAAAACCTGTCATCAGACAGACAGTTCTGACATTTATATAAGATAATGACCTTAGACAAATACTCTTCTATCTATATATTAACAGTAAGTGATATTCATTATATGTACCATTGGTCAATAGACTGACGAGTTGTCAGAATTCTATAGAGGAGATTGAATGAATCTATAACCATCTGTAACCTCTTTTATCTTGAAATTTTACCATTTACATGAATTCGAAAAGAAGTATTTATAAGATGTGTAACGGAGTTAAGAACTGGCATAAAAAGAAGCTCTCAAAACGTCCTGAGGACTTATGAAAACTCCAAAGCTGAAACAAGGAAAAGTTCAATCACTGCTCTCTCTCTCTCTCTCTCTCTCTCTCTCTCTCTGACGAAGCGATGAAAATATAAAACACTATGTTTATTCTCCTCTGGTACTCGTGGGTTTGTTTCGTTGGGTGAGTGCAGGGTGGTCATGCTGGAGATCCTTCCCTTTTCCCGTTCTCTAATCTATTGAATGGATTCTATGGATTTACTTTTGATCATTTGAAGAGAGAGTATTTGTTATCTCTTGTTTAGCTTTGTATTTTCATATAGTTGTGTATACCCGTTGATTATGATGTGTTTGAATGCTGATGTTATGCTTGACTTTCACTCATTACTAAAACCCTTCCTTCCTATATTTCATCATATTAAATGCATGATCATGAGTCATCTACATTGCATTGTCAATCACAGAATAAATCGTCTTTTTCAGAAAGTTGATACTTACGTCCCAAGTTATAATGAGTTTTCCCATTTTATCTGTTTTGGTAGCCACATTTTGTGGATTGCCAAACGGCCTGCTGGGCGGTGTATCACAGGAAGAAGGAGTGGGCTTACTCGGTTCACTATAGCCCAAATTGTTCTTAGCTAATACTCGGAATGAATATTTGCCCCATGGGGCCAGATTTATAAAATAACTATTAGATTTTTTCAAATCGTTAGGCGTCACTTCGTCATATGCACTATTCCAGTAAAATGGGTTCATAGATGAATTATATTGCACTAAATAACTGACTATCTCCTCTCCGTTATTATTGCCGTCCTCCCATATTAACTCTGCCTGATGGCGACCCGGGCATGTTAATATCTCCACATTTCTGGGTGGATCTGGAGGACCTGTAATGTAAGAGATAATACATAGTGAACAAAGCAAGAGTTAATACATAGTGAACAAAATCAAAAATGTTTCATACCATAAGTAGGAGATGGTAGGTAGTATTAGTGTTATATTTGGATTTTCAAATGTACATTGAATGTCATTCGAAGAAATCTTTAAGCCAATTGATTATACGATACACACTCTAAAATATGGTTCAAAACGTCAACGTCCCCCGGAATATACTCTCGAAGATACAGGAGTTTTAATAAATCTATTTATTATTCATGTTGATAATTATTAGAATTGAACATAGAATTCTTATTATGTTCATTCGAAGTTCAATTCTTGAAACTGAATTAACAAATTGAGTAAAAACTAGAAGATCTTAGAAATATGCATTGTAGCAATAATCAGATACTGATATCTGTCATCAGGTACCATTGGTTACAAATTTCACAAAAGTTCAGTTGACACCAGGTATTTATTGGAAAATTAACCAGTATTCGACCCCAAATAAGGTTATGGTTGGGAATCCATTTTTGTTCTCAATCTTTCCAGTTCTAATAGCATTTTTACATCAAATAAACCCTTGCTTCTTGACATTCTAAGTTTTGAAATGACTTGAAGGAGGCTATTTTACACCACAATTGTGCGTTCTTCGAGACCTCTCGGTAATCAGAAAAGTGGGAGGATTGTGCGCACGTAATTCGGATAACCACACCGTCTGCTACTTGCGTGGCAGATGACCGAATCCATTGCCTATTGGTCAATAAGCCGGTTGCCTATTGGCTCGTTGGTTTATGTGCGGTATTTTGTGTTTGATGTTTCTATGTTGTGAGTAAGTGTTTCTTGTCCCTTATGTGTCTCTTTCTGTGCTTCCTTGCTCTGTGTTTTGCAATAGCTGTTTTAAAGTTTTGCTGTGGGTGCTGCAACCCTCCTTTGTTGAAGATACATCGATGCGAACCGGGGTAACATACCAAATTCTAATGTTCTCGTTGTCATAAAATAGAACCAACAGCTGAAATGTATGAATATGTGACGAGATTGTCAAATGTCGAGAATATGCAACTGTCCTATTGGTTTTTACAAGCATAATGTTGCCTGGAATCATTGATATCAGATAATAGAAATAATACTCTAGATTAGTTTCTGCTCCTGGTTTTCCCTCCAACGAGTACTTTTTCGACGTCTTGCAATGTTATCCGCAAAATTAATTGCATCCATAGAGGTGCTATAAGCGGCCCAATGTCATATCATAACAATCAACCTCGGTATAAACTCGGAGAGTCAAATATCGCCATTGCAAGTCTTCGGCGATTAGAGCATGTTTTCTTGGTCCCGTACTCCACTCATCCATAAGCCTGGGCCTCCGATCCTTCTTGAGGGTTCTTCAATTGTTAATTCTTTTTCCATTATTGATTCGACTCAAAGTGATTGTGACTCACGCG
The DNA here is from genome assembly GCA_028142955.1 of Pinctada fucata. NCBI lineage: Eukaryota > Metazoa > Mollusca > Bivalvia > Pterioida > Pteriidae > Pinctada > Pinctada fucata. Next base: position 83,279,090 of record AP027102.1, read on the forward strand.
AGCAAACATTATAGCCGCTTATGCAATTTTCTGCTTTGAATTAATATGCCAAGCATATTAGGTGTTTTAGAACACGGTATTGGTGTGATAGCCGGTTCTAGGGATAAACGAGTGTTCTTGAATATTTTCTATGATCGCAATTATTAGAAAGCAAGCCCTTGTAATCGTCTAACACCGACATCAAGTTCTTAAAGAAACATAAAAAAAGCGTCTCAGACTGTGTGATCGCATTTTCATCAATGTGCATGAGCAAAAGAAAGACAGGAATGCAGATACTTGAGCAACGAAGAATAAAAGAGTATCGATACAGTAAAATAAGACTTTCTGTATGAGCTGGAGCAGCATTATTTAAGTGGAGTCTGGAAACATTTAATACAATTACTGTGATTATATGAAAAGTATATTCTTATCGGCAGATAAATTCAAATGTATTTGTTTCATTGATGAATTTCTGCTCTTGTGAGTTTTGCATGGTAAAAACAGTATGAAGACGAACGTACATTTAAAGTGCACTTGAAAAACGTCTACTAATCCTCCACGAATTATTAAATCTAAAATTATCAATCAATCTTGATCTTACGGTATCTGTTGTATGGAATCTAGAGACGTTTCAATGCAAATCTAATATAAAGGTCTGAGAGAACTCGCACAAGTGCATTAACTGGATCCGGATAAAGACTTTAAGCTTGTAGAATGCGGTCTGTAATGGCTGTTCATCCCTTTTAAGATGCAGAAGCTCCATCAAATCTATGTTAACCAAATATACTATAACCTACTTATATAGATCGTGCCATCTCGGATAGATAATTAAGAATTATGTAGGGTTACAAAATCAAATGAAGAAGCAACAAACTTTTCTGGCATCCAAGTTACGAGTACAATCGATTTATCATTAATATACAGAGCTGAAAATGTTCCATCAGTCCCAGTAAAGTGGGGACAAGAAAAAACATAGGAAGAAGAGAAACCTCGTACTCGTTCATGTTTTGGACATGGTCGACCAAAAAAAAAGGAACTCAGGGGTATCGTGAAAAATTGATTTCAGTATTAAGTGAAATATCCATAATCCACGTTCTATAGCGTATCAATATGAATTTGACATTAGTTGTTCAGAATACTGGGTAATATTCTGGTATAGACAGAATATGACGATTTGAAATACTACAAACAAATTCGTCTGTCATTACTTCTGATATGTTTGACTGGTGCCGTTGGCATACAGGAGCTGGTTGCTTCCTCTTCCAATGCACTTTCTTCTGTGTTTCGCTTTGGTTCAAACGTAAATAAAAGTCGCTCGATCATACGCGCATATAAATGATTCAATGAATAGATAATACCAATCTTAGGTCAAAGAACTTAACTTGAAAAGTACTCTCTGTTTTACAATTTCCTTTCCTTGACTTCATCTGTGAACTTTCTGTATCATTTATATAAATGATATGTTCCCGAATCTGTTATCATAGCAGGCCGTTACTTTCTAATTGTGAAATGTACCACTAAGAACTGCACACAAGATTTTCGAAGTCCGTTTATACTGTCTAAATTATGACAATGCAGATGACCATCATAAATGAACCCTTACCTTTAACAGTTAGCTCAGCACTACACTTATCTTTGTCCTTATAACCTCTGAGTCCAGCTACACATGTATAAGTCCCGGCGTCCGTCTGTTCAATGTCCCTAATGATCAGGGTCTGTCCGTTCTCCATCAGTTGGTATTTGGCAGACTTGGTGTCCAGCAGTTCGTTGTTGTGTTTCCATCGGATCCTGATTGGAGGATTCTCGATTAGCGGGTCAGCGGTCACTCCACAACGGAATGTGATGGTGTGGCCTTTATTTGCCGATGTGG